>OZ024859.1:11678469-11695969 GCA_964017155.1 Oasisia sp. SBJ-2009
CAATCGCCTGTGGCTGTGCCCGCTAGCTGTTGTCGCTGCCACCTACGCGGGCATTCTAATGCACGTGAGCCACCGCTCTGCCGCTAGCTTGGCTTGTGTACGCACGATAGCGCTCGTAACAGGCGTGGAATACACGTTCTTTGACGCACCGAAATAATCTCTACACTCGGGTTGCACGCGTAAGATCACAATAAGGTGTTCGAAGGGTAGCACCCTAACGTAGTAGGATTATGCAGGTTGTCTGGATTTCTGTGAGGACATAATTATGTAGTGTTAAATTATGACAGATTACAGTCGGTGTTTCTGCGTATTGATACTAGTATCATTTAGATTGGTGATGTTAACACGACAGATCACTCTCTGATTCTATCAGGAATTAAGGGGTGTCAGGTTTCAATGTGGTTTGAGGGAGACTGAGATATTAGAATTTCACGAATTTTCAGGGCACGTCTGTCAATGGAAGTTAAATATAAAGACCAGTTCCAATTTGATAGATATAATGAAAGAAACGTTATAATGGCCGTCTATGGAAAAGTCAAATGTAATCTTCCGTCTGCACCCGCCCTCGTGAAATGTTCACGTCAGTTGATGCATAATCTCGATCGGAATGATCATGTCTGCTTCTAGAGCGACGCTGTAAAGGCTCTCATTCGCAGCACTGGTCTTTTCGTACCCGATCTTCTGGCATTGTGTGGTCGTCACGCTTCAGTGACGCAATCCAATCAGTCGGTTTATCATCGCTGGAATTCATCTGTAGTATTCTCGTAGTGCCCGTCAATTTACCCTGGAAAAGATCTCTACTTACCATTAACGTTTCCCTTGAAACTACACTTCAACGTCGCCTCAAGGTGGCATTCGAGGGTGGTGCCGGAAACTGGACAAAATGTCACTACGTGTTGGTCGATTGTTTTACTACAGGTTATTTTGGACATCTACGACAATAGCAAATGTCCTTCTCTATTTCCGTCTGTCCAGTAAGTGACCGCATTTTCAAAACGTCACTGTCTTGATCGATGATAGTAATAATAAGCCTAATAACGGATGCAATTCTATCCGTGTACGCGTATGTCTGCCCAAGTTACCTAGATAGCGAGAAGAACAAAGATATATCTGGACATTCAAAGCAATTTACACCTTACACGACGTCACGCCGGTTCATTTTAAAGGACAAAAAAGGTAACGGTTTCGCGTCATATACCTAATAGAGTTTATACAAAGTAACAATTTCCACCTATACTCAATTTTTTTACGCCAGCGGTTTACTCAGAATGTGACTTTAAAGTCAAACATTCTAATGAAATCCACAATGGTCTAGACGCCGCCATCGGTGAAGGGTTAACTTGGCAATAATAATTAACAGCCAATAAGCACGCAGCATTCTAGGTATCTGCTGAAGCCGGTCAGCTTCCTGCGACGTTGTTAAGGGTCAACAACTTCGAGTCTTCGACAGTTCGTTCAGTTGGCGTGACATCTAGCAGCTGCTTATAGACGTGTATCTAAATCTGTGGTTAAATCTATGGTAAACTTTAGTAATTATGCCTTAGTGTTCGGTATACGGTTGCAATTATAGTTTAAACAACCGGTAGTATTGAAGCAATGGATTCACATTTGCGGGCGTACTGTTTGGAATCCCTCCAGTCCAAGTACAGTTCATTTTGCTCGGTCCATTTTGAGGAGAAATGCTTTGAAGTAGACATGTAGACATCAGTTTATAGGATGATTTCAGCGATAACAATAATAGACAACTTTATATTTACCGTCATCAGCATGTTACGCGCGTTGCCGAGTTGCAGCTATTTCATGACAACAGCCAAACCTCATGCAGGGAATCTGCGTGGAGAGCGCCTCACCATCGTGACATCATTCTTTGTCTAAGATGGAGTAGCGCATAGTATTTGGATGGCTGGGTGTTCAAAAAAAAATTCTGGTAAACCGCTGGCGTTAAAAAATTGAGTATATGTGGAAATTGTTACTTTATATTAACTCTATTAGGTGTAAGCCACGTAAAAGTTAACTTTTTTTGTCCTTTAAACACCATCTCGGCTTTTCTGCGAAGCAATTAATGCGCGAAGTATATTCGTACACCAATATTGATCACTGCCTATGACTAGGCACTGATTCATAGACCAACGCAGGGTGCCACATTACCACGCCTACGATTGTAGCAACATAGCATATAAAACACAATAAGGATGTGACGAATATTCGATTCATATTCTAAATTTCGAATATTTGAACGTTTGTCGCTATTCGATTCGAAAATTAGCAGCTATATAAGCGAATATCGCTCGAATATTTTCCTTCATGTTCTCCGCACCAAAATCTGTCTCTGGCGATCTTTTTCTTTCTGACTTAACTATAAAATAAACTATAACCGTCAAACTACTCCTCACATATCTTATATGTATACACACACTTGGTTACAAAATTAAATCACTAACATTACTTAAACAAATAAACTCCACAAAACAAGCTCGCGTAAAATTCGCCGGCAACGCGATCCCGGCGAAACATCTCGACACCGTTCAGTATTCTGATCGAATTTGGAGTCACCGAATATTCTTATTCGATTCGATTCGTATTCGATTCGATATTCAATTCGAATGACATTCCAGATTCGTCCCATCCTTAAAACACAACACCCGAATTTCGAAATAAAATTATCATTAAAATACCCAATCAGCGACAACAGTAAACGATTGAGAGAACAGTAACAGGCTCGTTTGAGTGAGTTTTGAAGAGTTGTTAAAGTTGTATACAAAGTCAGAGTTGCGCATCTAAAGAAGCAGACTGTTCCAGAGGCGTGGAACATCATTGCAGAAGGAACAATCACCATTATGGCGGAGGTGAGCGCTGCATACAGCCAGAGGAGCCTGCCGAGGATTGCAACGTTCAGCTGGTAGATAAGCTTCAGGCCAAACTCGTATCTTAAAATTTCGAATTTTCGAGCCTATTTCCACTATTCGAATCAATCCGATATCTAGTCCTTTCGAAAGCCATTTAATATTCGCATTCGATTCGATATTCTATTGTTATTCGACATTTCCGAGATATTCGATTCGAATGAAATTCTTTATTCGCCCTAGACTTACTGGTAGATCTGGAACAGGTCTGCGGTGCACGTAGTTCGGCGCACGCAAATGACTTTGGGAGTGGTTACTACGACATTGTATATACTCTGCACGGTACCGGACGGGACATTGTATGTATGTATATATATATATATATATATATATATATATATATATATATATATATATATATATATATATATATATATATATATATATATATATATATATATATATACTCAGCAGTCAGCACGGTACCGGACAGGACATTGTATGTATTCACCACGGTACCGGACGGGACGTTATATGTACTCAGCACGGTACCGGACGGGACATTATATGTACTCAGCACGGCACCGGACCGGAAGCCAATGAAGAGTATCTGCTGGTATGGATGTAATCTGGTTATAGCGTCGTGGTTTTACTACAGCACAGGCTGTCACAGTCTGATCCCTCATTCACTGCACTTCTTCCAGTAGTTGATCAAGTACACTGTAAAGGGGGTCATATTTGTAGTCCAGTCGCAAAGCGACACAGAAGTGAACCATCAACTCAATTATGCCAAGCAATCTTTGAACGAACAAATTCGATGTAGTTGAAGCTAAGCAACCTGGCACACTGTCGACCCTTGGGATTTCACACTGACTCTCTGTCAAACATCAGTCGAATATTGCAGCGAGAGCAATAGGCTGGAAGGTGTTGTCACCGATGATCGTATCAGACAGACTGTGCTTGCTGACCGAGCGATGTGTCGTGAGCACAAGCACTGCTGTCCTATCGTCGTCCAGCTAAAGATGATGACACATCACCCATGCCGCCCATGCGTTTATGTTTCCCACATATACGTCTTGTCCACCTCTTGGTATCCCTGTCGTTAGCCATGGTTACTATCGTCTTTTTCGTAGTATTTTCTTTCGTCACTTTTCTGTCACTACAGTCTCTATCAACAGTCTCCAACTTCTATCTTTTGCTGTTTTATCATTCTCCTCCCACTCTTTCCAGGTCTCTCTTAACGCAGTCGTCATCGTTAGTTAGATTGTATCGTCATAAGAAGTTGCCCATACACCGAAATCAAAGAGGTACGAGGTTATTATTAGACACACCTTAAAATATGGGTATGGATGTTGGGCAATGAAAACTAACAACAAGAGGAAAATTCCCACCACAGAGAAAAGGATGCTCCGTGGGATACATGGGGTATCGAGGCTGGAGCATATTCGAAATGATGGAATAAGACGGCTATTGAACCTCCCACCAATCGACGAAATTGTGCGTAGTGGACGACTGCGATGGTACTGGCATATGCAAAGACGAGAGAACAACGTCGTCCGTAGAGTTATTAAGTTGGCTCTGTCACGTATCATACGATGGGGACGCCCAAGGAAGACATGAGTGAGGTAGGGGTCACTGTCGATATGGCGCTAGATCGCATGGAATGGAGGAGCGGGACTAGGCCGAAGCTTTGTAGATAGACAAGGTCCTTCAATGTGAGCAAGGTGAGCAAAAAATTGTTTTGTTTTGAACATTCAACTATTTATTGGTATGACCACGCAGCGTCTGTGTCTGCGGTCGTGTTTGTGCAGACTCGCATTCGACCAATGAAATGGATCTTTTGCAGTGTTGTATGAGATTAATTTAAAACAAAAAAACGGACATGATGCAGGAAATGAAAAATGTCAACGGTGACAGATCGAGTTACATTGCGCAAACGTGTCTACCGCGTTTCATGATGCGCTTATAGCAGATGAAGGAAGATCCGACGCTAACTGACATCACTAGGAGATCGCGAAGGTGAAAGTAAGTTATTACATAAGGGCAGAAACCACACATTTGGACTATTCAAAATGCTTTATACTTCACTCGCTGGCAGATCCATTCAATCGAACTCTACCTTGACACATGTGAGAAGCATTCCGTTATGCTGCTATTAATAATAGTGATAACAGAATTATGTTGATCACAGTACCCTCGACAAATCAGAGATCAGCGACGCAAAAAGCCAAATGGTTTAACATTATCTTTGTCATAATCAGAGCAAAGGTTGTAACTGATGGATGGAAATGTCAAAAAAGTCCTACTGGGGAATATGTTGTATCTGAAATATAGGCATTAAGATTATGGCGATGTATACTTGTATAGCTAATCTGGAGTCGGTTCCATAATGTTGGTGCAGCAACCGAGAAGGCTTGAGTTTCAAGCATTCATCTTAACAACTGAATCAAAAGTAGATCGGAATCTGCAGACGGAAGCTGTCTGGCCATTTTTGTCAGTTTTAATCGAGACGAAAGGGTGTGATCAAAAGACAGCTGCCAGACTGCGGTATTGACTTGTGCAGTTTCAAATGGTTGCTAAAGAGTAAACGCGGATCTACCCAGACACACGGGCATTCTCTCGCGAAACACCTCCGGATCAAGAGTTGACACATACACACATATATATATATATACATATATATATATACATACATATATATATATATATATATATATATATATATATATATATATATATATATATATATATATTATTGCTCCCAAAATGATATATATATATTTAAATATATATATATATTTAAATATATATATATTTAAATATATATATATGTGTGTGTGTTTTATAACTACAATAACAATATCACGCCAGTGTCTCGCACATGATTGCGTCATACTGGTCAGCTGATGTCCTATCTGCTTACATACCTGGAGGACCGACCGGACAATCAATCACCATCAATCATACTAAAATATCCTTTCAAAATAGCATACACGAATTAGCTTTTGAACTAAACCAGATTTACATTGTGAAAAACCATGATTGTAATCCATATTGAACTGTCTCTCATCTGATCTCCTTCTACCAGGTGGTATTTAAATTAATGCTGCTCTAAGACATTTCACAATGCAA
This sequence comes from Oasisia sp. SBJ-2009, assembly GCA_964017155.1. NCBI lineage: Eukaryota > Metazoa > Annelida > Polychaeta > Sabellida > Siboglinidae > Oasisia > Oasisia sp. SBJ-2009. The sequence continues at coordinate 11,684,445 of OZ024859.1, forward strand.
GCTGTGCGATGGTGGGGTGGTGGTGGCGCGGCTATGTTCCGGTATTTACACGTCATGTAGAACTGTCTTCAATCATCCTAATATCGTAATTTGCCGGTATTATGTATTCTTATTTAAAAATCCATACCGTGGTACGTCTGCTATAATCAGGTCGATATATGGAAAATACCCAGCCAACCCCCAAAAAAGTGCTACAAAAGGTTTCTCAACTGATTCTGGTAGGGTTTAGTGTACTTTATAACATACTAAAAGTTTACCAAAGTAGGACCCCCGGAAAGTTTTTTTTTCAAGATGGCGTCCAAGATGGCCGTCGAAACCTCTTAATGATCATAACTATGTTACTATCAACTCAAATTTAATGATCTTGGTGTCTATCCCTAGGTTTTTTGGGGCTAAGAACACATTAAGATCATACCAAATATGTTGGCTATATATGTAACACAAAAATCCAATATGGCGTCAAAAATGGCCGCCAACACCTCCAAATGTAATGATCTTGATGTCTATCCCCAGGTTTTTAGGGGCAAGGAACACATTATGACAACTTTGGATATCACTGAGCTGTTTAATCATTATGAAATTGAATGCATGGCCTTCAGCTGTCCACTGTCATTGCCTCTGTTACCCCTGGAAAACGAACGAACCATCTCATCCCGCGAAGACAGATCTCAGAATTGAAAACTGAAAACAAGACAAAAATTCCTATCTTGGAGTACAGGTTTGCAAGGCATGCTTGTCATGAGGTAGTCTTCGAGGACATGCCGAGATTTCTTGACTGTGACAAGAGGATCGATATTCTGTGGGAGGTCTCCCTCGGCTTCAAAGAGGCAACACCGAATTGGCAGGAACTGATGCATATCTTGCATCGGGGAGCCAGCACCGTGGGCAGTCGTCAGTCAAATTCTTGGCTATGATCAATATGTACTCTGGAGACAAATCGTGCATTGTGTCTACTTTAGACTTTGTTTGCAACCCTGCCATGAAGCACAACCTTCCCACCATTGTAACTTTTGACCAACCATTGTATTGGAAGGCTGCAGAAATCATCATTGATGCTCCACAAAGTAGTCACCTGAAAGGCATTGTTCTGATGTTGGAGTGTTTCCATACACTTATGAACTTGCTGGGGGCCATAGGAACTATCATGGAATGGACCGGTCTCAAAAACATACTTGAGACTGTCTATGGATAAAATGCAGTTGTGCACATGATGACAGGAAAAGCTGAGACTTTGCGGGGCCATCTTCTTGTTGACAAATGCCTACATAGCCAGCTTATAACGGAAATTGCCAAAGACGATCCCGAGATTCAGACACTGCTGGATCAAGCCGAGGAATTGTACTCCTCCCTTCTTAGCGGAGAGACGACGCTAGGAGATGCTGCTTGTTCTGAGGTTTTGATCCAACTCGAGACAGTAACGGAACGGAGAAGACGAAATCTGAACTTGCTCAGACCTCAAAGACCAGCCAGTTGTGGCTGAATTATCAGCGTATGGTTGGCATGGCAAGAATGTTGATCAAGGCGGATCGTACTAGGTCTTGGCTGAAGCATTTGCATGTAGTGTCCAATTGCCTAACTGTCTTTGCTACAGCTGGACACTTCAATTACATACAATCTGCTCATTACTACCTGCAGCAAATGAGCAACCTGGAGGAAAAGCACCCAGACGTTTATCGAACGTTCCTTGATGGTTTTCACGTTGTTCATAGGAGCAATCAGTGCTGGGCAGGGCTTAGTAGCGACCGTGTCATTGAACAAACATTGATGAGGTCTCTAAAGAGCACAGGTGATCTAACTCGTGGCAGAGGGATGACCGAGGACATGCGAAACCTTTGGACCTTATCTGCACCTGTAACATCCGAATACAACATTGCGATGCAGGATTTCACAAACCTAACATATACTACAAGTCCACAATACAAAGACTCAACTGAAGCGCGCATCAAACGAGATGCATCTGATCTCGAGAAAATTCGTATACAGCTTGCAGCCTGCTCACCCTTCACATCTTATCCTACTCTGAGAAACATTGTCAACGGGATAGTGGCTGGGCCAGATCTTAATGTATATGACTTTGAATCGGTTGGGAACAAGATCACTGAAGATATAATAAGAAAATCGGCATTTACTTACAAATTCAAGCGGAAAGACAGAGCCAAAACCCTTGGGAATATCTCTGCTGTGAAGATTGCTCCTGATCGTACCATTGATCCTGCCCTTCTATTCCAACGTTTCCTTGTGATGTCAAGGTCAGGAGATCTTTCCCTTGAAGAGGTTTTGACGTATGAACTAAGCTCCTACCCTCCAGCCCACGTTGAGACCAGGAACATTCTTCGAAAAGCAGACAAACCTCAGCTTGCTCAGGCAATTCGAGACCATGCTGCCGACTTATCAAATGAGGCTGTGGTGAACTCTTTTCCCAAAACAGATTGTTACGTGCTTGATGGAGTCTTATGCAGACTTCACTGTGAGACATTACGGACAAGCGACAGTTGTGTTCGATGGCTATGGTGAAGGTCCCTATAAAAAGACAACACACATCAGAGACGAGGAAAACACCTGCACCCTGTTGTTAGTTTCACTGCAGAAACAGAGTTTTCAGGCAAAAAGGAGAACTTTTTGTCTCGTGACAAAAACAAGGCAGACATGATTGCTCTCATCAGCACAGCACTAACTAAAAGGGGATGTCATGTTATTCAGTCACCAGGGGATGCAGACGTTAATATCGTTAAGGCAACTGTTGAACGATCCCGCCATTGCACCACAACATATTTGCTGATCTTGCTCCTTCATTACTCCAGAATAGACAATGAGATCATCTACTTCCGTTCTGACGCAAACAAGCAGTCAAAAGAACACAGATTGTATAACATTAACCTGTTGAAAGAAACTTTAGGAGACGATGTGTGCAATGAGTTGCTCTTTGTACATGCCTACTCAGGCTGTGATTCAACTTCAAGGATTTACGGCATCGGAAAAAAGTAAGCCTTCCGAAAATTAGTGAAATCTGATCCTGTCATGAAGTTCTGTGCTAGTGCATTCATCCTTCAAAACAAATCTAAAGAGGACATATCAGATCTTGGCAAAGACCTGATGGTTGATCTCTTTGGTGGCAAGTCTAATGATACGCTATCATCACTGCGCCATATCATTTTGATCAAGAAAGTGGCAACTGCTCAGGCATTTGTCACTCCTGATCGGCTTCCCCCAACATCACCTGCAACAAGATTCCATAGCCAACGTGTGTACTTTCAAATTATGGTATGGATGGGGATGGCAAATGAAATGAACCCAACTGAATGGGGATGGAAACATGAAAATGGTCAGTTAATTCCAATTATGACCCAAAACAATGCTGCGCCTGACGAACTCTTGAACATTATCCATTGCAACTGTTCTGGGGGATGCAAATCCTGTCGATGCAGCTGCAGACGCTATGGACTCCCCTGCACTGCTGCATGTGGCCCTTGCCAAACTGAAAACTGTGACAATCCAAACAACACTCAAGAGGTCGATATTGAGGAGGAGGATGACACTAAAAACTGAACGCTCTGAAACTTATTCTATGGACAAAGGTGTTAGTGCATTAGATGATAGTGGACAGCTAAAGGTCATGCATTCAATTTCATAATGATTAAACAGCTCTGTGATATCCAAAGTTGTCTTAATGTGTTCCTTGCCCCAACAAACCTGGGAATAGACATCAAGATCATCAAATTTGAGTCAATAGTTATGAACTTGCGGTCATTTGGAGGTGTTGGCAGCCATTTTTGACGCCATATTGGATTTTTTTGTTACATATATAGCCAACATCATTTGTTATGATCTTAATGTGTTCTTTGCCCCCAAAAACCTCGGGATAGACACCAAGATCATCAGATTTGAGTTGATAGTTACATAGTTATGATCATTAAGAGATTTCGGCGGCCATCTTTGACGCCATCTTGAAAAAACACTTTTCCGGGGGTCCTACTTTGGTAAACTTTTAGTATGTTACAAAGTACACTAAAACCTACCCGAATCAGTTGAGAAACCTTTTGTAGCAATTTTTTGGGGGTTAAACTGTATTTTGACCTGACTACTAATATTGTAGTCTTATCGTTCTACTGGAGATACAAATAAATGTTATGCCGAACTCTTCAAGATTGTCTAGAAACAACGTTACCGTTACGTGGCGAATTATATCTCCTTGGAGATGTTAATGTACGTATTGATTTGCTTAAAATTAAGTCTAGGATATTTATGGATCATGCTCTTCAGACATTTGATTTACAACAGGACGTTTCCATCGCTCCATACTCATATACATTGGATCGATTTCGTTATCACTATATGCGGCTGTAGGTAAAATAAATATATACGAACCGCTGATATATAAAATAGCAGCCCTATACATGCGAAATGACGATGAAATGCGCTTCTTTGTGAGACACATAAATATGTACATCATACATAATTTTAAACTTGCCAGTACAATACCTTTTGTACTGTAATAGAGACGATACACCCCCTCAACGTTCATAAGCTCCGTTGGAGAATTAGCCAAAGGGAAACCTCTTCGTGGTGGACAACGGCTACGATACAAAGATGTAATCAAACGACACCTAAAGGCTACACACATCACCGTAGGCCACTGGGAGACTTTTGCACAAGATCGGAGGCAGGCCACAGTGGAGGTAGGCCATTCACAAAGGAAAAAGCCATATTGAAGAAAAGATATCACAAAAATACCAACATGATCACAATCTCCGCCATGGCTTTCCTGATGCTTCTGTCCCTATCATCTTCATCTGTCAACTGCGGGAGAGGCTTTAAATGACAAATTGGACTATTCTCTCACCAACGAGCAAAGCACGTCATGGACGAAACCTTACACCGATGTCATCATTGGACACGACGGACAGCAGAGAGAGAGAGAGAGAGAGAGAGAGAGAGAGAGAGAGAGAGAGAGAGAGAGAGAGAGAGAGCAGCCGAGCGGAGACCATAGAAGTATATCCCACCGCAGGGTCCGTGACCTGTTGGCCTTCAATGTCAATTCAAGCAGCAGCTGATACGGTATAAAACTTGACAGAGGCCTGGCAGATGGTGTCAGGAAGGCAGTCAGCAAGGCGAAAGCTGACCTTGCAGTAGCAAGAGCTGAAGAACACGTGATGGAAATGAAGACGCTAGAAGAGCACATCTAGAAATGGACAGAAATGCAGTTCTCCTTGAACTGTTTATTTTGTGACTGCTGTTTATAGCTAAAATAAACTGTTACAAAACCACAACCATGTCCATTTTTATAATAGTGAAAGAATCTTGAAAGTCTCTGTAAACCCCAATAAAAAATATAAATTAATTATATATCCACACATGAAAGTTTAAAATATTATTATTTAAAATATAGTTCACTTTCGAAGAGTTATAGGTGCTAAATATAAGCAAAAACGGCAGGAAATCACGTATTTGGCATTCTGAATTACAATTTTTTCCGGAGGGGGAGGCATGCCCCCGGACCTTCCTAGCATTCTCGGTTGATTCGCAACCTCGGGCAAGTCGCTTTGCGTCTTGCATATATTTCTCCCTCTTTTGACATACTGTAGGAGGGAGATCTCCCGCATCACACTCAATTCAACTTGGCAGCTCTGTGTAGAACACTTTCTATGAACGTGTATTATATTTATTATTATCTAATAATTAATGTTTCAATATTAATACATCATAACCATTTAATTATTTTTTGATTTTAGATGACTCAGAAATATATATATATAGATATGCATTTTAAATATTAATAACTCATATTTACTAAGATATGTTTTACCATTTCTTGAATATATATATATATATATATATATATATATATATATATATATATATATATATATAGGTGTGTGTGAGGTATTCTTCCGACGACATATGTCATATATATATTTGTCAACCAGGCTCCAAAAAAAAATGGAATGAGGACAAATCTTACATGTCAAAACAAATTTATGTCACAACTTGCATTACATTTTATTTCTGCCAAAATATATGCAGGTACTAGTTCAACACTTTTTCTTCCATGCCTGCTGAATGGTTTCTCTAACATTCAACTTTAATGTTTCACTGTATCTTCAACGTCTTCTAATGTCACTTGTAGAGTGTCTTCATCATCCGTAGATCGCTGTACCTGCTCTCCCTTTGATGCAAGAATTTCCTCAATATTCCTGAAAACAGAATCAGCAATAATACATAACATGTTATGTTTATATATATATATTAAATGTAGTGATAGGTTCTTTACTGAAATCCAAATTGTTCTAGTCTATTCAGTTATATGATATCAATACTAAACCATGGGTATTACAAAAAAAAAAACCTAACTGGGATGAACAAACGTTTTCTCAATTTGCATTAGATGTCATTATTTGTTTTCGACATGAAACAAAATGACATGGGATGCTTACTTGTGTCCAACATGCTTGAACCAGCCTAGATTGTCAGCAATTAAGTGTTTGTTATCACATCCAGGGCATTTCACTATGACGATACCCTTCGTGTAGGCAAGTTTTGAGAAGATCTTCGACGAACGTGTGTTGCACACCTTGCATGTGTAAACGATACACATTTTTGTAGCTACCCTGCCTAGAACTCCCGACACTTCTTCAGGCAAAGTTGCAGTGACATCTTGAGCATCTTCTGCAATGTCACCATCTGTAGTAGACTCTCTAGTATGTTCTTCGCTGCCCCGTTTCTTATCAACACATTGCAATTGGGCGCTAGTACAAAATTTGTGATTACGACAATATTCCGCTGGCAAAGCAGTTGTAGCAGTTATACATGGCAGAAATCCTAGTGCTCTGCTGTGCCTTGACACGACCAACGAGGTGGAATTATTAATGTTGTACAGACACTGGCAATTCCCATTGAATGTATGCAACGTCCTGTTCCCAGTCATGCAAGCTATGGTCGCAGATGGCCCCAGCGTGCCCGTGGTCGTACTAGGTTGTGCCGTCCGTAGGAGGTGGCGCAATGATAGCGATAATACAGTACTTTCACAGCGAATTACGCTTCCGATCGACCTTGCTGCCAACATGGTTACCAGTTGTCTTACACAGTCATCCAATTACTTATGACATGTACGTGACAGCCGAAGCTCTTATGCAGGGTGCCCCAGACGGCAATAGTGCTTGTAAAACAATCAACATCGCACGTTCCCCTATAATCTTCTTTCGTTGTTAAGTTCCGCTACATTAAAAAACAACTGCTTATTTGTTTCTAATATTGTATCCGCGATATCCGCTAGATGGGGGTACTGTTGGCTCAGCGGTGCAAACCATTATGGATGTAAGAAGAAAATACTTTATTAATCCTCGCAGGGAAATTACAATTCTGGTTGTGTACCGCATACAAATATAAACATTCAAAGGTATATACCACAGATAAAATAAAACGAAATAAAATAACGTGTCAGAAAGGGTCTCATCGCATGCTGGCGGCTATGATTATTACTCATGACACATTTACATAGTTTTGTTGAGGCATCTTTTGTGCAGATAAATTAAAAAAGTAGTAGTATGTATTTGAAGTACACGTGTCGGTGTTTTAAATGAGTAAATTTCTTAATTTTATATTAAATGTAATAATTCTTAAATATTATTAGCAATGTTATCTCTCTCTCTCTCTCTCTCTCTCTCTCTCTCTCTCTCTCTCTCTCTCTCTCTCTCTCTCTCTCTCTCTCTCTCTCTCTCTCTCCCTCTATCTATCTCTCTCTCTCTCTCTCCCTCCCTCCCTCCCTCACTCTCTCTCTCTCTTTCTCTCTCTCTCTCTCTCTCTATCTCTCTCTGTCTGTCTGTCTGTCTGTCTGTCTGTCTGTCTGTCTGTCTGTCTGTCTGTCTGTCTGTCTGTCTGCGGTATCTATCTATCTATCAATCAGTCAATTTATGACAGTCAGTTGAATCATACTACTAAATTACATCGCCACTCGCCACTGCCATCACCCGTAAGAATAGTTCAACTACCAGTTCCACCCGTATTCCTAGTCAAACTCGAAGCCGTCTTCTTAAGGAATTCCCAGACTATCACGGGAGGCTGAGCGGCGTTGTTTATGTTTTATTTTATATTTATATAACTACTTCTACTTCCCAAACATTTAAATGTAAGAAGCCGGTGCCAGAAGGCAAGGCTGATCTATACATTGCATACCTTAATGTTTCAGAGACGATCGGCTCACAAACTCTAATGAGAAAAGTCCCAAACGTATCATTATATATAACCAGATCAGTGCCACAGGTACCCAAAGAATATTGTTGTATGATAGAACAGAGCCGATAATTTTCTGTTGATTCTGTCAGTTAGCAACTCTTAGCATGTCTAGCGAGCTAGCTTGAAATCGTCCGCCATGACCGCGGATTGCGGAAAGTTGCCTAATATTTTGGTTAACTCTACCAAATATACCGGCAAAATGCCAATGGGTATAAATTACACATATATAGAAATGTAGCGACTTGCGGCTTGCGAGGATGCCCGATGATAAAAATATATTGTCTTGAAGCTAGGCCCTATTTATGTTTTGATTCAACCTAATATAGTATGATGAGCTTCAAAACGATGCCTCTTATATTGAAATATCTTCACCTGTGTTTGACTTAGGGGTAACATTTAAGCAAGGATTATTAATGCATCTTTTAAGAAATACGGTATTTGTTTCTGATATCGTCTATTGTTTGTTTATCTCAGAATTCGTAAATGCACGAATTTTAGTAGTGTTCATGTCGTTTATCGATAAAAATAAACCGGACGTTGAAAGATGAGGTTACAAGGTAATAAATCTGTCAAAACCGCAACACTGATCATTACGACCTAGTCATATATTTTGGTTAATGTCACAGATAGCCATCGGCACACATTTCTCTGTGGTCGGGTCAGAAGTATACAGTAACACGATAACGTGACCTATCTAACCACTGCTCCGAGTAGGCACTAGCTGCGTGCAAGGTAAAGTAAGTATGCCGATGTTGTCAGATATTTGAATGACGAAAACACACAGGTCACATTTAATCACTTTAAGGTTAGCCCCTGTCCTGTAGCATTTTAGTATTCTTATTTATAAACTGTTTTATTATTATTCTTTTTAACTTGTTTTATGTTAGTTTTTATTACATTAATTATTTTATTTTATTTTATAAGCATTAGCATTATTACTTATTTTGATTACTTTATTGCTGTATACAGATGCATTTCCATGTTAATATTAGAAAATGTAATACAATACAATACAATTATCTTTAATAGTCCCCCAAAGAGGATATTATTGTGGTAAATATTCACATAACACAACATAACACAATGACATTAGTATTGACAATGCATATAATAGTAATGCGCCCCAGTGTATCCCCCCAACCTCCCCGATCACTTTCCCCTCCCCGATTTCGCGTTTAGCAGCCTAACAGAAGTTGGAAGAAAAGTGTTACGATAACGGTTCGTGCGTGTTCTTTCGGATATCTATGTACAACCAGATTGTGCAACACAGTAAATTCGTGCAGTGGGTGAGAGGTGTCCTTTAAGATTTCCCTTGTCTTTTTCATCACACATGTTTCGTAAAGTTCATTCACTGTTGGGAGTGTCGTGCCAATGGTTACGGTTGTAATATGTCTTTGAATGGATATAATTGACAGATTTGTGGCCTAGACAAATGCCAATATTAATAAGAATGATTATTATTAAAAACAAAAACGAACTGCACACGAGAGTAAAACAAACGGAGGCATGGTTAAAAGAACATGTCGAAGTTTTGTTTTTGGCTTCTCCGTGTCAAAACGACCGTGTCTTTTACTGTGTGGTCGCATCATCGTCACATCGTCACGCATGGCTGCCTCGTTCCTCTCTGTTTTCTTGTGGATCTCATTCATTTGTTCTACCAGTTGTCTTGCATTCGGTTTATGGCTTAGGTGAACGGTAAAAATAACTTACATAAAAACAAGTCAAACACGTGTAACAAACACTTACGAAACGTGTAAGTTAACATCGTGATAGCTGGATAATAGCATCCTGTAATACCGGCTTCGGGGTGTGGTGAAGTACACATGACAAATGGCATTTGCCTATCACCAGATACCGGGAGAGTAGTAAGGCGAAAAAAGATATTTACAAACAAATGTCAAACGTTCAGATGTCAATGCGTATCTGGCTCCGGTACGAATAGGGGTGGATAAATTGCCCTGTTTCACGGCAATAAAACCCCATGTTTAAAATGTTATGAGTTTTGTGTTTGTGTAAATTAAAACACTGACCAACTTTACTGAAGTGCCTTTACTTTCCTTTTTTTGGAATTTTGTGTTTGATAACAATGCTAGCAGATAGGCATTTTACAAGAATACTCATATACGTCAAAAACTCGATGGTTCTACTTTGCGGAAATATTTTAATACTAAATTATCATTTTAGCCAACTTTCCTTGCAGCGCCTTACTCAATATAGGCAAGGTTGAATAAGATAATCAAATACACGGTGTCTTCAACTGCAAACAAATTATATCTTCAAGTAAAAGCGGGAAAGCAAACCCCACGATTATATGTTGGAAATTACTTTACTGGGATTAGCCTACATGGCGCAGTTCGAACAAATTAATTTAGCTTCAACAACGTTTTACTAGTATTCTTCTGGTATAATATTCTATTTGTTACGAAATAATTAGTTTACATTAATACTTTTAGATGCACATTTCTAAAAATTTGCGTTTAGTTCCATTAATATTTTGATATGTCAAAGAAAACCGTAAATGCTACACAACCAAGTTTGTTTGCATGTACGTATGTATGTTGGTATGTATATATATATATATATATATATATATATATATATATATATATATATATATATATATATATATATATATATATATATATATATATATATATGTGTGTGTGTGTGTGTGTGTGTGTGTGTGTGTGTGTGTGTGTGTGTGTGTGTGTGTGTGTGTGTGTGGTGTGGTGTGTGGTGTGTGTGTGTGTGTGTGTGTGTGTGTGTGTGTGTGTGTGTGTGTGTGTGTGTGTGTGTGTGTGTGTGTGTTATATCGTGTATATATTATGACTGACTTATGTAATTCTTCTTATCCAGATCAAACGAAACACGAAACATCACGAAAATGACGTCGCCATCAAGGCTACCTGTATTGGTCCTATTTGGCGTATTACTTGCGAGCTGCTTACACTCAGGTAAGATGATAGGCAGATCAGTCAAACATAAACTACAGATAGCTCATAAAATATGGTTCAGAATCTCCTCCGATATGATCCTCGAGACACAATGTTGATAACAATGTTATGTGAATAAAACAAAAGCTAATTATATAGGTGTATTTGAGAAAGTGGACTATCTGGCTATACGTTTTCTGTTTATGTAAATACCTCTCTGTGCTACGGATATATTATTGGATAATAATAAGTTATATAATAAAAACAAATGTCTTTATGCTCAACTATCATTTTACATATTTTGATCATAACAAACTGCTCAAAATGACCGCAATTTGTGGCATCGCTCAACGTATCAAAATA
>OZ024859.1:11700969-11710969 GCA_964017155.1 Oasisia sp. SBJ-2009
CCATGGGCGAACCCACCATATTTTTCGTATCTTCAGTTGTTCTGTATTTTATTTATCATCAATTTGCTGCACCACAGCAAATGCACCGAGCAAAATTACATGTTCTTTTTCACTGCTGCCGCTGCAACTGTCAGCCATTGCCGTAAAAAGCACGTATGACGTCACTCACGTAACTCTCCCGACCCGATTGCTTCGCTTCGTACGAGTCTATCGTTCGTGTATCATCCCCTTTAGGCGAGCGGCAAAACCACCAAACAGACCGATTTAAATGCCTCCCCCTACACACACCTAAATGTTCTATCGTTAGAAAGCCCTGCATCTCCCCGTCATAATAAGGCATGTTGTAGAGTTGCTAAGTGGTGCAGTAAGCGGTAATTCAAAGTCAAACAAGGTCACCGTCAAAAGTTCAAGTTTAGAAATTACGCGCTTCTGAAAACGTCTTGATATTTAATTGGCTGTATAACTAGTTGATTTAAATGGAAAATGGTCAAGCCATACATTTTTACTAAGCACATTATCTCTGCTTTAAAACAGTATAAGGAATATTGCTGTATCATGGAAACATAAAACTGACGACACGCTCGAACAAGGTCACCCATAAAATGGCAGATATTACAAAGTTGACAATGCAGCGCACATCGAAACGTTATACTGGTTGCGCATCTATTTCACGATTATGGAGATGTCATAAACTGTGTGAAAGACCAATTTTACCCCGTCATAATGCGGTATGACATGACTGTGATGACAGGTGAAGCAGTGTGTGTGGGGCGGCGTTCAAAAGGAGTCACCGTAAATCTGTGAACGTTGGAAATTGCGCCATCAACCAAGCGATACACATTGGTTGCTTGTATATCTACATACGTCACCTACATACTCATAATTCATATCATATACTTTACGTTATTACTAATGCCGAACAGTGACGTCACACACGTAGGCCTATTATAATTATAACCCGCCAGAAACTCTCCAAGCTTGAGCCTCTGCATGTTATATAGTGGAAAATTAGAATTTCCATAGCGTTTCTAGCGGGCCAGTTGGAAACCGCTCGTGGGCCAAACTTGGCACGCGGACCAAGGTTTGCGGACAGTTGTTTTACACTGGAGAACGATCTTATTTCGTCGACTTATTAACCAATGGGCTTCCACAAATCCACGTTAGTCGCTAGAGGCGCTTATACGCTGAGACCGTAGTTGCGTCTCAGCGCCTCCAGCGACTAACGTGGATTTATTTACATGTTTTGCTGAACGCTTGTTTAAATCATCCTCAATTAGCTATTTACCGTGCAGGCGCGTAGCGAGCGAGAGTTTGTATGTTGGCATGCCGTATGCGTGGTCAATAGACAGAACAGCATGCCGTATGTTCAATAGACAGAACAGCCAAAACAACGCCATCTTAGCATTGAATTCAATCGAACGTCCCGCGACGTTTCATCGACTGTAAATGTACATTAATGTAGATATTATGCTTTCATATTGGCGGACATGTTATACGATATCAATATTTAACTATGTCTGAAGCCGTAGTACTCTCGTGTGATGCATACGGTGAGCTATAGATGATTTGAAACATCCTTTCCGGTATCGAGCCAGCAAACCAGTCGACGTTCCATCGGTTGTAAATGTTCATTAATGTACATATTATACCTTCACATTGACGGACACGTCAGACTGTATCCATATTTAGTTATGTGTGAACCTTCGGAGCCATGCGAGTTCAACAGCTGATTGTAGGATGATTTAAACAAGCGTTCCACAAAATGTTTGGAAAACAGTGCCGCATTTTACACACGTCAAGAATACGTAAAAGGCGGCACACAGACCCTAGTTGTGGTACCTCATTGAGGCACCACTTTCTGTTTTGACGCTATGAGCTACGCCCACTTTTTAAAATGTTGTCGAAACTGACATTACCATGTCGGTGTGACATCATATTAACATATCAACCAACCAACAGAAAGAACGTTGACACATAAGAACTTAGTCTCTGTTGTTTGACATATGTCATTGTGACGTCACGCCAACGTCAGATCGCCGCTGGCAAAGCACGCAGGTGGGCGGAGTTTACGAAACGAAAGTGCGCTTCTATCTGTAGATGGGCGACTTTGTCGACAAAACAAGTTGGTTCGCTGGTGCATAAAAGGCAACAAACAACATGATTGCAGATATGTGGACAGATTCCTTTCAGGAATTGTTATTGGGAAACCACGACTATGTTGGAATAACAGCAGGAATTTTGGGATCGGACGAACTGTAAGTTGCTAGCGATCTTTGACTTGGATGCTTTTGGGCATGTTTTGAGTTGAGCATTTTTCGCTTGCTTATCTGGTAAGTCTGCACAATTGATGTATTCACTATATCGCGTTTTGTTAACGTTACAGTTAAAATTAAGCGCAAGGGCTCAGTCAAACGTTGCATTTGTCAATAATGTTGATAACGATTAAATATGCCAATTACACTACTACTGAGACATCTCATAGAGCAAACATTGCTGCATGTATTTGATATTTAACACAGGTAGTTACAAAAGCAATTGATCTATCCTTAACTAACCAGTTGCTTAGCAAAACCTCCGTTAAGCGATGACAAAATGGCTGCCTTTAGTTGTACATTTAGTTGAAAGTCTGGTTTCAGACAATCTTCTTCCTGACAAAAACCTAAAGGAAAGTTGCTAAGATATCAAATAAATGCAGTAATGTTCATTCTAGGAACTAACATGCCGCAACATTAATGTAATTCGCACATATAACAGACATCTACATTGTTTGGTAAGGCAAAGCTTGAAAGAGGTCACGTGCAAATTTTGTCTGTGAAACAAACAAGTTAACAATCTTCTCCTTAAAATAGATGAAACAGTAATAGAAAGAGTCCAAAATCTTAATATTCTTGAGGTAGCATTCCAAGAAAACCTAGGCTGGAATGTTCATATACAAATATTTCAATTAAATGTTTTAACTGATAGACATTTTAAATAAATCAAAACGTAATTTGTATAATTTGTTAATGTTACTAAGCATTAATTATGGCATACTGACATGGGGTTTTAACTGTAACAGAATCATCAAGTTGCAGGGGGAAAACAGTTAGAATAATAATTATGTTTAGCGAAATATAATGCACGTACTAAGCCGTTGTTTAAGAAACTAAATATTCTTAGTGTTACAGATATGCTGAAATTACATGAATTGAAACTGTATTACAAGTGTGTGAACAAGACATTACCAGTATAGTTGCAAAACTTACAATATATAATATTATTAAGTAATACAATCAAAACATTTAAAACAAGAATACACGATTATATTCATAGAAATAGGGTAAAACGTGACTTTGCCATGTGATCCGTTAAGTATGATATTACATGTATAATAAACAATACTGCATTTAATATAAACAAAAAAATTACAACACAGTTTACAAGGATTTATTAGTAAATCGCAACGATTTACTAATAAATCCTTGTAAACTGTGTTGTATTTTTTGCAGTATTGTTTGTTTAAAAACATGTTTTGCATAACTGTTATGCAAAACATGTTTTTACAGAATTACAAAATACAGTGCTCATTATCAAATTCCTATATATGTGGACATTTATAACAATCAATGTATTATTTTATATTATTTTATTTCTGACACCTCGGTAAATGTACTATCATTAAATATTGTTATTTAACTATGATTGTAATTATTTGCTAGTTTCAAAATTAATTTAGTATAGTAATTTTGTTTTTGTTGTTGAGATTTGTGACATTAATTACCTCATATTATCATCCAAATGTCGGTGTCATCGTCACTGCAGTATGCATTTCATCGAAAGTGTTTAAAAGAGTCAATTGTACTTGGGATTTAATAAACCGGACTACCACGAGAGCGACCAAAATGGTTTTAGGGACAGTCTCTTCGACACCTGTTTAGTTTATCTACAGCAACATTTCGACTGTATCACATTAACTTATAATTACTTTTCTGTTATTTGTGTATGCAATTACTTGGCATTTAGTGCACCGCGGCACTAATGTAATGTTATTTTATAATTGAGGTGTAGGGAATTTGTTTGCATATTGCATTATGTGTAACTTGTTTTTGTCGTCAATAAACACTTCCGATTCCGATTCCATCGACACCGTCGAACTATACAACACCGGCGGTATCCAGCACACATTCACGCAATCGTACCACATGACCGCTTCTTCCTGAACCCAACATCCCACGTTGTTCAAGTGAAAGACTTTGGGTAGATTATAATTTTCGCTATCTAATTCGTCGCCGTTAAAGAATACATCTTGGTGGACATCAAATATTGTACAATCAAAGTCAACTGTTAAAAAAAGTCGTAGCAACGGAGGTATTACGAACGTAAAATGAACGTTCTTGAGAACGATAATCTGAAACGATGGTGGAATAACATCAAATCTATCGCCGGTAAACCGCGACAATCTATAGGAACTAACTCGCACTAATTTGACCAAGGATATTATAGCTATAGAATCCTTGATTGGACGTTCTCGCTGATAACGTGTGCGATTTCTTGCAATCCGTGACGACTGGTTTCACCCCGCTGTCACCGGAAGATACCTTCTTCATTCCCAGGAGGTATCTGCCTACATCATCAGCGGCGCAGAAGTATCCAATTCTCTATTACGGATTAAAGCAGACGAAGATGTCTACCCAGACGAAATACCAAACTGGATTCTACATGTCTACGCGACTACACTTGCTCCTCCTGTGTATATGCGATCTTCAACTGCAGCCTGAAGGAAGGAACTGTACTACTGATATGGAAATGCGCCGACATAAGACCTCTACCCAAAATACAACCACCGAAGCTCATTCACAGAGACCTGCGGCTAATATCATTCACGCCGTTATTGTTCAAGTTCTTGGAGCAACTCATCTGCGCCTGGATAACGGCCATCGCCGGCGACCAAGTTGACCCCCGGCATTATGGGTCAGTAAAGGGAACATTCACAGTGCACGCACTTACCGAACTATAGTGCACAGGTGGACATCTGCGCTTGATTCCGCCGGAACCAAGATTCGCGTGTTACTCGATGACTTTAGCAAAGCTGACTAATATGCGTCACTTGGACCGCCATGCTTTGTAGTAAAATCGTTCTCATGCCAACGCAAACAGCGGGTAAAGATCGGCAGTATAAACTAGAAGTACGCCATAACCAAGGCGTGGAACACTTTTCGGCGCCACTGGTTTGGTCATATATATATATATATATATATATATATATATATATATATATATATATATATATATATATATATACATTATCAACGAATACCTTGTAATCACGCTAAATACGCAGACGACTGCACACTATGGGAATCATGTTTATATTGTCCCCAGCCTCGTTTTCGCGCGCGAGATTTACAGGCCCTATTGGGGAATCAAGCGACTTCGGCGGGCCTTCAAACATGTTAACGCCTTGTTCTACTCCATCTTGAAATTGGTTTTCGAAGTGTTTCGCTATGATTGACGAGACTTTGTATTTGTCAGCTATGAAATGATTAAACTCATCGTGCACCGTCAACCTAGAGTGTTGTCGACGTTGTAACAGGTGAACGGCGTTAAACTTCTGCCGTCTTGTCAGCGTGCTATCTCTTTGGCTTGCTCGTCCAGAAACGATGATGCGTTTTCCAACGTTCTCTTGCGCATTTCGTGTAGAATCTTGTTACGTCTTTTCAGTAACTCCTCGCGAGTCATCGCATTCTTCGTATTTTCAATTTGTAGGCGCAAGTCTTTCTGTTCTCTTGACATGTGATCGATGACTGGGTCGAACATTCCTTTGTTTTTAACTTGTGTTGGTCTTAATGCGACGGGCTTTTTGGCTGCAGTCTTGAGTATTTTAACTACCGAATCCTATGTTGTCTGCGGAGAGGACTTATCCACTCGGGCTAGCTCATCGGCGCCACTGGTTTTGTGCATCATATAAATGACCAAGGAACAACTTGTGATCACGCTAAATACGCAGACGACTGCGCAGTATGGGAATCATGTTCATATTCAGGCGTCGACAGCTCGCTCCAGTGCAGCGGCAGACGAAGTGGAACAATGGACTACCGCCACAAATATGGCACTGAACTACGCTAAAACGAAGAAAGTGTGCATATTCTTCAAGAAAAAACATGACATCCCAAACTGCACTCGCCTACAAGTTGTCACACTTTCAAATGATCTCACACGGAAACTCTACATCGATTAAATCACCGCTAAAGCATCGCAACAACTATACATTGTTTCACAATCATACTCAAGCGACCAAGAGTAGAACCTCAAAATCTTGTCTTGATATATACAACACTAATGAGATTGGCCATTGAATGTGCTTGCCAGGTGTGGCATAAGACGAAACGCACCAGCTCGAAAACATCCAGAAAACGGCTATGCGAATACTATTTCCTGGCCTGTGTTACAACGACGCCATTGCCACTGCGAAGTTGCCAATCCTGGCAGATCGGAGGGAGACGCTCTACAAAACTCAATCGTATCACAAGCTGCACCATCTCCTGCCTCATCCCAGGAAACGTTATTACGCAATCCGAAATGTACGGATGTTCCTCGGTGTAGGACTGATCGTTTTAAGAACTCAATTGAACTATATGGCCTGCACAATTGGCATTAACCGATCATTTCTCACCACATGCGAATAGTACTTGCAATTGACTGTGAATCGTTTTAGCTATTTATTCTATTTATCTTTTCTTACACAATTTATACAGTTTTATTAATTATAATTTTACTTATTCAGGTTGTATATTACATTTATATTGTTAATAATATATTTTGCTAACTGTTTTATATATTTTTATCCCACACTTTAATTAGTCATAATAGTGTATATATTAACATTATAGTCTAATTACAGTTTTGTTATCCTACTTTGTTTTATAATTTTTATATTTAATGAATTTCGTATCAGTTGCAATGTTCTTATTTGACTTATCAGCCGCTATGGCTGCAACAGATAAATACAGTTTATTACTATTATGTTTATTTGTCCTGGATACATCAATTACAGTTGTCGACGTCAAACGTCATTACGTACGCGATGTCCGTAACCAAGTAAGTGATACTCGGACTATTGGGACCGTTTCAGTAACATTTTCCACCAGAGTTAAGTACTTTCCGGATGATATTTATGCGCATACGTGAATGGTTTACGCGTCCTGTTGACTTTAATATTAAATACAAATGTTGTCAGACATATCGGACAGTGAGCAAAATGGCATATACAAACATTCAGCAAAATTACGTTTTGATACATAAATACATTTTGATAGAAAACGCAGATTACGTGACTGCAGTGTTCCATAATCTGTTAATAAGATCAAATAATACTTCAACTTATTTGGAGAAAATTATGTTAAACAATTATTCACACGAATCAAGTAATAAATATGTTTTATCCATTGTAGGGCCTACCAACTGTGTAGATTATCGATTAGTACGAAGGAAATGTTGCTCCGTGGCGTAAGATTTATTTACGGAACACGTTAATGAAACGCATTTTGAAAAATATGTTGAACTGTTCCGTTAGACTCTGCTTAAGGATGGACTTCCCTTACGATCATAACATCTTAGTGAAACAACCCTCGGATCTCTATATGATACAAACGAGATCAATGCCTTGATCGAACCAAACGGTGACACGCGATTGTGAAATGATGTTTTTAAGTATTTCACAATGTTCACTTATTAGTAACACGACGACGACAGTGTTCCGGAACTTAGCAATCGCAGTGAACAGCAGGGAGGAGCGTGTTCAGGAGCCATCGTAAAAGAAAACAAGTTTTAGCCAGTTTTGGCATGCTTACTTACTTACTTATCCTCTTCGTCCCCAATGGGACATCAGACTACAACAATAATATTCATCCACAGGGTCCTGTCCTTTGCTGCGGCCTATATCTCGCCCCGCGAGAGCCCCCTGTCTTGTAGCTCTGCCATTACTGTCTTTTGTCATGTTGTCTTTGGTCGTCCTGGCTTCTTTCTTTCGGGTGGCGCCCATCTTAGGGCGTCCATCTTAGGGCAACTTTGCGATATCCCCTGGGCGATAGCCCAGTTTGCTTTGCATAGTTGTCGTATCTATCGGGATTATTTTCCTGGAGATGATGAAGCTTTACTGATAGAAATGCACGGTCATCGGCGAAGTCGGGATTTCTAACTGGGATAAGATAGTCCTCTGGATACCCCTGGGTTTATCTGATGTAGTTTTCCGCACAACCCAGTCGATGACGACCAAGAAGAGGATGGGCGAGAGGATACGTCCTTGTCTAACATCAGATTTCACAGGGAACCATTCAGAGGATGAATTACTGAGGATGACGCTGCATTCAAAGTGTTTGTAAAACTTCTCTATCAGTGACACAATCTTTGGGGGTACTCCATAGGATCTTAGGATCATCCATAGGGTGTCATGGTGGATACTGGCAAAGGCCTTTTTTAAATCGATGAAGTTGATATAGAGTGGGCAGTTCCATTTTAGAGTTTGCTCAATGGTATTTCTCAATGCAAGTATCTGATCAGTGCATCCTCTTCTCTTCCGGAATCCCGCTTGTTCTTGCATCAGCTTCTTGTTAATAGCTGTCTCGATTCTTCCAAGACGAGTTCTACAGCAAACATTGCTGGGGATGGATAAGTGTGATTCCTCGCCAGTTATCAGATTTGAAGGTTGCCTTTCTTAGGGAGCTTTATAATGAGTCCTTTAGCCCAGTCACTTGGGAAAGTCTCTTTGTCCGAAATGGTCTCGAACGAGTCAGTCAGGACACTGGTAGCTTGCTGAGGTCGGCCTTCAACAGTTCAGCACGAATGGAGTCTACGCCTGTAGCTTTTCCACTCTCCATAGCTTTGATGGCGTTTTTGACTTCCTCTTCTGTATAGTATTGTGGCATAAATAGTAATACGATAAGTTGCGACGCCCATTGATGACGAATTCACACACTTGGGGTATATTCAGTGACGTTTTAATCAGATTTCCTTCTTGTGATATAGCCAGTTTGTGATACAGCCAGTTCTTGCGGGAACCCATAACACTAGGACCTTTTAACATGAGATAATGGCGGCGCAACCAAGTTTTGACGAATACAACATTCACAATGCATTATGCCGGAAGAGTCTCCCCAGAAAATGACGTGTTAGTGCACAATGTCCATTGACCTGGTCACCTACTGGCGTGCAAGTACACGCGGCGACGTAAACACTGGTTTCGGTTTTGTGGCATGCACGCGATGACTGTATCATGATCGAATCGGACTAATTGGAACCGATCCTTTAACCGAATATCTGTATTGCGTGGAGCATATTGAATACGTGTACCGCAAATGTCAATGCCCTGTAGACACTCGCCCACAGGCCGTCACTCGAGTAGTGTACTCGGAGTAGATACTCCGACTCACCAGCTATCCGATGCGATGTGGTTTTGTAGTTTTACGATGGGTGTCGTAGTGGAAAAGAAGAGAGCATATCATCGTCGTTATCCAATATACCCATTGTGCCTAAGGGCGCTACGGCCGTCACGGCATAATGAAAGTGAGTAGTTTCCGTGTCGAAGTTTGGCGAACCTCATACAATTCGACAATATAATTTTTGGAAAGTGCGCGGATCCATTTCATGATATTCAACGCTGCGCCATCAGACTGAGATGCCGCGCATCTTGGTTCAGGAAGTGGGTACTATATTATACGCAACAGAAAGCTGCCCGTGGGAATTTAGTGGTGAAAATAAACGATCAGCGTAGAAAAGTAAGTTTGTATGTATCGCAAAACCCAATCCTCACGTCTGCCCCACCATTTTCTGTGGACAAGCGGAAGTTCCGGAAGTACGACAGATAGCATTTTCAACAGCACCGCCTCTATGCTCCCATCCTCGTCTACCTGAGTTCCGGGGACCATTTAACTAACGCTGTTGAGAGCTCCTAAACCCGATTGTGCATTTTAAAATCAATTTTGATCCTTAACAGTGATTTTGAACGCTTGAAAACCCGCCGGCG
>OZ024859.1:11715969-11750969 GCA_964017155.1 Oasisia sp. SBJ-2009
TGGTTAAATATATGGTAAACTTTAGTAATTATGCCTTCGTGTTCGGCATACGGTTGCAATAATAGTTGAAACAACCGGTAGTATTGAAGCAATGGATTCACGTTGGTGATTTGCGGGCGTACTGTTTGTCACTTTGCTCGGTCCATTTTGAGGAGAAATGCTTTGATGTAGACATGTATCATCAGTTGATGGGATGATTTCAGCGATAACAATAATAGACAACTTTATATTTACCGTCATCAGCATGTTACGCGTGTTGCCGAGTTGCAGCCATTTCATGACAACAGCCAAACCCTATGCAGGGAATCTACGTGGAGAGCGCCTCGATCACCGTCGTGACGTCATTATTCGTCTAAGATGGGGTAGCGCATAGAATTTGGATGGCTGGGTGTTAAAAAATATTTTTCTGGTAAACCGCTGGCGTTAAAAAATTGAGTATATGTGGAAATTGTTACTTTATATTAACTCTATTAGGTGTATGCCACGTAAAAGTTAACTTTGTTTGTCCTTTAATATAAGTTCAATGTTGAATACTTTTCATAGGATATCATTATCTTGTAAAAGTATATCATTATTTTAATTTTTATTTCATAGTTGGGCTGAGAGCCAATCAGCGTCTCTACCCTAATCTGGGGTAAGGCCGCCCTGGCGGTTAACAAATGCAGAGCATTAGTTTCCCCAGGCCGAGTTGAGGGGCTTAAAAGTGCTGCCACCTCACGGAGCCTGGGTAACCGAGGCTAGGATGTGTTGTGTAGAAGAATCTGTTTATATTCACTGAGTATAATTTTAGGGATTCCAAGAATTGCAGCGCAAGTGAAATGTTTGCATATAGCATTATAGCTTCATTATAGCTTTATGTTTATGTTGTTACATAACATGTATGGCTGTGGAACGTTTCTTGCATAAGGACTGGGTCTGAAATACACTTATCTTGTCTTATCATCTTTTGTTCGAAAAATGTTGAATTGAAATTGAATTGATGCGCTATGCATGGCTATGTATCAGCATGGCGCCATTTTGCAATAGCAGTGCCAATGACAGTGGCGCTGGGTCTGTGATACTTCAGTCTTCACAAAGTCGAAGTCGAACAGTTTTTTACAATTACTTAGTTAATCATTAACACAATTTGACATTAGCGTTTGCTAGTATACCTACAATTCATGTAGTCGTCTGTGTAACATATGATTTTTAATCCTTTGACACTTCGAGAGTGGCATGAAGTTACATTAGTTCAAATCTGCCCGTTAGGTGTCACCACAATCAATGTTAGTTTACTATTGTCCTCCAGGAGGCCAAATCTGTCAACTAGAAAGCGTGTTTGTACCGTCCGTGGTTCTTGACAGCTATGGAGAGATGCTGTCATTGTCTCGTTCGGAGAGTTTTGTCTTCACGAAGCACTTTCCAAAGTAGAATCATAAAGGGATATCCGAAGTATAGCACACAGTCAGGTATTAGCACATGTTGCGTCAAGGGTATCATGTTAGGTTACGTAAACCCAATATCGCCCACCTTGCAAGTGACACTGACACTGATTGAGTGAATGATTGGTGCAACGAGCTAAGCCTGAAAACGAAAGTAAAGGTTCATGAAATAAATTAGAGTCGATAGAATCCGAACGTATGCACGGCTATATGCACACACAAAAATAATCACACTTTGCTTATTTTTTTCGGAAAAAACAATTAGACAGGTTTATATCAATGACAATGACACTGATTCTGTGAGTGTGACGGTGAACTTTTCACACTCACAGTTAACCATAACAGTTACCTTTCATAACCAAGACTCAACACAGCATGCTTTCTTACCATTACAAATCAATATTCTGTGTAATTTCGGGTGGCAGAACAGCCTGCTTTTAAAACATTAATTCAAGTCAGAAAATACCCTCCCTTTAACGCATAAAGTACTAACTCGAGAAGTATAAAATACATATATTTTTTTATTTTTAATAAGTGTTTACTGACATTGTCAAATATAGCTTTCAAACTACTGTACCTCCTGTGAGTGTCATGCGGTCATTTTGTTCAGAAGCCGTCCATGTCCAGTCTGCGGATACGTACCAGTCGAATGCTGTGTCACCACCAAATAGTTTCTGTGGCCGGAGTCACTCATGTGGGGAACTGACCACTGGTCAAGTGGGGGAAACGGTCACTCTGTGTGGGTGGCTGCAGTTCCAGCGAATGGGTGGCCGCTTCATCACCTTGAGAGATGCTTATGGGACCACCCAGGTGACCATCACTGACGACAAGCAGGTATGATCAATGTTTGTAGCTGAATTTTCCCAGGCGAATTCAATTTTTCAAGGCAAAATCAAGCTTCTGTAGCTAATAATGCTTTTGTATGTAATGAACTAGTTATTATATATCCAACAAAAATGTGTATATACATACACACATAAATATATTTATACATACACACACACACACACACACACACACACACACACACACACACACACACACACACACACACACACACACAATAAACATACACACATACACACACACAAAATACATGTGAAATTGTGAAGCGTTTATGGTAAAGCATATGCTAGCATCCACTGCATATTTGTGTAATACAATTTTTTTTCGGTCGTTCAACATTAAAAATGTTGCAGCTACCTGGTTCAATTCATAATAAATAAATAGCTGTTCTCATACTAAATGTGACATTTTTAATTTGCAAAAATTCAATATGCTTTACTTTTAAGATAGTACTGCTCCAGAAATAAACTAATTCATGCAACCAGAAAACATGTTTTTGTAAGGTATCTTCTACAATCTGGGATTTATTTGCCTTCAGGATCTGGCTGAGATATGTAGCAAGTTGGGGTATGAATCAGTGCTCACCGTAAAAGGGACAGTGGCATCCCGGCCTGAAGGACAGCATAACAAGGTGTGTATGTTAGGTTGAAACATCGACCATTTATGAACGCTATTGATGCATATTTGGTTTGACAGAACTGTGGTCAACTGGTCATGCAAAACTCTTATGTTTCATTACCTGTTGGGAATTAGAAAATGCACAGGTCTGATTCAGTTTTATTTATGCATAGCTGGTATCATTCATGAAAACCATGGTTAAGTATTTTGTTTCAGTGCTGCATGTATTTTCTTTAAATATTATATTGTCAGGAGAATTCGGTATGGATTTAAAAGCCTTTGTTATGTGAGATTATATATTGCTGTTGTTACTAAATAAAAATAACATTGCAGTGTATTGAGCAAAGAAGATCATTTCAAATTGGATATAAACTGTACTAATCCATTACTGCATAGTTTTATTTATTTAACCGTCTCATGGATGTGTTTCAGGAAATGGTGACGGGCGCCATTGAAGTGTTGGCTAGTGACATCACAGTGTTGAATCCCTGTAGAAAGGACCTGCCATTTCAGATGCACGACTTCCACAAAGTAAGTGATTCAAGCAACACAAATTCTTTCTATGAGGGGAAATTGACTTGACCCATCTGCCTACGTGAACAACATAGACACCCGACCACCCCATGGTCAGATTTCAAGATGAAACTCTTGACTTCCAAAAATAATAATTATCTATTGAGCCATGTTGATGTTTGAATCGGGAAACCCAGAAATCGCTGGAAGGTATATTATTGGCTGGGCTTATACTGAGAGTGTCGCAAGCAACAGCAACATAGTTTTTTATGCAGAGACCCGTCTACCCATCATTTGGACAGGTAGAAATATAGGTGGATTGGTGGTGGATGAGTAAAAATTGAAGCAGCAAAAAAGTCTTCAAAAATCATATATATTGTCAGTTATGCTTTAGAATTGAGTTAAATGGTGCCACATGTGTGTCAGATATAGTGTCAAATACATTGAAATGTATTTAAATACAAATACTCTTGAGGGATTCAAATACAAATACTTTTAAATACAAATGTCGTGAAACAATCCCCAGGGCATGATAATATGGTGTAGTAAAATATCTGTAAACATATGGTGCTTTGAAAATGCATTGTTTTAGGTGCGAGAATCTCTCCGCCTGGAGTACCGTTACCTTGACCTTCGACATACACAGATTCAACGCAATCTGCGACTGCGCTCCAAGGTCATCATGAAAGCACGGGACTACTTATGCAACCAACATGGTATAGTTCATTCGCTAACTTCTATTTGTGCAATAAAATATGTATAATATAATCATTTTGCTTGCACCACCTGCTAACTACTAATCTTCTACCTAGCTAACACAATATGTGTAATATCATTATTCATCTTGCTTGCATCATTTGGCGTTTTAGAAAATATCGTTACTGATGGGGTCATTATGTTGATGGCGACTGTGTTAAAGGGAACTGTTGAAGTTTCTTGTCTAAAGACTTAACATTAAAACAAATACAAGGATCATTCCTTTTGGAAACAATCCTATGAGTGGATCTATGTCATATATACCTATTTACTTAAATATATTACTTTGTTTTTAAACTGTTTAGCTTTAGTCAGATTGCAGATTAGAAATCTGACATAATTTTGTCTAGCATCACCATGACACGTATGTAATGAAACAATGCTGTGTTTAAGCATCACAGCGTTAATGTGGAACAGTTCTTATTTGATTAAAATGTCTACATTTCTTCCCATTTCCTGCAGGATTTGTTGATGTGGAAACCCCAACTTTATTCCGGAAAACACCAGGGGTAAGCAAGTTGTTGAACTACTCGAAACATTTGTGACCCTAGTCTAATACATCGACATGCCAGTGACATTAATGGATTACATAACTTTTCTGTCTGAAGTTTGTAATGTATGTGTCCTTGTGTGGATTATCTTATGTGGGCTGCAATCGATACAATTACTAAGAAAATGAGCCGAAAATGGCAGCAAACCTGACGATCAGTCAAGCCTCTGTGAAACCTCTGGTCAATATAAAAAAAAACTATTTTGTGGAATTGTAAGATAAATATTTGTTTATGACTAGTGTTTGTAATTACATCGGAATATCGCACACTAATTTGTTATGATGCTTGTTTTGACACAAAAACTATCCTTGTAAACATGCCTGAGTGTATAAAAAGGGTCCACTTGATGTCAGCATGTGTCATCTTTGATGCCACTGTACCCCGTCATCACCTTGCTAATTAACTTTCAGCTTTCCGCACGAATTGCTATGCTGAAGGGTTTGAAACTGAATTTATGCTACAAATGTATTTTTATTTATTTTTTGAATGTTGTCAAATGTACATACTTAATCTTTATGTATGAAAAATGAATTTTATGTATTGCCTTGTTTCTATTCCCTTTAATTAAAATGATTCCCGAAACTGAAATATTCCTGTGACTATAGAATTCCACACATATGTGCAAGTTAGAAACATCTGTTAAGTTATTAAAGTGATCCTGGAGGAAGATTCTTCCTCCTATGCACTCCTTAGCCCAATTTTAGTCAAAAGGTAAACCAGGCATTAACAGTGTTTGATTTGATATTTTTCAGGGAGCAAAGGAGTTTGTGGTTCCTACACATACACCAGGGATGTATTATACCCTACCCCAGAGTCCACAACAGGTAGGTCACATGACCAGGTCACATGACCAGGTCACAAGACCTGATGCTTTGTTTTAAACTGTAATTTTTATTTATTTCACAAAGCATGAACAAACGGTTAGAATGTAATCCCTGACTTTATATGATTTGTTGTAAATACGGTTAATTGCGGCCATGTTTTACAAGTTCTATGTAGTTTTAATCATGACTTAAAGAATTGTTTTATTAACATAAAAATAAAGTTTAAACAACTTAATAAAAATATTTTCCAGTCTTACATCATCTGTATGTTTTGGTGCGTCCCAGTTCAAACAACTTCTGATGGTCGGGGGCCTCGACAGGTACATGCAGATTGCCCGCTGTTACCGTGACGAGACAGCTAAACCTGACAGGCAGCCAGAGTTTACTCAGGTGAGTGAGTGTTGCATCTCAACCACATTGACATCAAACTAGGGCAGTCTTTCTAAAAAAACATTAATAATTAATAATAATTATGTTTCTTAATATAGCGCTTTTAGGTAATTAAATGACAGTCAAAGTGCTTCACGTTAACATGATATGTTGGCTAAATCTAAAATACAAATGCATTAAATAAATAAGCTAAGGTAACATAAATAAATAAGTTCAGATAAATAATGAAATAAGCTAAGATAAATAAATAAATATGCTAAGGTAACTAATATAAAATAATTAGAGTGTAAAAATACAATTTCTAACAGAACAATTTAAAACCAGTCAGTGCCATAAAATGGAAACCAGGCATGTAATGCGAGCGAAATAGATAAGATTTGAGTTGTTTCCAGAGAGCTGCCAATGTTCCAGTTATCGCAAATACTTTGGCAAGCTATTCCACATACTCGGGCCTGCCACCTCTAACACTCCCACTACCGCAGTTATCAGTGCAGTTCTAAGGATTGAACGTTTACGTTTACTGATCTTTCTTACCATTTAACTGTTGATGGTTTACTGTAGGTGGACATTGAGATGTCATTCGCAAGTCAGGAGAACATCAAAGGCTTGACGGAGGGTTTGCTGGAAGCCATGTGGCCAGAGACAGAGTCAGGGCGTTTACAAACACCCTTTCCAAGGATGACCTATGCTGATGCCATGGGGCTGTATGGTATCGACAAGCCAGACACTCGATTTGAGATGAAGGTGACATTCTTATTATAGTGCACCATTTTTGTGCATGTCTGGTTTCGGTTTCAGTTTTCTCTCCCCTTGCACTGTTTTTCCATCAAAGTATCTCAGCCCTCAGGCTCTTATTCTCTCTTCCTCTTAGAGTTCCATCAACTTTCTCTCGTATTACAACATAGCTTAATGTAGACACCTGTCTACCTGAGATTTGAACAGGTAAAACCTGTTGAACGCGTAGAAATATTACTGGACGGGTAAAACATGTTGCAGACAGGTAAAAAATATGGAACAAAAAGGTCTTCAATTTTTTTTAGATATTGTCAGTTGTGCCCTGAAAAGGGATGTCACACGTGTGTTTGTAGTTTATTTCAGGTCGGAAGAAGGAGGAAGAATTTACAAAATGGGTAGATGATGGATCATCATAGATTTTCAGAAAGTGTTGCCAGATCAAAGATTATCATTTAAATTAAGCCGTGGTATAGCAGAAGACCTGATGTAAAATAATAATATAGACGTACAACGTGTAACATGTGATTATTATTTTATATGTAGTTTATACTATTAAAACACATTTTTTAGTAATATGTGCATAGCATTAAAAACCTACTATGACAGAAATAAAATCTGTATTTGTCAGCTTGTTACTTTGTCCAAAGCATTGCATATGGTAATCAATTTCAATTAACTACTAAATTGTTAATTTGCCAAATTAATGGATAAGAATCATTGTACATATAGTGAGAGTTTTTGATTTTATAACTAACATTGTTGTATAAATAAACTTTAATGCAACTGTTATTTTTTCAGTTGACTGACGTGACACCCCTAGTGGTAGACTGTGGACTTGAAGTTGTTGCGAATGCGGCATCAAAACATCCTGAATGCTCCGTAAAGGCCGTTAACTTCCAGGACGCTGGGGTATGAATACTGCTCTTTGGTGAAACAATGTTTTGCTACTGGGTAATTCGCAATTGTGAGCCACAACTTTGGGTACTTTTGCAGTTTAGGCCCGCACCTCGAAAAAACCATCAAAATGTTCACCTATGATGACCAAACTTCGCAGGACATATCTACTACACCTGTACTACGCATATGGACTTGTCACATCATCACAAAATAATAATTAATGCCTGAAATTGATCAAAATGTGTAAGTAAATAATGCGCTTTCCTCGTCGTGTTACTACTGCCACAGTGAACTCCGTCAGGTGGCGCCTGGAAAGCGCGTTATTTACTTACACATTTTGATCGATTTCAGGCATTAATTATTATTTTTTAATCACGTGACAAGTGCATACGCGTAGTACAGGTGTAGTAGATAAACCATACAAAGTTTGGTCATCGTAGGTGAACATTTTGATGGTTTTTTCAAAGTGCGGGCCTAAACTGCAAAAGTACCCAACTTTGTACGTTAAATCATTTCTTGCGCCGTTTGGTTTGTGAACTTCCAATGGACAACACGTTTCTGAAACACAACGTGGCAGCTGTACACGGCTGTTGATCACAGGTCTTCTTGGCAAGTGTCAAGTAGAATAAACAAGACTACTGTGATGTCATGTTTGATGTTCTCTATTAATCTTAGAATAGCTTAGTGTTATCATTGGTACTGTGTGAAATATAGGAGCCAGTTGAAATAAGACAAGGGATAAAGCTTTATTCGCCACTTTCACCGTGCAGTGTACATTTCATGTCAAATAGGAATGTATTCTTGTTTGAGTCATGAAGTGCTTGTAGACAATAAAATGAGGTACAATAAATAAATGTATATATATATATATATACACATGTAATATATATATATATTTAATATATATATATATATACAGTGTGTGTATATATATATATATATATATATATATATATATATATATATATATATATATATATAGTGTGTGTATGAAGGCTGTGAAGGTAGGACAAAACCCCCTCCGGACAAAACCCCCTCGGACAAAACCCCCTCGGACAAAACCCCCTCCATACATAACTCCATCAGTACATAAGCTCCTTCCGGACAAAACCCCCTCGGACAAAACCCCCTCATCATAGATACTAGACTCTTCTTGAATTATCAATATAATTAAACTTAACTTGGCTTGTATGTTTGTGCATACTATATAATATATATGTATATATATATATATGTATGTATATATATATATATATATATTTATATATATATATATGTATATATATATATATATATATATATATATATATCTATATATATATATATATATAATTTGGTATGTAAACAATTTAAATACATACCAAATATTTTTTAATTACTGGCATAAAAAGGTGCTATTCAAGCAAGTTAGTCTCTAGTCTGGGTTTGTCTTTTGCCTGCCTGGCAGTCTGTAGCTCTGGGCAACTTGGTAACCACTGTTACTATAACCAAGTTATGTTTGTGAATGTGGCTTCAGAAAATGGTGAAAGCAAGTTACCCTCTAGTCAGCCATACCATTCGGTGGAAATGAACACCAGTGGAAATAAACTGACCAAAATAAACACTCTGATAAATGCAACTAGAAGGTTGATGATTGCAATAGAAATAAAATATTTAATCATTCTTGAGTCTAGTATCACTGATGAGGGGGTTTTGTCCGAGGGGGTTTTGTCCGGAAGGAGCTTATGTACTGATGGAGTTATGTATGGAGGGGGTTTTGTCCAAGGGGGTTTTGTCCAAGGGGGTTTTGTCCGGAGGGGGTTTTGTCCGCGCACCGTGTGTATATATATATATATATATAATGTCCTTTAACATTATTATTTATCCATTAAAATTATTATTTTGAGCTAATAAATATATAATATATCTAATATTTATCTATTTAAGATTATTATGTTGAGCTACAATTTCACAATAAAAGAACATTTGATCTTCAGTTCAATCAGTCCACCATTCACGTACCCCACATCCACATGTGGGTGGCCCTGCAACAACAACCAATAAATGATTACATAACTGATTGACAGCAGAAATTAAAGGGTCATTAAGAATTAGTTTAAGATGGAAGTACTGTAAGTGTGTATTGGTGGTAAAGGTGGCCTTTGATTGCTTCACGGGGTCAATCAGTCGAATATAACACAATGACTATTTTGGTTAATGTCTCATTCACCAGGTGGCGTCACTGTGCCTGTTTCTCCCCAGTGGTTCAACTGATGCTGGTTTTTCTAGATAATATTTTATTTTAGTTGGCTGTGGCATTTCACCCTGCATCTGCAGTAATAATTAATGTTCTAAAATTAATTCCTTTTTCATCAAATTATGAGACTGTAGAATGTTTGTGTTTCCAATATGTGTATAATATGCATAAATTCTTCGTTACATTATGTATAGCATACAGATTTTCGTAAACTGGATATGGTTTTGAGAGAGAAACATTTCCAGACATCTTTCAGTAGTTATCAGTGATCGCTTCAATGCTAGATGACACTAACTTGAGGGTAGACGTCATAAAACATGCTAAAGTAGCAGAGCTCCAAAACATTGAATGACAAATTATGTTATTTATGTGCAACAATGTAAGCTCTTCCGGCTCACAAAAGACGTCCATTATACGGTGTGTTTTGTTGTCTCTGCCTAATGTTTCTATTCAATACTGTTGACTGTTGCTTCCGTAAATATCTTTCTGGTCGGCTTGACAATTTCTTACTCTCGTCAGTCTTGTTGTTCTTGCCTTCATGTATCAGTCAGTGCAGTACCTAGCAGTATGTCAGCAACATCAAGCTGATGAGTTGGCAACATTTCAGGAATTTGTTCCTTATTTTTAATGCTTAATGCCTCATGCTTACTCACCTTAAAAAGGGGATATCTGTATTTATCCCATGTTACATTTGTCCCTGTCACATTTGTGCCTTGTCACACGTCCCCTGTCACAATTGTCCCCTGTCACCGTTGACACACTTGTCCCATGTCACCCTTGTCCCGTGTTACAGTCACTCTTGTCCCCTGTCATCCTTGTAATATGTAACACTTGTCTCCTGTCACACTTGTCCCATGCCATACTAGTCCCCTGTCAAACTTTTCCCATGTCACACTAGTCCCTCTTCACACTTGTTCATTGTCATGTGTCACGCTTGTCCCCTGTCACTCTTGTCCATTGTCACACTTGTCACATGTCACACTTGCCCTTGTCACACTTGTCCCCATCACTCTTGTTCATTGTCACACTTGTCCATTGTCACACTTGTCACACTTGTCACACTTGTCACACTTGTCACACTTGTCACACTTGTCACACTTGTCACACTTGTCACACTTGTCACACTTGTCACATGTCACACTTGTCCCTTGTCATAGTTGTTCCAATCATTCTTGTCCATTGTCACACTTATCCATTGTCACACTTGACCCTTGTCATGCTTGTCCCAAGTCACACTTGTCCCCATCACTTGCTCCTCTCTCCTGTTGTAGAGGAAGTTAAGTCGCAAGCACCTCGAGTCTCTGAGCACACTTAACCGGACCTTCGACTGGACGACCAAGTGGTGAGTTACCCACATTTCTCCCTACTTCTTCCTCCCTCCTTCTTCCTCCCTCCTTCTTCCTCCCTCCTTCTTCCTCCCTCCTTCTTCCTCCCTCCTTCTTCCTCCCTCCTTCTTCCTCCCTCCTTCTTCCTCCCTCCTTCCTCCCTCCTTCCTCCCTCCTTCTTCCTCCCTCCTTCTTCCTCCCTCCTTCTTCCTGCCTCATTCCTCCCTCCTCCTTCCTCCCTCCTTCTTCCTCCCTCCTTCTTCCTCCCTCCTTCTTCCTCCCTCCTTCTTCCTCCCTCCTTCTTCCTCCCTCCTTCTTCCTCCCTCCTTCTTCCTCCCTCCTTCTTCCTCCTCCCTCCTTCCTCCCTCCTTCTTCCTGCCTCCTTCCTCCCTCCTCCTTCCTCCCTCCTCCTTCCTCCCTCCTCCTTCCTCCCTCCTTCTTCCTCCCTCCTTCTTCCTCCCTCCTTCTTCCTCCCTCCTTCCTCCCTCCTTCTTCCTCCCTCCTTCCTCCTTCCTTCTTCCTCCCTCCTTCTTCCTCCCTCCTTCTTCCTCCCTCCTTCTTCCTCCCTTCTTCCTCCCTCCTTCTTCCTCCCTCCTTCCTCCCTCCTTCTTCCTCCCTCCTTCCTCCCTCCTTCTTCCTCCCTCCTCCTTCCTCCCTCCTTCTTCCTCCCTCCTTCCTCCCTCCTTCTTCATCCCTCCTCCTTCCTCCCTCCTTCTTCCTCCCTCCTTCTTCCTCCCTCCTTCCTCCCTCCTCCCTCCTTCTTCCTCCCTCCTTCTTCCTCCCTCCTTCCTCCCTCCTTCCAGCCCTCCTTCCTCACTCCTTCTTCCTGCCTCCTCCTTCCTCCCTCCTTCCTCCTTCCTTCCTCCCTCCTTCCTCCCTCCCTCCTCCTCCCTCCCTCCTTCCTCCCTCCTTCCTCCCTCCTTCTTCCTCCCTCCTCCTTCCTCCCTCCTTCTTCCTCCCTCCTTCTTCCTCCCTCTTCCTTCCTCCCTCCTTCCTCCTTCTTCCTCCCTCCTCCTTCCTCCCTCCTTTTTCCTCCCTCCTCCTTCCTCCCTCCTTCTTCCTCCCTCCTTCTTCCTCCCTCCTTCCTCCCTCCTTCTTCCTCGCTCCTCCATCCTTCTTCCTCCCTCCTCCCTCCTTCTTCCTCCCTCCTTGTTCCTCCCTCCTTCTTCCTCCCTCCTTCTTCCTCCCTCCTTCTTCTTCCCTCCTTCCTCCCTCCTTCCTCCCTCCTCCCTCCTTCTTCCTCCATCCTCCCTCCTTCTTCTTCCCTCCTTCTTCCTCCCTCCTTCTTCCTCCCTCCTCCCTCCTTCTTCCTCAATCTTCCCTCCTTCTTCCTCCCTCCTCCTTCCTCCCTCCTTCTTCCTCCCTCCTTCTTCCTCCCTCCTCCATCCTTCTTCCTCCCTCCTCCATCCTTGTTCCTCCCTCCTTGTTCCTCCCTCCTTCTTCCTCCCTCCTCCTTCCTCCCTCCTTGTTCCTCCCTCCTTCTTCCTCCCTCCTTCTTCCTCCCTCCTCCATCCTTCTTCCTCCCTCCTCCCTCCTTGTTCCTCCCTCCTTGTTCCTCCCTCCTTCTTCCTCCCTCCTTCCTCCCTCCTTGTTCCTCCCTCCTTGTTCCTCCCTCCTTCTTCCTCCCTCCTTCCTCCCTCCTCCATCCTTCTTCCTCCCTCCTCCCTCCTTGTTCCTCCCTCCTTGTTCCTCCCTCCTTGTTCCTCCCTCCTCCTTCCTCCCTCCTTGTTCCTCCCTCCTTCTTCCTCCCTCCTTCTTCCTCCCTCCTCCTTCCTCCCTCCTTGTTCCTCCCTCCTTCTTCCTCCCTCCTTCTTCCTCCCTCCTTCTTCCTCCCTCCTTGTTCCTCCCTCCTTCTTCCTCCCTCCTTCTTCCTCCCTCCTTCTTCCTCCCTCCTTCCTCCCTCCTTCTTCCTCCCTCCTTCTTCCTCCCTCCTTGTTCCTCCCTCCTTCTTCCTCCCTCCTTCTTCCTCCCTCCTTCTTCCTCCCTCCTTCCTCCCTCCTTCTTCCTCCCTCCTTCTTCCTCCCTCCTTGTTCCTCCCTCCTTCTTCCTCCCTCCTTCTTCCTCCCTCCTTCTTCCTCCCTCCTTCCTCCCTCCTTCTTCCTCCCTCCTTCTTCCTCCCTCCTTGTTCCTCCCTCCTTCTCCCTCCCTCCTTCTTCCTCCCTCCTTCTTCCTCCCTCCTTCTTCCTCCCTCCTTGTTTTCCAAAAGTCAACATGACAGTTGTCATCAAACTTGTTCAGGTTATGTGTTCAAAATGTTTGTTTTTAGAGTAAAAATCTCAAAGCAAAACAATATCCTCTGGCATTTTATTCTTTTAATAAGTAACTGTGACGACACAAAAAAGTCTTAAAGGATAATCATATCATCTCTTCTGGTGACATTTAATTCTGAAACTTGAAATACTGTGATGACATGGCACCAATTGTACTTTGTCATCTGCATGTGATGATTCTTGATGAGTCCTGCATTGGTTCAGTTTTGGACACGTGACTGTGAACTGTCAAGAATGACACCTGTCAGATTTTGTGTGCACCAAACACAAGCGTTCTGTATTTTTAACAGCCAGTATTCATATGTCGTAACATGTACAACCTCTACTGACAACGAGTCACACCTTGGTTGCAGATTCTTGTACACTCTTGCACTATGCTATATGCATGTAAATATTATGTTTGTTAGCGACTTCGTTGCTGTGTGGTTATGAAACCATAATTATGAGTTGTCAAAGCCTTCGACGTCAGATTTCTGAGCATAGAGGGCGCCACAGGAGTGACTATTTACTGTTATTTTACTGCAAAGTGATTGTGAAATGCTTGTGATTATGTCTGTGATGTTGCAGCTGTGCTTGAACTTGTACATTTTGAAATTAGTAGTTATCTTTATTTCCAGGTCTAGGATTTTTTACTTAGGTGCATCTGTAAGGCGTGTTATCAGCTGTTTAAAAATTGACAAATTTATTTTATTTATATATAATATATATATATATGTAGTAAGTACACAGTACATAATAAAGTTGTTCATCGGCCTAGGAGGAAACTATGTTCACTGGTCATCATGCAATGTAGTGCTGCCCTACCATGATTAAATTAGTTTATAGAGGAAGCAACTAAATTGTGCTTAGACTAATTAAATAAATACGTTGATTTGGTCTCAAACCCTTCATAACTTAAACATTCTTAGTTTTTATCTGTGAAATATCATAGGAATGTTACCCCTACAAACTGCAGAGGTACAGGAAGGTTTGAGCTTTGTGAATATTGCCTGTTAAAACTTCATAATGATTGCATTGTTTAGAGATATACTATCAGGCAGTATAATACAGAAGACGCAGATAAAAGCTGTTCATTTCTTTCTGCCTTCTACTGCCAGAAATAAACTTTGCTGCAGTCTGTTGATTCATAAATATGATTCTCGAAGGCGTTATAAGTGAATCACCTCATTTGCATGCTTGTTCTCGCCAGTGTACATTCCTGAGACTAATGAACCAAACTGTTTGATTAGTTCCTGTCTAAATCTGCATTCTGCAGTAAGTGAATTCAACAGCCACTTCAGCAGATTTCTACGGTAAATCAAATTTGAGCAGTGGTGATGTGGCAGCCTTCAGCTTTATTGCACTAACTGTGTTCCGTGCTGGTGTACCCTTTCATGGGGTGGTCCAATTTTGCCCTCTGTACCCTGGCTCATATTTCTGCTCGTTCCCGACACGTCATTTTTAAGCATTTCTCTTTATGCGTGATCATTAAGTACCAGATGTTCTGTCAGTATTAGAAGGAAATATATGCATGAAAGTGTTTATCAATAAATTAGATCTGTGAGTCAGAGATTTTTGCAAATGCTCGTCTGGTTTTGTTTCAGTGTCGGTCTTTGGAGGTTAATCGTGAATGTAGTTTGTTTTAATTGTGAGGAAAGTTTTATAGGCAGAATACAATAATGAAGTGTGTGTTTGGGGGTTGTCTGTGCACGAATGTGTGTATGTAAAATTGTATATCGTAATGGGTACATTTCTTGTTAAAAAGCTGTGATTGCTTGTATATTTTAAAATGAGATCAATGTCTTCCTATTCGTATGATAGTTATGGTCAAACAAACATTTGACCACTGTATGGTTATTGTTTTATTATAACAATCACACATCAGTCCAAACCTTTAAAATCTAGTTATCTGTTGACCAGAAGTCGTAGAGCCAAGACTGATATACCAGTGAAGATTCTAACTACATCAAAGCATATCATATACTTGGTAGATATAACTGTAAAACTAAAAACAATGGCAGTAGTGTAGTGGTTGTAATGATACAAACTTTGATAAGTTTTATCATTGGTGTTATCTGGTACAAAGTGTATCTGTAATCAAATCCAACATCTCAAGTCTGACACCCAAACGTGTTATCATATCGCATTAATATATATTGATCAGTATCAGACGTGTTATCATATTGCGTTAATATATTGATCCGTATCAGTGAATATCAACATGCAATGTAAATGATATTCAGACCGATTCAAATTAAAATGATAACCATCTAAATACTAATTATATTAGCAAATTGCGGTTTGTTTAACCATATTTGGGTTATCTTGATTGTTCTACCTTGACTAATTATATGCTGTTTACATAACAAGGTTTTATAACAAGAATTATTATATTTTATACTTAATTTTCGTTACTTCTGAAGCTAAGCAATAGTTTGCAAAACCCACAAGTGTATATTAATGATGAGTCGAAATATGTTCACCGGAAAACAAATCATGGAAATATAGTCAGTGTTTTGGCTGCGAAAGCTATCATGGGAAATAGGAACATTATTTTAGTTGAATAAATGTACATGTCTGGGATTAAACACAGAGACATGCACATTTAGAAATGTTAATTAATCTCAGTACAGTTTAATAATTACTGTGAAAAGCGAAAGAAATTTAGCTAGTCTGTTGCACTTTTCATTGATAATTTAACACGTCAAAGTTTGATGCATGATTAAGATGATTCAGCTGATGAAACTATCTCCACAATCCATGGCATTAATAAGTTAATTTCTTCTACAATTAAGATGAATATTTCACTTGACTGCAACATTTACTCTAAATACAAATAACCCTACATTTGTAGAGTTGTGACTTTTCCAGTTGGCTTTGTATCATGTGACTTTTTCATGACATTTCTTGTGACATTAGTTCTTACAATCAGGTATAGCTTTCTACACATCACTTGGATGGGTAGAAATATCACTGGACAGGTTAAAAAACAACGGACAGAAAAAGGTCTTAAAAAATCATAGATATTAGTGTCAGTTTTGTATTGGAAATGGGTGTTTTAGTTTATCTTGGGTCATAAAATACATCTCGACATACCTGTATATATATATTAGTTAACAACCACGTGGCCACCCAAAACAATCCATAACTAGCAAAAAATGTATCTTGCATAAAGCCCTGCATTCAGATAAACAATGATCTACATGTTTCTCCCCCTAGTTAATATGACTGAGACAAAAGTTTCTCCACATGGTATTCTGCAGTTGTTTCTGTCATGTTTGAGTATATCACATTGACACATTCCCATGTTGTCACTCAGCAACAACTGAAGCTAGTTGCAAAATTCTGCAAAGTTTTGGTTGATGTTTTTAAAACCTTTACATCCAGTGAAACCCTACCAACATTCTGTCTGACACTGAGCAACTGGGCAACAGGCACAGATAGATACAGCTGCCTGACTTCCATTTCCTGCGCCTATGTCTGCTGAAACCAGAATCACATGCTACCAGGAATTATGATGCAAACATTCTCAGTAAACATTTGACGTAGTTGCAGGTTAATCGACCATTTTCAGTGTATGTATAGTTCAGTTCGGCTCATGTGCAGAGTTGGTACCAGATAGAGTGAAACAAGATGGCAGAGCATTTGGAAGTGTTTATTTTATTTTGTGACCTTAATATTGTCTTTGGCTACAGAGTACTTCACTGAGAGTGAGAAGTTGTCTGTCGACTTTGTTAGCGTAATCATTTCACTGTTGACACGGTTAACCTTCCTGTCACTGTTGTTTGTTCTGTTCCCATAACAAATGTCACATTTCGTTTGAAGCTTTGCCAATGTGGCAGTGTGAAATTTACTTAAATGTCCCCCTCAGTGAGTGCATGGTTGATTTTGAAGAATATTATAAAAAGTTTCATTAACTTTAAATACAATTATATTGATATTAGATTTGATGGGTAGATTTATATTGAAAACATGACGGGTTACCTTGTAAGTGTGGGACAATTCAGGTAACTTTTTTCAAAACAGGTGTATGTCCTTTGAACACAATACTTGCAGGGCTGTAGTGTATGTCACTTTGTCATTGCATGTTAATGGTGATGATGATGCAACCATTACTGAAACATTTGCCCGTGTGACATTAAAACTATCAGAGCATGACTGTTGTCTAGGAAGGTTTGTTAGCCATTAAGTAATAAATCAACCAACAGTACATTTCTTTAGCCAGTTGTTGCCATAAACCAATCAATGTAAGTGTAAATCTGTCAGTTCAGTTTTACGCCTACCAGTGTTATTGTGAACAAGTAAGTGTAGCCTTGAATCAGCCAGTATATAGTATGTTCTTATATAGCATTGCATGCAATCCTTAGAAATCTTCCATTTCACCCCGTCAGACCTATTCATTCCAGCTCCATCTCGACGTCTCTCAGAACCATTGCGAAACAAACCACTTGAACTTTTTTCCAACCAATATATGTTTACTCATCCAGCATATAACCACAGCATGCAGTGTGAGTTTTAAACCAGCCAGTTAAATCGTAAACCAACCAGTGTAGCTATAAATAACGTCTCCATGGCAACTTTAGAAATTAGACGTTGTTTTGTAACAATTAAATGTGCTGTAATTTGGAATATTTCAACACAATAAAAAATGATTCACTAATTAAATATTATTGTATACTTATTTAATTTATAATAATTATAAAATGTACCTTTCTATTGGGATTATACTTTCTAGACCAGCATGATGTTTTGTTTAGAATACTATGATATATTCATATTGGAACATGCAATATTGAATGTAACATAATTCAGTGCCCCATAATTCCCTATGCTTTGCTTTATTATATACGATTTGTCTTAATTTGATTTGTATCAACACTGTATTTTGAGAATTAAACTAATTAGATTTTCTTGATTTTTTTTTGTAACTGATGTCCCAAAATAAACAGCTTTAAACTAACAAGTCTAATTTATCTCAACACAGTCACTGGCTTCAACAGGCACTGCGCCTGTATACATGCATGCTGCGTGCATGCGTGTGTGTGCGTGCATATGTTGTGAATGACATTCCAAATATGCCCCTTTAAATTGCTCACTAAATTGCTGTAAAATTGGCACTTTGAGTACCGGATAAAATACTATACATTTTTTGTTCAAGAAGAAAATATGGGGACAGTACATATTTGGGAATACCTCCATAGAGGACCCAGTAAGCGAGTTTTGCCTCATGCGTGCACACATGCATATATGCGTGCCGACGCACACATGCATATATGCGTGCCGACACACTCATGTTCGTGCAACATTGCACGTCTTTCCGCCTTGTTTCCGCTTCCTTCCGAGGCTCCTTATTGACGTAGATCAGGCGTGTTCTATTTACACCGCGTCCCGTCAGGCGAGACTGATGTGTGTGCACGTCACACACACTCTCCTATCGGTTGTAAAAATATCTCTGTGGATTGTCGTTTTGCTTGTCGGGTGAACATAGAGCATACAGTTTGTATATTGAATTACGTCTATAAAAATGTGTAATTTTACAACTGTAAACCCAGATACGTTACGATTTAAATATGATTTTTTTTAAATTACATATGTGTGTTATTCCTTATGAGAATAAAACATCTTGAGGGACAATTCATTATTTTATTATCATTGTAAACAAATTTAGTGCTGGTTGAGTGGCTGTTTTATTGTACCCTAATAAATTTGTTTATGAGCAAACAAATTATTTATGTGAGGACTGCATCACATAGACTGATTTTTGTGACATTTTATGTATAAATGACAAATCTCTTCATTGAAACTAAGACAATTAATGGGGTTGTATAGACTATTTAATATATTTATGGTGAGTAGTATCAGAACTGAAATATTTGTTTTCATGCGTGACTGGTGTAGATACAGTTTTAGCTACGCAGATTTGTTTGAGAATTCAGTTAGAGTCGGAAGGAAGTCAATAAATAGGACAGTTGACATTCATCGTAAACCCTTGCGTAGCCCATTCATTACGTAATCTCCGAAATGAAAGTTAAAAAAGCGACATAATCGTCAGTTGCCTTGACGACACGTTCGTTTAATTGAGACTTTTTCTGAATTCTTCCAATTAAGTGCTGCGCCTTAGTGGGATTCCCGGCAACCATATCCCTTAATTGCCCCCAGTGACGAGAAGTCCAGTAACCCCATCCCGAAGGATGGGGGGAGACAGAGGGAGGGGGGAACGGAGAGGGGGATGAAGTTACCCCCACGCTGGGGATGAAAGGAATGTGGGTGTCAGCCAAAGTCTATCCCAACAGTTGTGGGATGAAACGGGATCTCATCCCAATCCCATTGTCTCCTTTGGTAATGTCATCCGCCCGTCTGTGTCACTGTCCCCCGTTGGTGGAAACCAAATCCGCTGAGTGTTAACATGGCCGTTTTTCTTCGATATTACGTTTTTGCCCGCCCAGGACAGCTGACCAATCAGCTGTGGACGCGAACGACGGAGTAATGAACATCCGCCATGGATTGAAGTTTAAATTCGATGACGGTTGCCGCGGAACTTGGGACGGGGCGATGGGGATGATCAAAGTCCCCCAGAACCTTTGACTGCCCTTGCATGTGGCATGTTTTGCAAACACTTCTGACGCGCAGATATGGCGGCTGTCTGTCAGGTTAATTCGGAGGTTTATGTGGACAAATTGAAATCACAGCTGCGAGGGTCGCCGCAGACATTTTGTTGTGACTGTGATTCAAGAACAACATTGAAGGGTTCTTCTTTGAAATCTTCTGATATATGTGGTTTTGATCGTTGATGTTGTTGTTATCAATACGCGTTGTTCATAATTGTCAACTTTTTTATCCCCTACCCAAAGAGTACACTAAATATTTTGATTTGATTGTTGACTAATATAATAATAATAATAATGGCAATTTTTATAGTGCCGGTATCCGCCACATGGTGGCGCTCATGGCACTTTTACATGATTGTGTTCATCAGACACGTATAAAACATCTGCTAAAACAATACTATTAATGTTAATAAATAAAGCGACATTTTAGATTTAAAATATATATAATTACCATTCATTATAGTATTTAAAAAAACAGTGTCATCATTATCATTGTAAGGTAAAGTAAAGTTTCTAAAAATGTATATCATTATATGTACCAATATGCTTTGAAAAAAATTGTCAATCATGAACAACTCTTTAGTAGATCAATCTCCAACTTACATTGAATTGTATGGTGCTACGATTGCTGCCTTATTCAGTGAAATGTATAGCTATGATTTCTCCATGCAATTTTCAGCAAATATAACTTTTGAGTTGCAAAAGTAAAAAATGAATTTTATACTTGGTGTATATGAAATTCCTTCAAAGAGGTTTTGAAATTGGAAGTAAATTTTAAAGGTTTTCATTTCACTAAACCATATTTTAACACAAATGGATACCACTGGGTATAGTGCAGCAATGTTAATCTTTAGTAAAATGATTTTATCAGAAAATAAATAAATGACTTCAACACGGTGTTTGGGTGAAGTATCATTGTTACGTTTTATTATAATTTGTGATGGATAAACCTTAAATACCGGTATGTATAAAAAAATCCGTTTATTAGTATAGTGCTTTTATGTAATTAAATGCCAGTCAATGTGCTTCACATTAACATGACATGTTGACTAAATCTAAAATATAAATTAAATACATAAGCTTGATTTATGTTTCTTTTTTCACCATATTGCTTTTTTACAGTCCCAACTCCACTGCATTTTCTGTCCTCTTGTCCCCCCCCCTTCCAAACCCTTCCATAGTTGAAGGGTCATTACCCTGATACCGATGTAGACAACCCACCAATGACAATAAGGTGACGGTAGTGATTAATATCCAATTTTTAATGTACATTTTTATGTTGTACCTGTATGAAATTAAAAGCTGAAAAAATGTAAATGCATTACCCCATAAGTGATGGACTATTTCAGTCTGCGATAGATCTCAGGTATTGATGTAGACAACCTACCAATGACAATAAGATGGCGGTAATGATTAATATCCAAATTTTAATGCACATTTTTATGTTATACCTGTATGAAATCAAAAGCTGAAAAGTCGTAAATGTATTACCCCATAAGTGATAGACTATTTCAGTCTGCGATAGATCTCATGTATTGATGTAGACAACCTACCAATGACAATAAGATGACGGTAATGATTAATATCCAATTTTTAATGCACATTTTTATGTTGTTTCTGTATGATATTAATAGCTGAAAAGTTGTAAATGTATTACCCCATAAGTGATAGACTATTTCCTGCGATAGCTCTCAGAATTTCTAATTACATTCACCATTCAGGTAACATGGTCGATTTATCTAAGGGTACCCCATCACTGATCTGTCATCATTATTATTAGTGCTGCAATGGGTGCCTTTCCGTTTTCTGAGAGACACCCTCTTAATTATTTGTGCCCCATCCACTGGGTAATTACCCACCCAGGTTTGATATCCCACAAATCATCTAAGTTTCAAAGGATACCTCCAGGTGGCCCCAGGGAGATTTATTAGCTATGATCAGCAGAGAAGATTGTTCACTTCAAAGGAAGGGGAGGCGTAGTTATTATATATATATATAGGATCCTCTTATCTGTTTTCTTTGTCGGCCATGTTGGTCTAACTTATCTCATAATGTTCTTGTTTTGTTGTAGGCAAAATGTTTATATAATTGCTTACATGCTCAGGTTGATTTAATGTCTTGTGAAGTAAGTTGACTGACCGATTGTTAGATAGAACCAAACAGTGGGTGCTACTGTACATTATTAGGTGGCTGTATCTTATTGTTCTTATCATATATCCATTTAGAAGTAAACTGCATATTTAGCAGCAAAATATTATAATAATATTCCATGTGCGTTTATCAATTACCTATCGCGTATATGTTCATTTTACTATTTATTTACATATTCATGACTTTTTAGTGATAACTTATCTGTTTTCTCTTGGTAACTTTAATTGAGCAACACAACAGACAGGTGTATTGTATTCATTTTATTAACTTAATTATTTACAGTTAAACTACCCAGTAGCTTCACACATGCTAGCCTATCAACATTTACCCGTGAGATAATGCTGTGTGGAATTCAATCCAACATTTTGGTAAGGTGAATTCCTCTAATATTAAATGCCTGTCACAGAAGTCATTTATCATTGGAGTGTTGTCAAACGTCATTTATCATTGGAGTGTTGTCAAACGTCATTTATCATTGGAGTGCTGTCAATCATACATCATCCGCTAGGGTAGATAAAAATGCGGCCCTGCCCCAATGCCATTAACAATTTCCACCCCACCGCCCCTTTTTCAATCACAACTATTTACCTCCTATATGAGAACAGATCACAATTTTACTTCCTAAATCATCGATCATAGTTATGTAAAATAACATTGATTTTAAGATCAACT
This sequence comes from Oasisia sp. SBJ-2009, assembly GCA_964017155.1. NCBI lineage: Eukaryota > Metazoa > Annelida > Polychaeta > Sabellida > Siboglinidae > Oasisia > Oasisia sp. SBJ-2009. The sequence goes on from OZ024859.1 coordinate 11,738,762, forward strand.
TTTTATATCTTTCCTACTGTAGACATACGTCAAACTTGAACAAAGATATCAAGGGCATACTCCCCAGCAAATTGCATTTAGTAACCCAGAACAAATTAGTGCAATTATAATTTTTCTCATGAAATGTAAACAAAACATTCAGATTATAAATAACTGTTCTAGAATATTGCAAATGAAGCAGACATCGGTTGGTTTAATCACAAAGCACTATGATGTTCACATTCTTCAGCAGCCAGCAGTTAGCAGTGTCCCTAACAAGAACACAGCAATCAATTCAGCAAACTCCCGGCTAACGATTGCCATCATAACTGATTTAGAGCAAAAAAACAGAAAACCTCTTGACATTATTATGACGACTAGCAGCTTACTAGATACCCAATATGTATAATAATAAAATATAGTGTACATGTTCTGAATGTTGTAATATTGTCGTCAAACAATGGCAAATAAAAAACTGTTTTAAATACATTTATTCAAATCTTTGCTCTATCGTAATTAGTGCCAGACAGTGGAAGCTGCATTATGCAAGAACCGTCGGTTTTAATTCGGTAAAATCATCATTTATACCCCTTCAATCAATCTATCACGATATGCCAATCATGCACTTAATTTGTGATGAGCCTGTCAAAATGTTTTCATTCTCTGTCAAACCACCAGCTCAGCTCCAATCATTGGAAAAATTTATTTTTTGTAATGCACAAATTAGAGATAAATAATTCACGACAGTCCGGTCAACTTTTTCCGATCTAAGGGCACGTGGTGTAATCAAGTTTATCGATTGGACATTATTGATGAAGATGCTTGAACCTCACATGTGAGACAGTGTGGTTGATATCGCAAGAATAGGTTTTTCCGGTTCAGTGAACCCGCGTACTTATGAAGAAATTGATTGGATTCATTTGCCTGGAAGGAAATTTGAATTGGCTTAGTGAAAACTATTGTTAATCTGCACACAATTGTACAAGTATCAGCCCATCAAACAGTGTTGCATGATTAAACAGAAGTGGTACCATCAATAGCTATGGTGACTGTTCAGTTTTAATGCAGTTACATAGTATAGCTAATTAGCTATCATGCAGTCCCATCCATAATAATACGGTTTTTGAAGCACACGTTAGATTGAGGGACTTGAGTCCAAATAATTCTTCTTCTTCGCTTAATGACCACCGGTCAAGCAGTCACGTTTACCCCTTCAACCATTGTATGTACACTTATGTGTTGTATAATGCTGTCAAACATTTGAATGGTTGAATAAAGTTCACTTCAATCTATCATAACAGCTGTTTTATACTTAATCGATTGTAATTCCACACCAAGTTTGTCACTACAAGACAGTTTGAGTTGTTTATTAAACTCTAATTCAATTACAAGGAAACTTGACACTGCGGTCCATAAAAAACCTACGTGCTGTGGGGCGAAAACCCTCAAAATGTATGTTTTTTGCGAGCCAAGTTGTAAGCAGAACTGTCGGGCTCTGTCTACCTGCCATATGAAGGCGATGAAGTTATCGATTCACACCCGGATCTCGCTGAGTAATGCGCGTAACGCGAGACGGGAGTCACCACGCTGCCATCTGGTGGCAGAAACTGTCACCGTTTGGCTGGTGAGGTGATATGATTGATGGAACAGGGGGAGGTTGTGTCAACTCATGTCGGACAGAAAGCTCACCTGGTGGCAGACAGTGCAATCACCAAGGCCTGGAGGTCGGGCAGTGTACACGACCCTCACCACATGCGATCACACCTCGAGTGTATATAAGTGTGCGCGCAATCAGGGGAGCCCCCTAGGGGGCCGCAAACGAGTCGGAAAGCATTACATGCAAATCTCCGAACTGACGTGCGAGACAGGGGTCAGACCGCTACGTTCTAATGGACTTTACCCTCCCTTTCAAAAGGGTAGATTGGGTGAAGTTTTAGAAGTACGTCTGCAGTGAATTTTAGTGAATATTAATATACTACGACAATGCAGCTTTTGAACTATGATAGTGGATAGACTACTTGCACATTTTTAGCCAGGCATTTGGGAATATTAAATGTGTTAAATATTTTTAGATTTAGATATACGTATTCAAACTTTTTTCCTTATATTTACTCCGTACACTACTGTGAACACTACTGAACAGAGTTTGTACTTTGGATTTTAGTGTATAAATAAAGTGCATTATTATTATTAATACCAAACATATATGTCTGTAATAAAATCATAATTCAACGACTCTGATGAAATACCACAATATCAACATTTGCTAGAGCGATAGTGGTCCTATTCCATAACGCTGTCCTAGATATGCGACCACGTCTTTTTGAATGTCGGCAGAATTTTTAATCAACACCAACGGTTCCTTTGTGATTATACAATCTCTCCCCAACGCCGCTCAATTTGTTTGACGTTCTGTCAACCAAACAAGATTGCCATCCAAAGCCACTAGATCTCAATCAGGTGTTTACAACGAATATATTGACTTATCAAGTGAGTACTGTATATTATCTGCATGTCTGTGGTCGTGGTCTGGTATTCTGAGTTCTAAACGTGCTTGCAGTCTGAAGGTAATTTGTCTCATTCATTTGTTGTAATTTGAGCGAATCAGTGCTATCTTATATCTAATCTCTTATATCCCTTTGTATTGGGTTCTCCTTTCCTGTGTGTATATCTCTGAGTCGTTGATGAACATGCGACTGTCAATGTCTTTATCTGTGTACGTATAAAAAATTGCCTTCCTGTCTTCAAGGTTATCAAACTGCATTTCTTTCATTGGAAATGTCCACATTCTAGTTCTTTCCAGCACTCAGCAGGGTTCGATTGACTGACTAGTTATGTTTAATTATTGTGGTTACATTATTATGTGTTCTTATGACAGGGTCCGTACGGGGCTTTGAAAGTCTTGAAAAGCCTTTAATTTGATTGGACCAAATTCCAGGCCTTGAATCCTTGAATTTTACAAAGTAGTCTTGAAAAGTCTGGAATTTAATTGTGGTCAATGAAATATTGTTTGACTCAATTGTTGTGACGAATAACAGCCAGAAAAAGAAAAGCCCATGCACATTGTGGTTGGCGCCATTGTTTTCTTAGTCGAGTAATAATGTTAACTTAATGTTAACTTAATTTACTGCGCTTAAAAGTACATATGTCATTAAAACAGTCTTGGATTTCTTTTTGAAATAGCCTTGAAAAGTCTCGAATAGCCTTGAATTTCAAATGTCCAGATGTGTATGGACCCTGGTATGAGGTCTCATTGAACTAGTGAGCCTTTCATCAGAACATTTCTGCCAAGCCGACCTACGTTCTGAGTTCTCGAAAGGGGATTCCTTCCCTGCTTGTGTTTCACAAGTTCCAACAGGAGACTGTTTTGTGGAGGTGTGTTTGGAGACAGGCTGGACATGCAACTCAATTTTGTAAATCAACCGCTCCAGTTGTTCACACACAGATAACAATGGTGTCCTTTGACCACTGAGGGAGAATCTCAGAAAACAGATGTCCGATATGAGACAGAAGTTACTTTGATGTGTGTGACCTCAGGTGCTGCCCAGGAATGTTTGCAAACATTGATATGATGGTATCAGTGTATTGATGGTGTCGATCTGAGGCATAAAATATTAATGTCTGTGCTGTATGGCTCTGCCTCTGACCTTCCCAAAACTAAAGTAATTTCGTCAGATATCAACTTTCTGAGATGATCCCCAAGAAAAAGAAAAATACCATATTACTGACCTGGATTGTGACCTCGCAAAGGCTGAACAGTTTGAATCAGGTTTTTTGCAAGGCTACTCGTGGGTTCCTCGAGGTTCATCTAATACAAGCCATGTATGGAAGCAATTTGAACAGTGGACAAAACAGACTGACCACAGTCCGAAAACTGACCAGTACCTTAAAGTAAAGAGTTAAAGGACATACCATAAAATTTACAACTACTGACCACAAGATTCATAGCCGAGAACCCCAGTGACAAACCCTCAAGGGTAACATTACTTTGCTGGTCATTTTTTCCCATGCAACTGACTGGGTTCTATCAAATATAAAAAGTGTCATGTACGATAGATATTATAGCGTAAGAAGTCGGGAGCGATTTAATAAAAAAAATTGAATTTGCAGCATGATTAATAGTGATATGGAAGTCATCTTATGAATTTGCAGGCGTTTGATGAAATTACTTTTGATGTATGGTTTGTGTAATATAATTATACTACAGTTTCATGGAAGATAGTTTTTCATAACGGTCTTTATTAATAATGCAAATATAGGTCAAGGCGGTACTGTGACAGCAGGTCAGAAAATTGCATACAGTATAAATATTATAAATTGAAATTTTCTGAGAAAATGAGAGAAAACACTAAAATTACTACATGTTGCCCACTCAAGGATTACTCTAATTATACAAGGAATTATAATCAATTTAGAACAAAATTATTCACAGTATCAAGTTTAAATGAATGTAATTTTAATCAGAACAAATTTCCCCCATGTATAATAGGGATAGTACATTTGCAACAATTCACGTTTTTGCCAAATATTCGTATTCCTTTCCAAAAATAATCAAATAGATTAAGTCGTTTAATACATGTGCAACTTGCACAAACATAAAAATTATATAAATAAATTATATAGTAATAGTGTCCTTCACGAAAACGTCAATCATTACTGAAGTAAACTATAATTTATTGTGTGTGTGTATATATATATATATATATATATATAATTATAACTATACATATGTAATAAATTATATATATATATACATAGACAAATAATATATATATATATTATATATATATTATATATACCCCGGGGGTATATATATTTATATATATATTTGTCTGTCTATTTATTAAAACTTCACCACATATTAGAAAAAAAATGTTGTGTTTTAGTATATTACAAACGATGATACATACTATTATTACATGTACAAGTCTGTTAAAATTGTCTCAAAAAATACGTGCAAGTTACGAGTCTACCGAAAATTGTTGCTGGCCGTTGTTTACAATCTTAACAGTCTTCACAACGAAGTATCAGCGCAGCTCAGGGGGAGACTGCCAGAGTGTCGATATTCATTCCACCTCTTTGTCACCATCTGATGCCGGGGGGAGGCAAAATGTCCCACAGGGGGACATAAGAAAAAACCTGCTATGGTCTCACATTCCCAACGCTCTCAACCTGCAAAAAACACGAACGTCGCATTAGCTGCAGAATAAAAACTCACGTGTTAATGGAGCAAACGTTGTTTTGAGCCGGCCACCTGCCCGATCACCACACACAATCACAAGCATTAATAACAACACATTCAAAAGGGTTTCTCCATTTTACCCGTCGTTTTTATTCACGATGTACATGGTTGAGGGGGGGCGTTAGGGGCATTGATGAGGGATCGGACAGGGATGTGTTCCCGTCCCACCTGTGGCCCGTATGTTTCCGTAGTTCCACATCCTGTTTCCTCCGAGTTCCTCCTCCTCCCTGACTCATCCCTGTCTCTGGCGGCCATCTTCCCTGTGTCTTCCCGTCTCCCACGACCTCTCTTCCCTCTGCCCGTGTTCCCTCTTCCTGCTCTCCTTTCGACTCGACCAATTTTGTTGTCATTTCCCAGTTTTGTTGGTTATTTTTTTGTAAATACAAACATTCATAATAATAATATATTAAAACCAATGTTTCATTTGATTTATATTAATTCATATAATTAAAAAATTTCTTTTTAGTATTGTATGTTTTAAAATTGGTTTTCATAATATATGTATGTGTGTGTGTATGTATGTATGTATGTATATATATATATATATATATATATATATATATATATATATATATATATATATATATATATATATATAATAAAATTATATATTTTATCTATTTATATTTATTAATATACATTTATGTATTTCTTGTACAGTGCATCGATCCGCCATGCGGGAATTGAGACTAGTGGTATAGAAAAACAGTATTATTATTAATTATTAATAACAATACTGGTACCCGGTATAGTTATTAAGTGCTGAATCCTGCTTCACAGGTCAGTGCACTATACAGTAAATATAGGAAATTAATGTTTAGGAAATTTATTGTTTTGAGAGTTATTTTACAGAGTATGATAACTGCTAAAAATATTATTACATTGAAAAGGCGAGTTTATACAAGTAGTAAGTGCAGTGTCAATATGGGCCAGACAAGAGACAGCCAGGTGTGCGCACTTGACAAATGAACATCCACTTCCTGTGTCTCTATTTACTGACTTCCTTTTCACATTGAAACTGTCCTCAAAGTGGACATGTCTCTCCACAAAACACCGGGCCAGAGAAGACGGAGAATAAAGAAAGAATGAGATAGAGAGATGTGGACAGATGGATGGGCAACCATGTTCTCGTTTTTACTATTCGTGGCTTAAAATGTTGTGGTAATGTGAAAGTAGTTTGTTGTATTAATAATGAATGATGATTACAGTTACAGGTTCATCAGTGATCTTTAGATATGTGTGTATGCATATATACAATATATATATATATATATATATCATGATATAATATATATATATATATATACATGTATATAATATATATTATATAATATAATATATATTATATATATATATATATATATATATATATATATATATATATATATATATATTATAATATATATATATATATATATACATACATACATACAGTATAGATACATGTATATAATATATATTATATAATATATATAGTTTTGGGGTTCTGAGTTCCACATGTCTCTTTCTATGTTCAATCTTTCCCTTGAACCGATGGTCACAAATCTACTTCTTCAGACAGTGTACACTGTATTTACAAGAACAAGCAAACCTACGTTCAAAAGCCATTAAAATTCCACCAAATCCCACATACCATTCAAGATAGTAGATGGGCACATCGTATTGTTGGCTTAATTTTGTATGAATGTTATGCACCTTAAAACTAACTTTAAAACATAAATTTGTCTTGACTATGGGCACTGTCACACAACTGGTAGTTATTTGGGGTATTTTCTTTTATTAATGAATAAACTGAGCAGTGAACTGTTTTCAAATGGATGCCAGTGAAAAATTACCTTTCATTTAGCTAAGAAACTATCAGCCACATGTACAAGCACAATTTGAACTGATACATTTCTAAAACAACTAACAATATCTGCCTTATTGTAATATAAATAACTTACTTATTCTTGGAGCCACAAACAATATATTCACTATAATATCTGCCTTAGATAATTGTTCTTTATTCCGTCCTTTGAAAAGTGTCTACTTCGCAAAATCTCCCTAATTTTGTTTTGCATTCCATAACTCAGGCATGAAATAGCCTGGGATCCCAACAAAATTTAGCTGACATCCCACTATTTCAATTACGGATAAGAATTTGGATGTGGACTTACAGTGTCTTATCCATATCGGTTCAGAGCGGTCAGTTTGACTGACCACCTGAGCCGCCACAGCTGGAGTAATTATGATTAATTATGAATGGGTCTTTGTCCAGTCTGGGTCAGTCTGGCCCACAGTCTGGACGAGAACTGACCAGCTGTGAGGAGTTATGATTAGTCGGGTGGATAATTATGATGTATGGACACTTTCTGGTGTTAGCACCGGTCAACAATCGGTCCGATGGAAATATCTCTTTCTGCAGGCATAGGTTTGGTTTGTGTTATTGCTGTTTTTCTTATTGATTTGTTTTTTGTGGTTCCTTGAGTTTTGTTTCTTTTTCCGCCATTGCTTCTATAATTATTACCATTGAAATAAACACAACTAATAATAATAATATTTAACAGTTATTATCCAGACATTTTTATTTAGTTAACAATAGAAAATTGTGAGGCTGAGGAATACCGCATAAACTTGTTAGTGCTTTAGATTTTGATTACTATTACTATTAGAAAGTGTATTGGCCTAAAGTTTAATAACTGTAGACCTTGATTTTGTACGCCTGTATTGCAGCATAGTTTAAAAACAAAATGACAAACATAGCATGAGCCTGTAAAAATAAAATTGATGCCTCTGGACTTAAGGAATTAAACTAGAAAACAACAGTTAAATAGTAAAATACCATTGATCTTTAAAACAACAATGACATGCACTAACATGTTTCATCATGGGTATTTTAATAGCATGCACCAATAGTGTGAATTTTTACTTAAAATTATTTGTGTGAATATTACAGTCACCATTGTAATTAGGTAAAAACCATTGTGCTTTCGGGGTAAGTACCCACTTAGTTGTCTACAAGATTTGCAACCCGGCCAGTTTTAATGAGGGATAATATTTCCCGCAGACAACACGTGTCCGCATCGATAAATCATTAAGCAGCGTTTGCTTGTTATAAGCCCAACAGGTGGCGCAAAAACGGCAGAAATCTGTCAGAATTTTACATTCAACAACGTTTTTCTGTGTTTGTACTAGTTGCTTGACAATTTTTTCCCTGTGCATAGTGCAACTTTTTGCTAGTCCTCTGAGCCATGGCAAGTGTTGCTGACATTAACGGTGCCGGCCACAACCAGTCACTTCATTGAGTCAACTCTGTTTGTGGCGATTCAATCACATGAATTAGCAGTGAGCATCATCTTTTTTATCAAGACATCCTGCCCGATCCATTCGTCATTCATGGACAGGTTTATTCGGGAAATTCTGTCTTTTTTCTCTTAAGTCGTTAGCCATGTCAAATTAAAAACACGAACAAAATACGTTGCATTGCAGCAATGCAGATATACCAGTATGGAACATCCACAGGAACACACTCTCCTACGAAGGAGACAAAAATACAAAATAAAATTCAAGCATACTCACAGAGAATTTTTACAAGATTTACAAGATTCAATGCACAAAATTAAATATGCAAATGCTGTGACATGCATTTATCCTCCCATGCAAGCTTTTGATCCTCCAACTTGCATTGTTAATATTGAGTACCGGGGTACATGGTCATTAGCATGTATTATGTATCGCAAAAACCAGCACTGTGCCAACTAAATTTTCCATCAATATTTTCCTTAATTTCATTGAAGTGCAACAGATACAAACCATTTACAATACTCCATTTGCATTGGCTACAATCACATGGATGAGCAGAGAGCATCATCCTTTTATCACTACATCTTGCCTGATCCATTCACCATTCCTGGACAGGTTTAACCAGGAGATTGTAGTTCAGTTTGCTAACGTCCAGATGACTAGTTGACTGATGTATTGCGTGTCCAATAATTTGTTTATCCAAGTCAATTATTTGTCAGTTTTGTATAACCTAAATTATATTGAAATACTTTTCAAACATACAGAGTGACCAAACTGATTTGTTGAACCAAGTTATTTAAACAGAATGTTGGTTGACAATCCAAGAGACTTGGAGGATACCAATTTTGTTATAATATAAAATGGTTTTGAAGACATTGGTTGAAATATTATGTTCTTCAAAGTAGAAAGTGGCAGAAAAACAAGAATTGAAGATGGCAAACCACAGCAAAAGTTATAGAACAGTGTAGCCAATGATTGAATTTGCCATGACAAAGTACTCATTCTCACAGAAAACAATAAATGTTTGTAACCAATTATTTGATTAGTGTATCAATGCCAGTAGTAAGTATATATTTAAATATAGAACTAACAGATATCTGATAGAACTAACATATATCTGATAAGCAAATGAACAAAACATGGACTATTGATAAACCAAAACAAGGTTGTCCATATCCTATCAGAAACATGTAGCTTTGTATAGACATTTCATGAGATCTTGTTTCATATCTCCCTTGATGCAATGGACACATGACAGACAAACAGTCCCTCCTCTGTTTTCGACACAAACATGCAATGGCAACTGTTTTCATCATCTTTCAGTCCCACATACATCATGCAATAACACCGCCAGACGAAAACGACAATCATGTTTTATTTACTGCTCTATCCATTGAACGATCCGATCCGGATGACGACTTCGCAGCAAGTGTTGTTGTCAAAAGAAGGAATCGGCACAGCCTGGAGTGACAGGACGAGGGAGCCTCATTAAAACTTGTTCGCAGGAAACAGGAAAGTGTGCCTTGTGTAGCTGCAAGTCGAGGGGCCGATGCAGTGAGTCTGGAGGCTTCTGTCCGTCATGTCATGTTGACACCTGTGAGTCTGTCGTTGTAAGGACAAGTGACGTGCCAGGGTTCTGTTTCTGTGGCTGTGTTTGCTGGCCTCGTGTGGCCCAACCCTGGTTGTGAGCCTACGTCCCAAAGGCAGGGCTTCGCTTCGTCTTCTCTCAAATACTGGACGGGGCCCTTCGCAGGGCATTTAAAAGTCCAACGAGAATTTGTGAGTCCACTACAGGTTACACCTTTACCTCCTGTGTGGGATCTTTTACTTCCCCTGGCATATGTGGGGTGAACGAAATTGCCTAAGTTTCAAAACGGCGGTAGGTGGGATTGAACCACCCTCCCCTCGATTGACAGTCCGGCACACTCCCCACAGGCTCTTGGAGTAGCTGCTGCACAGTTGTAACTGCTTTAAGAGCAGTGGTGTTGAAAATGCATCATTCTTGTTAGAAGTCAGGCAATTATTAGCAGGACGTTGATGGGATCAGATACACTTGGTACCAGTAGTATTATGAGAGTGGGTATGAGCTGTGATAAAGGTAAATATTAGCAGCTGTTTAAAATATAATCTCTGGTGGACAAATCAATGTTTCCAGGTTTGCAAGTTTAAATTGTGTTGAGCTTATTGATCATAATTTGGCAGCCAGTGTATCTTCGACATAATATGTATAGGGCCTAATATATATATTTATGAAATGTATATCTACAGTATATTAAATACATTATAGATCGAGACATACATACACAAACCACTTACGTTTACCTTTTTAGTGATGTGATCAACAAGAACCTCGAAGTAACAGTAATAATAGAAAATAAATGTATTATCAATCAAGCATGGCACTAGTACACAATATATAAATACTAACAATTTCCTGGTGCATTAAAAATGCATTTCAATACATAGTAAATAGGTATTTTAATAGTGGATAATAGACACGAACACCTCCACAAATGTCGTGTTTTTTGTAAATGTACTCGATACAGGATTTTCTTTTAAATGTGTACCCAGAAGTCTCTAACACACTGACCAACACACCACCAATCCATTTAATGTGTTCGGAATCGTAAACAATTTTAAACCATTAAAAATATTCCTATTATTGATTGATGTGCTGAAAACTGTTATTTATGCTGCAGAAACAAAGTTAGTTTACCTTACACTGTGAAGTTCTGTATAGATCCGTCAGTAGGTATAGCAGTGACTTTATAAAAGTTTACCTGCGTTCAAACGTGCGTCCACACAAACCACAATGCACCATCTGAGATTCTGTTTTATAAAACACCTGTTGAGTCGTGATTGCATAGTCTTCACGGAGGTCATAAATATTGCACTAACACTAGCCCATTTGCCACCCGGTCTAAAGAGTGAATAGCGTGCAAGGAGTTTCTGGAATCCAGTGAAACGATTGGCTGAGGAAAAGTTGGATAATCGGTAAATAATGTAGCAAGTTGATCACATTGGGTGATGATGTTGGATGCTCACATACCATGACGCATTCTAGGAAAAATATAAAGCCGATTACAGTTCCAATATTTCACTATAAAACATGCAATTTTGGACTTACTTGAACCATGACTTGAGGTTTTTTCTCACCTTAATTGTAGGTGTGGCATTCCTGATGCAGGGTAAATACCCAGACTGTTAAATGAGGGTATTTGAGTCAGGGTCCACCTGGTGCGGTCGATAACTTGGGCGTCTTTATTCACCAACATTGTCATCAGGTCACGCAACTCTTTAAAGAGTAGTTTTTGATAGACGAGGATGGTTTTTCAGTGACGGAATTATAAGAAGAGTATTCACTCAGAGATTGGCACGTGGCTGTGTGCTTCAGTTGAAGTTGATGATACACCTGTACTACGGCTGTAGTGGTGTTTGCGTGAATAGGTCTCCAAAATGGTGTGTGCTGAGAGGACCAAGGGTTTGAGTGGTGCAGTTTAGTTTGAACGTTTAGATCCATGAATCATTGTCACGGTCCAGTGATCTTATTCATATTAGTAAAAATTGCTATTATTTATTTTATTCCAGTTGATTGATTATTGATGTATTTTATATTGGTAAATTTATACATTTTAAATTATTAGTAGTCTTAGTTAATATTTTAGTTAAATTAATTTATTTATTATTAGTAATAGTATTTTAGTG
>OZ024859.1:11755969-11960969 GCA_964017155.1 Oasisia sp. SBJ-2009
TTTTCCATCATACGCTGGCAGTTCCAGCGTATGATGGAAAATCCCTCTGTCCCTCAATTATGATTGTGCCAAATTATTTTTGTGTTTCACCTGTGAGTTTGTATTTACAAAGATATAGTCGCTACAGACATTTAGAGTATTATTATATTGTTAGTATGTTATTATATTTAGTAAAACAACATCTCCAGTACTTACGGTTTTTGTCTGCCATTTACACATTACACTGGCCACATTTCTTTCTATTTAATATGTATGTCTTCTGTGTGTTGCCAAATTAATTATACCTTCTGCAATACTTGTATTATATTAGCTTGTTTGTTTGATGAATGGGTCTCACATACCATAACTGCTGTTCACAGTGGCTCTGTTGGTAATAGCTGGTTAAAAGGTGTTACATAAATCTCCTATTCCTTTACAAGTGCTATGTTATAATGTGTACCTTCAAATATATTGGCCTAATCAAATTTCACCCATTCATTCACTCATCCCAATGATATCTTTCATACTGTGACTTACGGATACAAATATTTTTAATTCAGGTAAATCCCACATGTCAATAAGTGCATTCAGATTAAATAATTATTTAATTTATATATGTTGAAAACATGAATCAGTTAATGCTGTAATTAATTAAGTTACAGATATCTATGTTATTAGAAAATATATTAAATGATCATATATATATATATATATATATATATATATATATATATATATATAATTTATATATATATATATATATAAATTATATTATATATATATATATATTTCAATAAATAAGATATAAAATGAAAATGTCTAGTCATATTTCTTCAGACTGACATCACAATGCACCTGGTCCCATATGATATCAGGAGGCCAGAGTTCCATGTAGCAGTACACTAAGTACTCACCATGAAAGTTAACTATAATTTGGCCAAACGAGGAATTTAAGAGTCACTATTATTAACCTGATACATAACAGGAAATGGAACTACAGACTGAATCCATTTGGTACACCAGAGTTCAAGTCTAGTGTGCTAATTGCATGATTGATCAAAAGTCCAGTTTTACAAAAAGAATCATTAGCCCCTACAAATCACTTGAGATTGGTATCTTTGCTGATTAGCTAGGTATCCATTATCAATGATTATGCTAATTGATATCATTCATCTATGTACATGGAGGCTAATTCATAGGCAATGTTCTGTGGTAACATAAAGGCTGTAGTCACTGACCTTATACAGCAGTGTCCAGGCGGGAAAAATTAGCTTTCATAGAAACATGTTGTTGACTTGCTTTGTGGGACAGGCACAGAACAGGTCAAAATGATATAAGCTTATGTAAGATTAACTAGTTGCACTGTTATTAATTCAGCCGTTGGTTTTTTTAATAATTCGTAAAGTTGACCTTATTTTTGCATACTTGTGCAACATACATACAAACAGCACATTAGTGCGCACACACGCACATGCACACGCACACGCAAATGCAAACACGTGTACTCACAAGTGCACACACTCACTCACACACACACACACACACACACACACACACACACACACACACACACACACACACACACACACACACACACTCACTCACTCACACACACACACTCATACACACACACACACACACACACACACACACACACACACACACACACACACACACACACACACACACACACTCATACACACACACACAAACACACACACACACACACACACACACACACAGCTTAGTAACAATAAAGAAATGAAGACGACATTAAAGAGGTTAGTTTTTCACTTACCATGATTAATCTCGCTACTGGCACATTTCAAGCGTAAGCTGCTAATGTGTACATATTTGCGACAAACATTTTCAAAGGACCAAACATGTTGGTAGTGTACTTAATCCTAGTTCACATTTCAGTTTTCATGCTGGGCAGAGGCTGTGTAAACATGCATAGGATACCTCCAGGGAAAACTTGTATGTGCAGCTGCAGAATTTAATAGTAATCAGTTTGATATCCGTGGCTTAAATTTAAGTATTGTTTTTTTCCCTCGCTTTGACCAGAAGCACCCAAAGGATTACGTATTGTTATAACTGTAACTGCAGAACGTAATAGATGGAATTAAAGTAATTGTTTCAAATATCAAGTAACATTTTGAGACGCTTATCTTCTGCTGAATTTAATCAGAGTTGACCTAATTGCCTTTAAAATGACATTTAAGACACCACTCTGGTGATTGTTCTGTGAGTGAAAGTAACACTACACGAATTCAACAGCTATAACCTGGCTTTATTTTTTAAATTAAATAGTTTGAGATTTCACTGAATTAGTTTTTGCATTTTATAAAGAAATTCTATCATCTTATAGCCACTGTGACAGCTGCTTGCGTTTGTGTGCAAATTTGTTATCTAGTTTTAATGAAATCATCAGACAGTGGATAATCAATTATTTTGACTGCATTCAGTATGTATAATGAAGTTAAATTGTTCCTGTTTTGCCTGTAATAAGAGCACGATTTTGAAAATTATCTGATTAAATGTTATTCTATTAATTTCACTTTTTCCAAAATTATGAGTCGCTAGATTCAGCCTGTGGAATAGTGAACATATTTTATCTTAAAATAAATATTATGTCGAAAGTGTGTCTTATGGTGTTCACGAACCGGACAGTCTGCGCCTAATAGACTCACTTTTTAAGTCCAACTTAAAAACATATCTTTTTAAGGCCGCATTTGTAAGCTACTTGTAGGGTATTTTATAATGAATTTATTTTAACTGTAATTATAGTTTTGCAAATTGTTTACTTACTTTATTATTAACTTATTATATATATATATATATATTGTATAATTTTTTATTTTTTATTTTATCTATTTATTGCTGATAAGTTTAGCTTATGAACTAGGATTTTTAGAAGCTTTACTTAATTACCGGGTATCTCTTTATTATCATTTAACATTTCATCTTTACGTGTAAGTTTAAACTGATTATGAATATTTTAAATATGTATGTGTTACAATGTCTTTATGTGCCTCTGAGATGAAACTTTTCCGGATTTACAGCGCTTTACAAATAAAAATTATTATTATTTAACAAGATTTAACAAGATTTAACAAGATTGCCACCTAGAGAATCAACTCAAGATGGCAGGTGGACAAGGAAGCCCTTTGGCTTATCGAGAGTCCAACCTATCTATCTAAATGTACCCCGCCCTTCTTAGGTACATGTCAATTTTATTTTTGAACATATTAACACTACTAGCACTTACACAATCAGCCGATAATCTGTTCCATTCATTTACTGTTCTTTGTGAAAATGAAAATTTTCTAATATCTAATCTACACTGCTTCTTTGCTAATGTAACTCCATGTCCTCTAGTCCTTCTCTCTTCCTTGACTGAGAAAAAAATATTTCTGTCAATATTTTCATACCCATTCAATATTTTAAAAACTTCTATCTGATCTCCTCGCAGTCTCCTGGTTTCTAGTGTTGTTAATCCACATTCTTTTAGACGCATTTCATAACTAATATTCCTGAGTTTTTGTATCATTTTGGTTGCTCTTCTTTGTACTCTTTCTAGTATATCAATATCCTTCTTGCGATATGGCCTCCATGCCTGTATGCAATATTCTAAATGAGGCCTAACTATTGTTTTGTACAGTGGTATTATTAGTTCTTTTTCCTTGTACACTATATTTCGCCTAATTAATCCAAGAATTTGGTTTCCCTTCGCTGCTGCAATTGCACACTGTTCCGATACCTTCATATCAGCACTAATAGTTAACCCTAAGTCCTTTTCCTTTACGGTAGTATTTAGTACAGTATCACCCATTGTATATTGTGCATCTTCATTCCCATGTCCTGTGTGGAGGCACTTACACTTCCCATAATTAAACAGCATTTGCCACTTCTCAGACCATTCGGTCAACTTATTTAGATCATCTTGTAATTGCTGTCTATCTGTATCACTTTTTATTTTTCTGAACACTTTTGTATCATCCGCAAACTTCAACACCTTGCTTGTTATATCATCATCCAAATCATTGATATATATTAAGAACAAAATAGGTCCCAATACTGATCCCTGCGGTACTCCACTCAAAACCGATTTCCAGTTTGAAACCTCCCCATCAACTACTACTCTTTGTCTTCTATCAATATGCCATTTTTCTATCCAGTTAATCATAACATTGCCTATGCCATGGGCCTTCAGTTTAAGTAGTAATCTTTGATGTGGCACTTTGTCAAAAGCTTTTTTAAAATCTAAGTATATTATATCTACTGGTGATCCCTCATCTACCCACTTTGTGACATCTTCCAAAAAACATAAGATATTTGTTAAGCATGACCTCGCTTTTAGAAACCCATGTTGAGATGGGTTAATCAAGTTATTTTTAACAAGAAAATCAACCAAGTGCTCTTTAATTAGTCTTTCTAATAGTTTACAAATCACCGATGTTAAACTCACTGGTCTATAGTTCTCTGACTTGCTTCTTGATCCTTTTTTAAATAATGGTATGATGTTTGCTTCTTTCCATTCTAACGGAACTACTCCTTCCTCTAATGCCAAATTGAACACTGTTGCAAGTGGTGTGCTAATTTGTTCTACAATTTCCAGTAGTAATTTGGGAGGAATCCCATCCACTCCAGGTGACTTATTATCCTTCATGTCCCTTATTTTCTTAGCTACCATTTTTGGTGTTACAATTAGTTGTCCTAAATAGTCTGACTCTCTCCCTTCGAATTTAGTCTCTGGTACTGGTAATGCACTAATATCTTCCCTGGTAAATACCGAACTAAAGTATTCATTTAGGTTTTCTGCCATTAAGAATCCCTCTGTTATTATTTTTCCATCACTATCTTCTAGAGGTCCGACCTTATCCTGAACTTTCTGTTTACTTCGAACATACGCATAAAAACTCTTGCTGTCATGTTTTATATTAAAAGCTAATTTTTGTTCATAGCTTCTCTTTGAATTTCTAATTTCAGCTGTAGCTTGGTTAAGTGCTTCTTTATAAATGGCATAGTCTTCTTCACTTCCATTATGTCTATATGTCTTCCACATCATTTGCTTGTATTTGATTTTTCTAATGGCTTCTTTTGATAAGTGTTTCTTTTTTGACCGTTTCCCATTATCAAGAAGTATGAAATGTGATATATAGTGTAGGTGTTATGTTGATTACTGGAGATTTGTTTTTAAAAGATTCGTGACCTCAGAATGTCACTTTAACACCATATCAATGTGATGTAAACCTGTCAGTGAGGGGGTAGCCTCCGAAGTCATTACAGACACTAACTCTAATAAATACCACATGGTGCCATTGAAAACACATCAGGCGTGTCCCAATTACCCACAAAAACAAGTGTTATTGCAGCCACCAACTCGCAAAAAGATTCACTGCATATTTTCTTCGTTGAAATCCATACCATACTAGAGACTCCATGGTTGTAAATCTTTCCATGTTTTCTTTCAGTAACAAATTTAGTGCAACTGCCATGCTAGTCAAGCGAAACCCGTAGCGTAACGGTTTGACATGATTTTTATGTTGGTTTAAAATTAAATCCAACTTGCACTAGCAGCACACAATTCAACAGTCATATGTTTTCCATTTGAATTTGTAATCGTTTTACTTAGAATAGTAAAAGGCAACTAAAGGCAAGTTCTTTTAGCGCAGTATCTAGTCCTCGGGACCGTTCAAAGCGCTTTACACTTTACTTCCCTGACAGACCTGTTCACTCAGACACAGTCTCAGCTTCTCTGGGAAGCATCCAGCCATATGCTACAGTTAATGTGCGAAGGCTGCTCGTACACACATCCACCACTGTTTATAGCCAGGTACTCATACAGCTGAGTGAACTGGAGCAATGTAGAGAGAGAAAACTTGCCCAAGGTTTTTAGCACCGCAGCAGAGGATTCGAACCCGGGTTCTCGTAGTTGAGAGTCCGAAGCTCTACCCCTGAGCCATTGCTCTACCCCTGAGCCATTGCTCTACCCCTGAGCCATTGCTCTACCCCTGAGCCAGACATAGAATATAATACAGAGCCACCTGTTTACCTGCTTCCAACTGACACTTGTAAATCACATGGCTATGGCTCTGTCTTTATGTGATAACATAAATGAGCACATACAGGGGTTTGGGAAATGAACTATTCCTGTCAGGCCCATAGATACACATGTCACTGATGACTCCTAAATAGCTAATACTCTGTCCTGTGGTCTATTACAATTATTCATTGCCTCCCTCCCCTTTCATGTCAGGGTCCTGTGGGAAAATTAGCTGACCACTTAAGCTGTTTAGTGGGTAGGATCAACAAGAGAGTGTTAGGTATTGTATAATGGCCTGGAAGAGATGGTGGACAGATGAGATCAAAAGATAATAGTGGGCTGACCCCACTGGACAATGACATGGCTGGAGGCATGAGTTAATTAATTAGAGTTAATTTAATCATGGATGGGGAATGTTTGTCCACTCCACAAAGGGGAAATTAATAAAACATTTCAATGACTGCATAGTTTAAGTTATGCTAGAGTAATATTTGTAAAGTATTAATAAATCAATCCAATTCACATAAAGTAGGATGTTTGTACGTTAAAGTAAAGAATGATAACAGGCTATTAAACTTGTCATTCTCACCTAATGTTATATTAATAAAACTTGGACAGTGAAAATATTATAGTTAATGGCAGCACAATGCTTTAAGTTGGATACTACATGACTCTTTAAAACTGTGGTCCACAGTCTTCAGGATAGACCAACACAAAGTGTTTTCAGATTTTGGTGCAAATATCGCTGCAGTCTGGTCCTCATTTATGATGTGTCTTTGGAACTTTATTCACCAGAGTACCGGGTACTACCCCATATAATGTGCCAATTGCTGCAAACACAAGAGTAGACAGAGAGCCCATGATCTTGAAGATTTACACTTAGTTCTCCCTGTTCCTTTGGAACTTCAGGCGACAAGCTTTGTCATCTTCACAAGGCAAGGGTTCACTGCACTGCACTACAGTACCCCTGGCTGATCATACCACATTTAAGGAGACATGAGTGAAATTGCCAAGTTGAAAAATGGCAGCAGATGGAGTCAAACCACAGTTTTCTTGATCGACAGTTGGCTGTTTTACCCACCAGGCTACAGCAACCGCACTTTAAAGTGTATTGTGGGATTGTTACTTGTGGGCGGCCATTGCACAGCACACTTGGCCTTGGGGAGTGTTCAGGTTTTAGGAAAATCTGATTTCCCAGAAATATCCATATATTTGACTGCGAACACTGAGCTGAGTGTAAATGTTACTCACTTTAAGTGTTCTCATTAAAGAGTCATAAGTCGTAGGAAAAAATCACGCTAGTTACAAACATATCCGAATAGCACACGTTGTGATGGAGTGGGAGCCTGAAGGTGGTAGCTGACAGGGAGGAGGACTAACTAAGACACTTAATGAAGATCTGACAAAAAAATTATTTCCTGGAATTAGGCAAAACAAATTGCATAAGATCACGCTAGATGGAGAAAGCTCATTCTCACATGCCAGGGGTCGCTGCAGCCGATTACGTCAGTGCTAGCTGACAGTAACCTCGTCACATCCCTTTGCAAAAGTCCTCTTTTAACCTCAGCCAATGAATTCACTAACGAGGAGTGTGGTTGTCCTCCAGTTGTGTGATGTAATTTTTGACGATTTAGGCTACATATGGCTTGTGTTGCTTGCAATGTTTAGGACGTGAATGAGTTTCCCACCAGTCTTGTGTCTGTTTTCAAACTGGGGCGGGTATTTGTGCTGTTCCCACGGCTGACACAGTAGCGACTGGTGAAGTCAGTTGCTATAAATGAACCCTTGGCTTGTGAAGATGAGAAACCTTGTCGCCTGAAGTTCTGATGGAACAGGAGGAACTAAGTGTAAGTCTTCAAGATCACGGGCTCTCTGTCCACTCAACTGTTTGCAGCTGTTGGCACATTATATGGGGTAGTACCCCAGTGAATAAAGTTCCAAAGACACATCATATATGAGGACCAGACGGTGGTGATATTTGCACCAAAATCTGAAAAAAATACCTTTAACCCATTAGTACAGGTTCAGGATGGTTACAAAACATACACAGCAAACAACTGGTTTGTTTATTCTTGTGGTGTGAAAATGCTTTGCGTTGATCTATCCTGAAAACTGAACCGCAGTTTTAAAGTCATGCATTATCCAGCTTAAAGCATTGTGTTGCCATTAACTATATTTTCATCCAAGTTTTATTAATATAATATTAGGCCAGAATGACAAGTTGAATAGCCTGTCATCATTCTTTACTTCAACATACAAACATCCTGCTTTATGTGAATTGGATTGATTTATTAATACTTTTATTTATACAGATAAGTTCCCAGTGACAAGCTAAAACCCCACACATGATAAAAGGTGTGCTTATGGAGCAGTGCGGGTTCCATGAATCCACAACCCCATAAATCTCAAAGAAATGACGAAATATATACCTAACCTGATGAACCTGACTGTTGTCTTTGCCCCTCATGTAGACAGGCATAATATCAATCAAGTAAGTGTATAGTCGTTCAATCTGAGATTGTCCCTGATGAGTAGGCAGCCTCTTAGGTCTGACAGGAATAAAAAGTAGGAGGTAATCGTCACTTCCTATCTAATGACATGCGAAAGAAGTGTTGGAAATGTTGACTTTTGTATGGAACAACAATTCTGTGGGAGCCCATTTTGTGTTGATTTTTTGGATATATTTTTATTATTTTTGCCAGCAAGTTAACCAAGGAATATACAGTCATGCACAGCTGGTTTCTAGAGAATATGTTTTTAACAAACTGCTTTAAAAATGATTAACATTGTCACTAATGACATGACAAATAACAAATGGTCCCTGGACCTTATGCAGTTAATGATAACCTTTTAAAAGTGTTCAACTTCCATTTTGAATTTACTTTATGTCTTAAACAGTTTGCATATAATTATTATAATTGTGTACACATTTTACATTTTGATATTTCCCCTTGACATGAAGTAGCCAGTTCTACCTTTGACAGATGAAATGGCTGCCGACTTTCACCTGTCTGGTGTCATTGTTGGTCCAAACAGGTGACAGGTGTCACGGAATTAGTCTGGCCATATGTCCAGGTTGGTGCAAAGACGTGATGTCTAGACACGTGTGTCAATTAATTTTATTTCAGCTGGGAAGTCCGTAAATCTAAATTGGACATCATTTGAAACACATCCTAACCACCATCTGATTGTCCTGGATATCAATTCTGCTGTCAGTGTTTTTAGGAGCATGTGCAAAGCTGTGATTTGCAGACAAGAAAAGTACCTGGTTACAAGCAGATGTGCATCTTGATGAGAGCAACTGGTGACGTTTTAATGTTTGGAAGAATATGATATACCACTCTTGCTGTCTTAAAACGACAAGTGCTTTATTCAACAAAACAGTAATAGATGTCAAGACTGAATATTGGTGTGCTGTTTAATAGGAAATCTGTAACGTTTCTCACACTGCCAGAAGTGTAATATAAATGGATATTTCAGTTATTTAAAAATAAATAAAATACTTTCAAAAACAATAAAGTTACTCACACTGCCAGAAGTGTAATATAAATGGGTATATCAGTTATACTGTACTTTGAAATAAATAAAATAGTTTGGAAATCAGTAAAGGTGATCACACTACCAGACGGTTTATATAAATGGGTATATAAGTTACTTTTAAATAAGTAAAATAGTTTAACAATCAGAAAAGGTGATCACTTTGCAGAAGCATAACAAAACATAAGTTACTTTGAAACATAAAGTAGTTTGTAAAGATGTATGAAGAAGGGGAGAAATGTCAGCTGATTAATTTTAATGAGAACACATCTGGGAAAGACATGAAATAAAATTGTCCTGAGGGAAAAGACCACAACTGTGCAATCCCACAAATGATCTGGATCACAACTACCCCCACATTCCATTTTTCCTTCCGCCTCCCATCAGGAAACAGCCCACCCTGTTGTCCACAGATGTCCCAACTCTTCCCCTTTCTGCACCCCACTCAGTCTCCCCACCCTTGGGGTAAACTCCTGGCAGCAGCAACGTGTTACATAATCTAATCCACCCTGTGATGTCTAATCATCAGACTCTCCCACAACCCTGATAACTTGCCTGGGAAGACACCCACACATTACCACCCCAACCCAATGCAATTTACAGTTCCCCTGTTGGTTCCGCGTGGCCGCACACAGTCCCAGTCAGCTGTCATATGCAGAAGACACATCGCATCAGCATCCTGTCTGCTGGCAAAAATAAAATACTCGTCCTTCCGAAAAGGGAACGGTTTTGACAAATGCGGTGGAGCGATTTGAGCTAGTCGAAGGCGTCATGATGGATCGAGGAGGTATCGGGGAGCTATGAATACATGACGGTGAATATATGTGAACTTTTGCTAATTTCTAACAGGTGGCACTGCCAACGAGCTGGGTGAAAGGCGTGTCAGACGCTGTCGACCCGAGTTAGTGACGGAGATAGCTTGTCAAAAGTAAATGAAACGAGTTAGCGAAGATAACTGGCTGTCCACGCAGTTGCTATGATTGCTGTGGTTAACGGGCGATCGATGCACGAAATGCCGCCTCACACAGACATATGCCTTCAGTCAACCGCATTTAAGTTTTTATCTGAGGTTGCATGGCTAATATCTTTCAGGTTATCCTTATAACTGTTACTACACATGGTTTAACCGTAAAAGAAATGCTTGTGTAATTTTTGCACATGCAGAAACGATTTGGGTTATTTCGAGCATAAAGAAGAATGAGAAAAAAATATTTGTGAGGCACAAAGTGTATAATCTGGGCCCAACTTGGTGTTGCCGTTATAACAATGATTTGGACTAAATTGGACACATAAGTGCATTAATTAAACCATTGCACATCATCCCAGTTATATTTACGATATATAAAAAAATTCTTATTGCGTTAATTAGATTTACGTGTCCAGAAATAAGTTACACAGACAGTCATTGACATGTAGAATCCAAATAAACTAATAACTGATTAAATGTCTAACATCTATAACTTGTTGTGATGTTCACATTTAAAATGTTTTATTTCAGCATCGTGTAAATTGATGCAGTTTTAATCAACCGATTTGGGGTTTAGAAAGACCTGTAGTTCTACCTCCGAAGTCCCAAAACCGCACATTCATGTCTCTTTCCAGATCGATCCATGTAGTGTGCGTGCATGCATTTAGAAGATGTGCGTGAGATACGTGCGTGTTTCAGCATTCGTATGACTGGGAGTTTTGTTTGCAAGGACTGTCCTTGTTAATATATAAAAAAGACATTTAAACAAACCAGCCGTAATCTGTTAGCAAAACATGAAAGCAACAACTCTCAGAGGTCAAGGTTAAAAAACCAAATGTGCTGTCACTTTTTGCCCCACATGGTGTTTGTAACATTGGTTTATTCTCCAGAGTAGATCTGCCAGTAGATAGGTAAAACAGTCGCGTGTACACAGTACAAGGTAGTGGTAGTATATCTGTCAGTAGCACCTCGGCATGCTAAATAAGATGAAGAGAAATTATCGTTGCGCAACTATCTAAAGTGTTTGCACAATGGCTTTGAGGTTTTTCTGATTTGGTGTGCTGTTTTTGTCAATGTCGTGTCAGTTACAAACAGAAGGGCAGTTTGTGATGGGGGTCAGGGTTGACAGAAACGTAGTGTCAAGCTACGTAATTGATCAATATTGCACATTGTTCTATGCTGGAGAGATTTGTTTTTGTTACGTCAGCCACTTGAAGCTGTGTACAACTGGCTCTGTCAGGCACGAACCTGATTCTTTGATCTTGAGCTCTCTATCCCTCTCTCTCTCTCCTCCCAACCCTCCCTCCCTCTCTTCTCCCTCTCTCTCCCTCTCTGTCACTCTCTCTCCCCCTCTCTCTCCTTCTCTTTCCTTCTCTCTCTCCCTCTTTCCCTCTCTTTCTTTCTCTCTCCTTCCATCCCTCCCTCCCTCCCTCCCTCCCTCCCTCCCTCCCGCCCTCTCCCTCTACCTCCCTCTCTACCTCTGAAGGTTGCAGTTTATTAAATGTGGAATTAAATAAGTTAATAGCTGGTTTGACTATATTATAAAATAAAATCTTCATTTAAAACGTTTGCAGTTGAACCAGCCTTAATGGATACAGAACTGGTCTGATTTTTTACAAAATGAATTTTAAATGAGACAAGCATAAACAGAACTTTGGAGATGCCTTTAACTTGATGTGATGAGCAACTTTAAGTACAGTTGTTATGGTTTGTTGTGACTTTTACACGATTAGCCCTACTCTGCTTCACTGTACAGTCGCATTAATTTGCCACCTTCATCACAAAATTCTAACAGGTGTCACTAAGACATCCAGCTCAGTTCAGACA
Source organism: Oasisia sp. SBJ-2009 (assembly GCA_964017155.1). NCBI lineage: Eukaryota > Metazoa > Annelida > Polychaeta > Sabellida > Siboglinidae > Oasisia > Oasisia sp. SBJ-2009. The sequence goes on from OZ024859.1 coordinate 11,768,326, forward strand.
AAGTGCTTTGTTAGCAAAAAACAGTTAAAAGCCATCAAAAAGACAGTTTAATGTGTCATTCTCTCAGGACTTCACAGCTGTTGTAGGAAACTTGTCACCAACTCAGAACTAGCTCACATATGAAGCTTGCCTAATGAAAAGCAAATGGCTGACATCCGATATGCTTATGCCCTGAAATATGTTAATAATTCAACCGGCCCTGGAGTCATCGACATATGTTTTTCTACATGTGCCTGTCACCGATCCTTTATTTAAATTTTGGCATGGTTACCGGCTCAAAAAGCGGTACATTTTTCGTTTTGTAATCATGTAAATCAGACCCTGGGGGAGTACTGAAGTTGTGTAACATCTTGCTGGAGCCCTCTGGAATATCTGTTTCATTATTAATTCAGGCCCCAGTCAGGGCCCCTGGCCACTGCATCTGGTTTGCATTCAATTATGTGCCTGCCTCCCTGCCCCACCCCTCCCCCACCCTGTAGATTTTGAAATAGCACAGGGGTAGGGTACGATTAAGATTAGATAATAAAGTTTGAGTTAGTATTTTTATTTGTTAAAGTTAAAATTACATCCTTAGTGCCAACTTCGTCCTATTGATAATGAAATATGTTGATTGGATTTGTGAGAGTGTAATTTGTACAGTCAGTTGAGTTAAAGTTTGGTAAGTGTGTTTCTTGTAAACAAAATCATTGGAATAATTTAATTTGATCATATTTTATTATAATAAACAGGGCTTGGCTAATTTTGTTGTTTCTTTGACAAGTTATGTATTAAAAATTAATTAAATTGGAACTCAGGCATTTCAACAAAATGTAATGATAAAAGTGTACAAATTGTGTATGCAATACCAAATAGATTTAACTTTTTATCGACAGGAGACAGGTTTAAATATTGTTCTCTCGGGGAGAGATGTTCAGGTCTCAAGGTGTGATAAATGTAACTGCTTCGTGACTTAGATACACAACTAAACCTTACATGTTGACACTGGTGGGTAAACAGATAAATAAACAGTTGTTTTTCTGGTGTGAATTACCGGGGCTGACCACAGCTGTTGGGCAGTTCAGATTTATGTTTGTGGGGGGAATTTGGCAGTAGGACCTGGCCAAAGCCCATGCCTGGAGCACACTAAAGCAATAGGGGCAACCAGAAATAACCCTCCGTGATTCCCATGCATTTCCGTGTGGAATACGACATGAATATCACAAACAAAATTTGTTGGCATATCCATAAGGCATGTTTGCCAGGATGCTGATCGTAGACCAGGAGGAAACAAAATTGTAGATAAAGAGTATATCTGAAGGTATATCAAGGAAACCATCAGGATTAGGAAAACAAGGACATGTATATACCAACTACGCCTTACAGTGCGCCAATGTACAAGTGTTATCCAGTTTAAGGTTGCACTCAAGACACACCCATTCACAGATTATTATTTTGACAATCGACAGTCGTAATTAATTAGTCAGCTATTCATCCATTTATTTTAATATATTTATTATTTTAATTATTACATATTTTCTATTTTATATATTTATTTATACTACCGGTAATTTTTTTTTTAAATATTGATATTTCAATACACTGTATTGTTGTGTGCTAATTTATGTTGGTATTTTGAGGGAACATGGTTGTCTTTATTACCATATGCATACCTTATCAAAGTAATATTGTATTAGTGTTTTATTTATTTGTATTATTATTATTAGTTTAACTCAGTTAGGAAGAATCATTGTAAAGCACCCCAGAACAATTATTTGGATGGGCGTTATATAAGAAATAATTTTTTATTATTGTTTAGAAGAGACAAGGGTAGTTATGAGCTGCATCATGAATATGATCATGTTATTCGTCATCGGTGCTGATGAATTTAGCATGTCACGTTTGAGGACAGCTTGTACCTGTTAAATACGCATCTAGGATATGAAAAGATGAAAGTTTGAGATCTAAAAAAGAACAAATGACAATAGTTTTTTTTTTTAATGACAACAAGAATGAAATTAGATAATTACTGTTTTAGTAACAATTGAATCACACTAGTAACAATGCTTACTGATGCGTAACAAAATCAAATAGCATTGGAATGCATGCATAGCAATTAGTTGCTTGAATAAATGTCAAATTTATATGCATTTGGCAGAAATAGTAACTTAGTGATTGTTTTTGGCATATGACAGACCTATGCCAGGAATTTATTAGCTTTTCAGTTGCCATGTTATGCAAATGAGGTCAGCTGTCCGTGATTGTACATGCAATTACTTCAGCTCCATGGTGACAGAGCTTAGTGTCATAGTTTGTAAAGAACAACGGAAATTTAAACTCCAATTTCCTGACATGTAATTATTAAATAATTATGCGGTCATCATCTGGTAATTAAGCTAAACCAGATAATGAGTTTTATAATGTTTTCTTAGCGCCTGTGAAAGATTGTGCGTTCATGAAAGAAGGGGGTCCTAATAACAATGGAGTCAGACGACATCCATAATTTTCACTTGAACTTGAAAATATGGCTCAAAACACATTTTGTAATAACTTTCCTTAGAGAAGAAACTTTCAGAGATTGTAAAATCTCCTCAAATGCCCTTTAAACTGACAGATACATAGGTTAACCAGCTCCCTTTCTTGTATGCCATCTGGATTTTATGGCACAGCAATCTTGTTAAATGTTGTTAAATCCTAGAAAACAAATTCCGGGTATGAGGAAGGTCAACAAGGGGGAGGCGTGGCCAGATGGGATGAAAGAGAGATGTAGATCCGGGAACCAGGGAGGAATTCAGTACCTCTGTAAACCAACAATGTTGGCACATGACGACAGCCGAGTTGTAGATGAAAGAGGTCGAGTAGGTGACGAGAGAATAACCTCCTCTTTATGTCCTGGCAGTATGTTATGTGTTGGCATGATGTAAATGTGTAGCTGCACTGGTCATACGTTCATTGTCCACCTCTTGTGGTCACTTGGGGTCAAGGAGGGTCAGAACTGGCAAATTGGTGATGGTTTATGGGACACGGATGCCAGATAGCCACTGGCTATTTCAGTCAACGTCTGCAAGTTTGGAATTTATGAAGCAGCAACCAATTTGTCGGCAGAAATGCCGGGAAGCTGACAGCTGTCCCAGCTCACTGGACCAGAGGAACCGCTTGTGGTTACCTACCTACTAGAGGGGGAAGTTCTCAATTTCAGCCCCCTCTCTCCCCGTGGCCAAGGGATCACCCCTCTCAGGGCCCTTCTCTTCCTTGGTGTGGTCACCGGGAACATTTCGGTTTATCATCTGTAAGTTACGTGATGCGGCCCATCAGAACAGCTGGTTGTCAGATAAGTTACTTTTCTATGAGATGTACACTATACAGTTAAACTGACCTTTTTCTGTAATTATTTTTATTGTAATATAATTAACTATTATTTATTTTTAATATCTACTATTTTTAATATTTATTAACTATTTTATTATTTATTTATTTATTTATATTTAAATTGTAATATGATTAACTATTATTTATCAGTATTAGTATTTTTGTATTATTAAGACTAATATTATTTATTTATATTGAACATTTATTTTTACTGATCTATTTATTTTCTCTATTTTATTTTATTTTTAGGTAATCTGTATATTTATGTAAAGTGTGATGCACCTCTGAATGGTTTTATTGCTAGAGATATGTCGTAGACAAATACTGTTCTTTATTATTATTATTATTATTATGTCTAGCTAATTGTAGTCTGGTGAAAACAGCTATCAAACATACCAAAAAAGAAGAATTTGACTGGGAAATACAAAACAATCAACCATCTCAAAGATATTGTGTACATTGTATAGGATACGCTTCATCGTAATCCTTATTTAAAAATAAAATCTACAAAAAGCATTTCTCATTCACAAGGCCAAATTAAGCATAGCAATATTTAAAATCCGTGTTAGTGGGGCTTTAGGCCCGCGGTAGCTACATCCCAGTATAGGTGCATTGTTTTCCTGTTTTAGCTACAGGTTAGGGGAGTATGTAATTAGGTATTGAATCCAGTCCTGAGGCATTGTGGGGCATTGTGCCAGCTTCCTGGATTCTATTTTTGGTTCAGGATGGAACCAATTATCTCAGTAGGTACAACACACAGAAATGCAAGGTGTGCAACTGCGCATGCATTTTCACACACTCATATATGTTGGGATTAAGTTTGTCCTCAAGTTTTATAAACGTCATTTACCTGATTATCTCTTGTCGATAGTTTTGTGTTTCCTACAGTGAATGTGAGAATTGGAACCACGTTTTTTTCAGTTTCTACATCAGTTATGCAACTTGCTTTCTCTTAGGGGTAGAGCAGTTGAAAAACATTATGGAATTCCGCTGTCAGTTGCAAGGTTGTTGTATTAGTTCATATAGATTAACTTTGGAAATGTATCTGATGTGAAAATTCAACAAATTAACAGCGTGATATTTGTGTGGGTGAGCACATGGGTTGCTACAGTAATGAGCATGGTACAGATTGACCTGTTTGAATCAGCACATATTTATGTCGAACACAATCATCAAAATAATAGTAATAAGGGATTTGTTTCATTTTTTATTTGGCAGGTAAAACATAAAGCTACATTTCCTATGTTTTATATACCAATTTCAATCTCCATGTTTGCTCAGAGAGAAATAAAACTATTATAACTATTGTTATTATTGTCTAAATGGAGACATGTATCCATGCAGTCAGAATGAAATTAGTTTTTTCCTTTTTGGTTTAAGTTTCGATAGCAATATCCCCAAGATTTTAATATGTGATATAGATATTATAATTTTATTATAATAAAGCATTCATGTGCCATTAAAATGATACATCACTCAAATGTTTATGATAAATATTAGCAAAGTTATTATTTTTATAGGAACGGTATGCTACAGAGGATTTTTCATGGTCACCTGCAGGATTAAAGACTTGCTTTTAACACCTTGCTTATTTATATACCTTAGCTTACTTTGCAATTTAAGGGTGTTCTTTATTTCCACCTTGGCGTTCTTGCTATTTTATGGTGTTCAGTATGTTTCCCACATATTTGTTCTACTTTTGAGAACAGTTTCTTTTTAAATCAATCATAGAGAAACTGCTTCAACGAGTACCTGGTAGATCTGTATTAGTTCATATAGATTAACTTTGGAAGTGTATCTGATGTGAAAATTCAACAAATTAACAGTGTGATATTTGTGTGGGTGAGCACATGGGTTGCTACAGTAATGAGCATGGTACAGATCAAAAATAAATAAAACTATTATAACTATTGTTATTATTGTCTAAATGGAGATGTGTATCCATGCAGTCAGGATGAAATTAGTTTTTTCCTTTTTGGTTTAAGTTTCGATAGCAATATCCCCAAGATTTTAATATGTGATATAGATATTATAATTTTATTATAATAAAGCATTCATGTTCTATTAAAATAATACATCACTCACTCATATGTTTATGACTAATATTAGCAGGCAAAGTTATGATTTATATAGGAACAGTATGCTACAAAGGATTTGTCATGGTCACCAGCAGGATTAAAGACACCTTGCTTATTTATATACCTTGGCTTACCTTGCAATTTAAGGGCATTTTATATGTCCACCTTAGCGTTCTTGCTATTTTATGGTGTTCAGTGGGTTTTCCACTTATTTGTTCTACTTTTGAGAACAGTTTCTTTTTATATAAAGTTTAGAGAAACTCCTTCAATGAGTACCTGGTAGTATTTATAATAATTGTATATAGAAGAAATAACAGTGTATATGGAATAGTTTGTGGGTACAGTTAGGAGACAAACATCACTAGCAGTGAACAGATACATTTATGATATGTGAGGGCAAATGTTTATTTGTAGGATAAAGTTAATTAATTTTTAGTTTTGTACATTTGCTGGTAAATATTTACTCTAAGGTTGTTCAAAGATTGTCATCTAGCTTAAAGGAGAATGGCATGGAGGCCATCGTAATTATGGCACAATATAAATATCACATTTTATTCATTTAATGCGGGCATCCATCAAAAAGCACATGGCTGGAATTGTATTTCTTATTCTGATTTAGTAGTTTTATAAACCGTGTGTTTTATTAAATGTGGCACTTGGCACCGCATATAATCTGATTAGCAGTGTAAACAACACTTGCTGATTCCAGCGATGCACAGACGCATGGCGCGATATTATACAGACGAAGCACAGACGCATGGCGCGATATTATATAGCCGCTCATGGTGGTGTTTTAGTGTTTTGAAGATAGCCGTCTGGTAAATGTGGCTCAGTGTGAATAGTAATGTGAGGTGATTACTGGGCTATTCACAAGATGTTGTTGATAGCACCCAGGGTTCTTACAGTCGGAATGAAGTGTGATTGGTGTATAAACAAGGACCGAGATAACTGTGGTGTTGGTTTTTACGTTTGTGAGTCTTTGAATGTTTATAGCCAGGTGGGGAGTAGTTTGTGCGTAGAACTCCAGCGTGTCAGTTGAGAGTGACGTGGTTTGAGCACACCAACTGTTGTTGTTTTAGCAGTTTCGTTCACACTGCACTTCTATATTATAAAACAGTATTTCTCTGTATGTATGTATGTATGTATGTATGTATGTATGTATGTATGTATGTATGTATGTATGTATGTGAACCTACATCTCTGTCAATTTTACGTGCATCAAGCTGAAAAGTTGCACGTGGTTTAGTAGGGTCGTTTAGACGGCTTGTAGAGTTACTTTTTTCAAAATTTGTCCAGCGGGTTGGAGAACAAAAACTAGATAAATAGCTAGATCAAAATATCAAAAGGCTGTATGTGGTGTATGCCACATGTTAGCATTTTATGTCTTGCATGTGAGCACATAACCTATGTCTGGAACACACTGACACAATGTAATATAGTTTTCAAAAAAAAAATGTTCGGTGATTACCTTTTCTCCACAAGCAAGATTATGAAAGTACTCCCCAAGATGTTATGTGTAGATGCCATTAGCATTGAGGGGTTTTAGCTGAACAATTTCATTATCTCCACTGCAAACCCAAGCAACTCTGCTAGAATATTCATCCAGGGCTGTGGGAATGGAGAGCTTAGAGGATAAAAAAAGTTCAAATGTTTCAGGAGGGGTGTCTGCCCTCCCCTCAAGAATTGCTGGGTACTTAGGTAGTTAAGTTGCTTCACAAAGACTTTGGCTGTATCTTTAGAAAGAGCTTTCACAAACCACGGATCCCACTATATGCCGGTTACATCAGGAGACATAAAACATTCCACATGGGGCGAAATGTATAACCTGTATACATAATTACGATTTGGTATTTATGAAAAATACACACATGTCAATGTAATTTTGTTATAGTAAACGTTTCTGTTTGTCACTCACAGTACATTTCTCCCGTTTTCTTTGTACTGTTTCGGAGATTTGCAGCGGTGGTCGTTACACTGATTGTCACAAGGTGGCACCACAGTAGCCACTTCTGTGATGTCACTATTGTGGATATGTTGCGATGACATTGGACTGAGTGTGGCAGCATTTTGTTGAATCCTATAATTTTGCTCGTTTTACAGTCGGCTATAGCCATTTTTATTGATAGCATTTCTTCAGCATTCTGCCATCCTCGTCACACCACAAGATGGCAGCATGATAGCCATTGTACGAATGTGGGTTATGTGTAGAAGCAACCAATTTTATCATTTTGGTTGTTAAATTCTAACAGCTTGCTGCTGGGTTTGTCAGAATATATACCAACGAGAAAAACGTTTATCATAAAAGAATAAAAAGAATAATCGGTCTGAAGATGTGTTGAAATGCATGACATTGAACGATCATGTCACCTTTATATAGGTGTAATTATCTTTATATGTGTTATTAACTACAAAATAGTGTCATATTCTTAGAAGGTCTTTATTTAGCAACGATAACGGAAGGTTGAATGCAATTGCTTCATGCACAAATAAATTGCACTAATACACCCGACTTGATTGTGTATATAGAATCACTACTAATCGCTTAATACCAGTGTTAAATGTCCAGGTCAAGGGTTAATGTCTGCATGACGGAAATTTGTGAAGTCATCAGATCAGATGGAAATACTGATAGATATGGTACATCATCTGTTTAGAAAAGTCACGAGCCTGGCTTTGGGTGAGGGTTAGGGTTGCTGCACTCTGGTCTGGAGGTGTGGGAAGACATTTTAAGAAATTTTGATTTGTCCTTATGTTTTTATTAATTAATGCAACACTTGTTTGTAAGTGTCAAATAAATATGTTTAAAGTACGTTCATTCTCCATTGTGATATAATTCCAGAAACATTATCTGCATTTTGAATTTACCAACACTGTTGATAATATAATTGTTTATCGTGAAGACTCTTTGATGTTTATTGCAGCGCAGGTGTCGAGTTCCCACGTTCAAAATAACCAATCGGGTAAACTACCTGTTGATAATTCTCACCTCCCTGACACAGGAGACAGAACTAACAACACATCTTACGACTCTGTGTAAGACATTCCACTGGGAATGCTACGATACAGGAGTTTTGTCAAATGGGCAAATGTGTACTGTTATTTCTTAGTTATTTATTCCACACATCTGACAGTCCCAAGATTTTTCCAGAGACAGGTCAGCCTGTCTTTAAGACTGTCAGTTGATGGAACAATGCAAGTGATTAAAACTTATAAGACTGGTGAAATTTAGAGGTGTCCAGAAGACTCTTAATAATCTGAAAATTAATCACTTAAATAAAATAATTATTTTATTTTGGCTATCAGAGATTGAAATTTGTTAAGAGTAGAATGGAATAATAGATAATTCAAGACATTAGCATATATATTAAAATTAAAACACTATCTAATATGTATGCATAAAAATAGTTGAAATAATTTAAGACATTAATACATTTCGTCTATGCATATTGAACTAAACCTATTAAAAAATAATAAATAATTTAAGACATTTAAATATATAATCTATAGAATTGTAGTGTAAATATTAATTAATATGGGTGTATAAAATTATAATTTACAAAATGACTGAACCGGAGGTGAAACAAATAAAATAAATCAAGCATTTGTTGGATAAATGGCTCTTATCAGATATGACACTGATTTGCCAATGAACAAACAAAGCATTAACTGTTGTAAATTATATGTGAATGGCCATTAAAAATACTTATTGTAAAATTCATATATCAATATTTTTCTTAGAATAAACTATTTTTTAGAATACAGAATATCCTAATTTTTCTTTTATCTGCCCTCAACTGGAAATAATCACAATATGTGCCTAAATGAAAATTGATGTGAAGTTACATTTTGTAGATAACATTATATGCACTTATAGATACAGTTATATAAAATTCACACAGTTGCTTATAACTGAACATACTGGTAATAGTGTTAGTGGATATTATAATTAGTTTATTTTCATAGAATTTGAAGGTAATCTCGAAAAGTTGAACCCGTGCAATTTGAATTTCGACACAAAGAACCTTATACTAAACTGAGCTAATATACCCAAAGTTTATTGTGTATATTGAAACACTATTAATCGCTTAATGTCGGGGTGAAGTGTCTGGGGCAAGGGTTAAAATGAGGGTGAGTAAAATTGTGTTAAACCATCAGATTAGATGCAAGGGTTGATAGATATGGTAGAGCATCTGTTTGGAAAAGTCAAGATACGGACTTTGGGGTAAGGTTTGGAGGGTGTTAGGGTGCTGTAGTTTGGTCAAAACTGACGAGAAGTGTGAGAAAATAACGTGTGCTGGTGTTTTAAAGGAAGGGGGTCTCTTCAGTTACCCAGAATCAGGAATGGGGGTAATTATTAACAGTTCAGTGAATTGGCTGTGTTGGATGTGGGGACATCTGGGGTGAATTGAACATCAAAGGACTTTGCAATTAAACTAACATCGTCTGTTATATTGCCAATGGAGTTGTTTATAATGTGAACAGGCTGGTGTTGGCAAAAAATTCAAACCTGAGCACAGTTTCAAGCTTGTTGTCACTGCATGTTTAGACTGTTATGTACTTTGGTAGACAGCTCACCACTGCCATGGTTATTTTAGTCATAATAATGTTATATTAATTAATGTGAAACCATAGCATACAGTTTCTCTTAAGAGACCATTATTAGACTGCGGTGAATATTTGTGTACAAATAGTCCTCGTGAAATCATTTCAATGTGGCTGGATGGTTCCTAGTGAAGTCAAGACAGTGTTTCGTCAAACGATCAGCCAGGAAGCAAAGTGTAGTCGGGCTGGTTACTATTGTCTATTGAGTAATCTTAAAGACTGGATCCTGTACATTAAACTTACATTTTTGTACACAGTAATTCCGTCCCTGTGTTAGTCGTCAGCAATGGTTGCGACTGGTGACTCCCTTAGTTCCTCTAGTAAAAGTTATTTTTAGATATGTTTCTCTTCAATCTTCAAGCTCATCAGAGCTCCCAGAAAAGATATGTCCACCTTCTTGATGCCACGTTAACAAGAGTGGCATGCTAATACAGTGCTTATACAATAAATAACATTGACTTGTGTTATTTTGTATAATAAATAACATGGACAGGTGCTATTCTGTGTAATAAATAACATAGACTGGTGTTATAATGTTTATCACCGACACTTTCACTTGGACAAAAGAATAACTATTGCGAGGTCCACCACCAAAATTATGTAAAATGAAAATAAAAACAAAACCATTTTTAAACGTGAAATGGTCAGATCAGATGTGCTCAGAAGAACCAAGACAATACAGGGCTGGGTTTAAGATGGCCTAGGTCCCCCCAAGCCCAGAGCCATATCCAATCTTTTCAGCTAAGTACCAAATTGCATGATAGACCAAACTAGAGAGGGGGGAAGCGCCGAACCGCCCGGTACAGTTAATAACCCCCATTACCACATATAATGCCCCTTATCACGGCCCGAAATACATGTCTGGGCGTCGCTTTTGACTGGAAATAATTACACAATTTACGAACTCTTAACGGTGGGAAAGCACACGTTAGCGGGGCCCGACATCGCCGCTTGTAATCTGCACGCGTCACTTGGCCGGGCTTGTCGACACCTCCCGAGACAGCCGGTGACATACTTCGACAACTGTCGTGACACCAGGTGTCAGGCCGGGGCGGCAGTTCGCTGGGAAAGTATAATTGCGGCCCCCGTAATTGCCGCGCCGACGGGGTTCCGCTCGACTGCACGCCGGTGTCTCGTCGCTCGCGAAAAAAGTGAAACAATTATTCCCGCACTGTTCGGCGACGGCTGGTCGTGTGATCTGGTTTCGCCGCTGTCATTTAAGGGATCATCCTCGATTACAGTGCTCCGTCACTATCTCATGTATGGCTGTACGTGGATCCACGGTTCCCTGTAAACTTTTACTTCTTTTTAAAAACAGAGTGACCCTGTTTGAGCATGCAAGCTAAGTTACCCCTGGACATAATTTCCCATATGTAAATCTCCCTACACATCATTTTATTTTAAAACGTATGAACAATTTTTTTGTAATTGTGATACAAATCGTGATTTATATTTACAGTGTGTATATAAAATAATTTAATTTTTTTCATTATCAGTTTATAAACAGCAATGTGAACATTAAAATTTTATGTACATGATATATCAAGATTATTATAGTTATGATGATTACTGTTATTTCATTATCTTTGCTAGCTTTTCGATGGGAACTTAATACATGAAAGGGTGGGGGAATTTTCATGAGGGATTTTCTCCCGTCATGATGAAATATGTTTGATACAAGAAACTTGGTTTTGTTGTAAGTAAATTATGTTGTTGCAGCTAATTAAACATTCCTTTATTCATGTTCACCAAAGTAGACTAGACACGTGGAAGTAATTGGTGCGTCTGTTTCATCCGTCTTTATTTCGCTGTCGTGTTTCGCGTCTTCACGGCCTGTGACCTCGCTGATATACGACCGACGGTGTCTCTATTTTAGGGATGTATTTCTCCTCACGAGATGTTTATCGGGTCGACCTGATGCACAGGTGAACAATAGCGTCAATGGATCCATCATTGTGATGTGGTACAGTTCATTGACGTCGAACAAGACGCATAGATGTGTCTGTAAGGCATGGATGCCTTATTGTGTGTTTTTGTGCTCGCATGGATGTCACTGTAATGATGATGCAAATCGATTTGATTGCACATGAGTGGGCGTCTTGAATGCTGATGTGATTATATAATTGCAAAGTAAAATACTTAGTGGTTTCGTTAATTTAACACAGGAATGTGAGTTTTTTTTATTATGTTACGTGCAGGAAATATGCATGTTTATAGTTATCTGGGTGTATGAGTGTACCCATGGTGTCAACTTAAATTAAGCCACATTAAAAAAATTATGTCACAGGGTAGTTAGGATGATTAGTGAACATTTCCATTGTTTATGTTATTGTCTCACTTGTAAAATCAATGTTGTTTTCATTCTGATGAATGTGTTTTTAAATTAAACAGGAAGTTTTTCTTCACAAAATTCACTAAATAAATAAACTTATATAGTGCCAAATAATTACCCAAAATGTATAACTAAAATTAACTCTACATTATAAAAGTGCATACAGACAAACCAATAAAAATATTATAAATAAACAATAGATATAGAAGGCTAAAACAAAAATATAAAAGGTCATTTGAAGGTCTTTCAGTTGTGCATCTGATAAAGTCAAAACCCAAATATCAGTTTGATCAATCTAAATGTTTGTTATTGTAATACATACAATTGGCTTCATGTTTTTGTAAATTTCCTTGAAATCTTTATAACGACGTGACAACAAGTTTAACTCATTCATTTAGAACACAAAGACTTGAACTAAACTGTACTCTTACACCTCAACTTTATTGTGTGTGGTAAATTGCTTGAAAATGTTATAATTTAACAGTACTAGTACAAAGTTGAACACGTCCATTTAGAATACAAAGAAATGGCACGAAACTGTGCTAATGTACCTAACGTTGATTGTTCACAGCAAAACGCTATTAATTGCTTAATACCAGGGTGAACTGTCAGGGCAAAGGTTAATGTGTGCATGACGGGAATGTTGATCAAACATTAGATAGAAAGGTTGATTGGTAACAGTGCATCTGTGTATGGAAATATTCTCAAAAGAAAGACTTTGGGGTTAAGGGTCTAGGGGAGATATTGTACTTTGGTTGACACTGTCATGAGAAAGGAATGTGAGTTGATGTTTAAACAGATGCTAAACAAGAATTCCATTACTGTCTTGCAGGTGATGTTGAAAATGTCCACGATGAGAACTGAGTTAAACATCGTCTATTTTTTACCCCTCCGATGCCTTTGTTTTGCTACAGCTCAAGTTGTTGAGTCGTCTAAGTGGGTGTTAAGGGGCACTTAGGTGATGTGTGGGGTAATGATATATACCCAGCACCCTGTGGTAGGGTTGGGGTCAAGTACTTCTTAGATTTGTACTTAAGTGACTTTTTACTTAATACTTTTACCTGGTCAGTTGTAGTTGGCAAATTGTAAAGTTTATTTCACAGTTACGTGTGTATCTAACGTATTTAGAAATATAAATAATTCTTCTCTACTGTTTACTAAATACTACTTTTCAGTTCTCGCCTACTAGACTTTATAAAGGAATACACAGGGGAAAGAATACGGACAAAATAACATATCGAGGCCATGTATTGGGGGCCAACTTCACCCCAGGCATTCTGGGAAAAGGAGGAGGGTGTAAAATTCAGATGTTTGGTAGGTACAATAAACAAATATCTTACAAATGTCACTGCCTACTGTGGTAGGGAATGTATCGCAACCCATTATCTGCCTAAGTGCACCCTTAAACACCCACTTTAGCATCCTAACAACTTTGGCATTTCACAGTAGCTGTGTCGCTGAAATGTTAGCAAAAACTCTGACATGTTTTACTTCATTGTTTTCACAGACATTGTCAACATCACCCTCAAGACGACAGTAATGGAATTCTTGTGTAGCATCTGTTTAAACACAGACATTCTTTTCTCATCTCTAGGAAGGACAAACCAAAGTACAATACCCCTTTTAACAGTTTTCCTTTAAACATATGCTCTGTTTATCTTCCATTTTTACCTTTATCAGATGTCATATAAATTAACAGTATTTTTACATTTTAATAGTTTTATCTGGGATATTTCTGTTTTAGATTTACCATCATACGTTGTATAAACTGGAAGTAACTAATTCTTGGGCGGGAATACATTGACCCTCTATACTTGCTAAATGATATTTTCTTCATTCTTGTGACTACCGTCAGTTTCATTTTACAGTAATACTTTGCCGCACTCATACTTATCATCAATAGTTCATAGCATTTAAATAATATTTATATAACCATGCTATGATTGTGTACTTACATCTTCGTATACATCCGTATATATTTTGAAAGACATAATCTGTCAAATGTCAGTCAAGTAAAACAACCCAGTTTTTACAACATAATTTTATTATAATAAATTATAGACTGCATATTATGGCGTGACAACAAACAAGTCAATGAAAATCAGCCGTGCGTCACCTTCTACCTATCAAAGTGACGACTGGTGACGTTGAGCTGTGGACAAGAGTCGGTTTACCATTGTGGACAGATTGGAGCAATTCAGGTCAATTTCACACCAGGACAACCACAGACTGACATGAAACCAGACAATGTGACACCACTTTGTCTGCCGTCAACTGTCAAGTCACCACCAGCAAGGTGTCTTCCAGTGCAAAGTCAATGATTCATGATCGATTTAATGAAAGCTACTTGGGACTTGTTTACTGTTGTAATCACGCCCAATTACACTGTGTTGTAAGTTGGAGTCCTGTAAAGACTGCACTGATTACATCAAGTGGCCGCATTGTCTGTGACTGTGGTGGTTTATAATCCGCACTGGAGGGCTGTTATTGTGGACTTGACAAGTTTGGTTGTGTTTGGAGCACTGTGTCATGTTGCGTGGTAATAAACTAATTGGTTGTCTGGTTTGGACAAGAGGGCCATGTAAGTTAAAACATCCAATTCCCCCCGCCCCTCTTTCCCACTACCTCACCAGTCACGAAGGTAGGACAAAACCCCCTCCGGACAAAACCCCCTCGGACAAAACCCCCTCCATACATAACTCCATCACGACATAAGCTCCTTCCGGACAAAACCCCCTCAGACAAAACCCCCTCATCATAGATACTAGCCTCAAGAATGATCAAAAGGAGTAAACTTAGCTTGGCTGTATATTTGTGCATACTATATATAATATAGCGGATCGGTGGTGCTGAACAACAATCTTCTCTTCTCCTGAAATTTTACCTTAACTTAATAATTGTATAAATATATTTTTTAAACAAAATTGGACGCATTCAATTGTAATTATAATTTTTAATTATATTTTAGTCCTCTTATAATGTATGTCTACTAATTTAAATTATATTTTTAGAAGATAATATATATATTTTTTTTAAACAATTGTAAAGGACATTTTATATATATTTATTTATTTATTAACTAGTTTACACCACAATTATTGTTAAATAGATAATCTATATTTTAATTTTTTCTTTATTTATTTATTATATTATAATATTTTTTTCATTTTAAAGAACAAATTAGGTACAATGTGTATATCTTATATCTATAGCTTATATTTATTTGCCATATTTCATTTTAGTGTATATACATATATATGTGTGTGTGTGTATGTATATATATATATATATATATATATATATATATATATATATATATATATATATATATATATGATATTATGATGTAAATATATATATATATATATATATTTACATCATAATTTTTATTATAAAATTATATATATATATATTTACATCAAATATATTTACATCATATATATATATATATATATATATATATATATATATATATATATATATATATATATATATATATATACATACATACATATATATATATATATAGACAATTTTACATCATAGGCACTATATGAGTCAACGCCAGACTACATTCCAATTCATCATGTAATGCACGTTGAATATGGCAATAAAGCTTGATTATTATATATATATATATATATATATATATATATATATATATATACCCTCTGTCTAGTATCATTGATGAGGGGGTTTTGTCTGGAAATGGCTTATGTCTAGAGGGAGTTATGTATGGAGGGGGTTTTGTCCGAGGGGGTTTTGTCCGAGGGGGTTTTGTCCGCGCACCCCAGTCACACATGTCCTCTCTTTCCCATTCTTCATCCCTTTGATTGCCTTCTTCCTTTCCTTGTCTCTCCCCATCCCTTTCATATCGCTGTCTCTCTTTCCTCCACTCCTACCCACTCAGTTTCTCTCCATTTCCTTCTTGTTTTCTCCCCCTCCCTCCCTCCCTCCCTCCCTCCCTCCCTCCCTCCCTCCCTCCCTCCCTCCCTCCCTCCCTCCCTCCCTCCCTCCCTCCCTCCCTCCCTCCCTCCCTCCCTCCCTCCCTCCCTCCCTCCCTCCCTCCCTCCCTCCCTCCCTCCCTCCCTCCCTCTCTCCCACCCTCCCACCCACCCTCCCTCCCTCATCCCATCCCTCCCTCCCTCCCTCCCTCCCTCCATCTCTCTCAACTGCTCCCATCTTTCTTCCTCCTCCCACCCTTTCACCATCTCTTCCTCTCCTTCCATCTTCCCTTCCCCGTTTCCCTCTTCCTCTCCTTCCATCTTCCCTTCCCCGTTTCCCTCTTCCTCTCCTTCCATCTTCCCTTCCCAGTTTCCCTCTGCCTCTCTCATAAATTATAAAACCAGACATCAATAAGTTCAGATCCAGGTCAGTTAGTGTTAAGAAGAAGTCAAGAAGATTAATTACCTTCTGTCCTCCAGCCTTGCAGTGTACCGGCAGTACATTTCCATTGACCTATTTATAAGTTCGCCAGTTATCCAGGGGGAATTCTCAGCACACACAACAGTAATATGTACAGTAACATCACAACAACTACAGTCCATCAATGGCCACACATTTTATTATACATATTTACATCATCAAGTAATACCAACAGAACCGGATCAACACAATTCAGGACATTGCCTGGGTGGTACCCACAACACTTGTACAATCTCCTTGAGCTCAGCTGTGCTTTCAAATTAATTGCATACATCTGAAATGTGTTTTGAATCTCCTCGTAGCGGTTCCCCCTAATGATGGTGATGATATTTTCCAAGTTGTTGTTTGAGTGGATTATGTAAATTAGTGGAAAACCCAGGAAACATTCACTGCAAGAGAAGACAACAATGCCCTTTCATCCACTGTGGGGCAGCTGTCATCACCCCAAGGTTAGGGGGTGACAAAGAACAGGGGCATAGGGGCTATCTGGCAACATTGTGGGGTGAACCCTGCTCTGAGGGTTGGGCCACCTGGCCAGATAACATTTCACCCCTGACAGCACAGGGTTTCACCTCACCCCAGGCAGCGTGTCTGAGTTACACACTGAGTTACACATGCCATCTGGTGTCTCTTAGCATGGACAGTGAATGTAGTCAGGTCACCCACCTCAAGATATGTACAGCTTTTTGCTTGAAGTCTATCTGGGTTACACAACTTCCTGTGTCTGTGTAAGAAAGTCACATTGTTGCATCTCATGCATGATTATATATATATATATATATATATATATATATATTATATATTTTATACATTTTGATCCAGTTCAAATGGCTGACCTTAACAACAGTAAGGTTGTTTCACTCTAAATATAATATGATGTAAATATATATATATATATATATAGATATATATATATATAATAAAAATTATGATGTAAATATATATATATATATATATTTACATCATAATTTTTATTATAAAATTATATATATATATATTTACATCAAATATATTTACATCATATATATATATACACAATTTTACATCATATATATACACACACACACATATATATATATATATATATATATATATATATATATATATATATATATATATATATATATATATATATATATATATATATTCATGATTTCACCAATATGTGCATCAGGAGTTTGTATTTTTCATTCAGTTTATGTTTTAAATCTGATGAAGATTTACCGTAGGTAGAAAACCACTTGGTAGGAGGGGCGACATTTTGCAGTAAGACTGATGAAAACAGTTGGGTTTGATAAATAATGGGTTCTTTTATAGTTCATCACATTTTTCATTCAAGAAATTTACCCATTAAAAAAACACATAGACACTAGCAGAAACACTGGGTAAGGAAACTGGTCAGGGTAATTCAACCCCCCATGTAGCAGTACTGGGAAAGGAGGAAGGGGTGAAAAAAGTGTCCACCCAAAGGGCAATAGACGTTATGGATGAATAGCTGCAGCTATTTTCGTGTAGCACCCTGCCCCAAAGGTGTAACTATGGTAACCGGCAGTGGAAGAAATGTTGCCTAAATGTAGGCATTACGAGTAGCAGGCTGGACGTGGACAAATACTTCAAATCTTTGGTTGTAGATGGTGGGTCAGATAGGTCAGATTTAAAATTCAAATTAAAACACTTTCCCTTGCAGAAAATATAGCTGTATTTATCTGTCTTTGCTTTTGTGTTTTACTAAAGGCTTTTAAGTGCGGAATAAGTATATAAATAATATAATTATATAACCATTATTAAAAATATTATCAGTTGACAGAACCAGACAACCTTTCTGCAATGTCACAGAAACCTTTGATGATACAACTTTTAACAGCAACAGAGATTAATAAGCTCACAAACCAGTACATGTACATGTTTCCCAACACAGTGAAAGTGAAATATTTACGGGGGTGGTTTTAATAAATGTGCGGCCTTCTCTGATCTCCACAGTATTTATGTACACCATATTAATTGCATCCGAGTATTTACATAAGCCCCCCAGGCTTTGTCATATTTACACCCTAAATCTGTCAATAACCGTAGTACGCTGGTACACACTCGAGTGCACTCACAATATTTACAGAGAGAATTCTAAAGAGAGACCTAGAACAGGGCCACCCTGAGTTCATCATTCGTCAAGTACAAATCAATTTACCTCTCAGGTCTTCCTTCTCTCACCAAACAAATGCACAAGATAGGCAGATACATCAAACAAAGTTGCATGGGCAAACATTTCATCAGATATACATTGGGGTAAGTTCGTTTGTTTCACGAAAGTTAACGCTGAACATTGTTTCTTGATGAAGATAGTGAAGGTCAAACGTCAGTTCAGTGAGTGCTGATGTTTGGTTTGGACAAAAAATGTGTATTTAGAGTTGACCATTTTGCAAGGTACGTTCTTTTTAAAAGAACAACACCGTGAGAATATTTTACAATGTTTTGTAGTGGTTATTTACTGTTTTGATGATAAAATATTATACTGGATGTTTTCTGATGCCATGCTTTAGAAGCAGAACATTTCTACCCCATTAAAAATTAATATTAGTCAGTTTTCATCTAATTTTGCCTGATGAACACATTAATGTTTACATTGTCACAAATACAAAATGCAGGCGTACATAAAATACATGGATGATAATTATAAACAATCCGGATAACATCCAAAACAACCAGGCATCATTTTCACCTTTTAATCCACAAATCATTTAAAACCAGTTTCTATTAAATGGGATTATCCCATAATGTGTTTTCCAATATTCATCCAGAACCTTTAATTAATGAAATATGTGACGGTGACCACTAATTTGATAAAAACTACTAGTATGAACTTTGTTCAGTGTTTGCCATTGCTGAAATTTGTGACATTTGTCACCTGTAAAAATAGAGCGTTATTTTAATTATATAAAATAAACCTGCCCATGGGTGAATCTTCCACACCAATGGAAGTATAAAATAAATAATAAATACTACCAAAATCTAAACTCTTAGCAAGATACACTGAAAGACATACATAGCTATCCATGGTGATTATACGTGACCCAATTCCAGGCTGCACCAAACTAGAGGTGACCACAACCAGTGGTTCACCTTGCCAAAATATTGTACGCATGGATTTTTGCTAATTGTTTACATGTTAGCACGTAATTGGGCGATTTTTTCGGAGGAAAAAATCTGCGGTTGCATTTACAGCAGTCCCACGACAACTGGGTGTGCCGCGGGCAATAGAGAGGGTTTAAGGTAGAATTCCTTCCCTCACGGTTCCCTGGGAAGAATACGGTGCAATCCCGTTTCTGCCCTGTTGATCGTGTTTACAGTTTTTTTTATCACTACATCGTTCACCACATTCCGGCAATGCCAGGTGTGGCCTCTAGAAGGTTCACCATTTTCTTATTATAAGATGGACACCATCAACCAGAAAGATATCCATTATTATTTTTTGTATATCCTTGATGACATTCTTTGATGGGAACGTTACTAATAAAATAATATGGCACTAAACAACTGGCAGTTTAAAAAAAGTTAAGTTCACATATATAATTTCTCTTTCCTATGAATGCTCCAAATTATGATTGTACAATGCCCTTCCTATAGTTTTTAGCATTGTTTACTTAAAAGATTGATTTGGGGGTAAACTTTTGCTGATCGATCAAGCCAAATGTATGGTTGATGGTTTATATGATGGTATTCTTTTGATATAATGTTTTTCAATAAATTACTAACATAATCATAGAATTCGGTGAAGTAGAAAAGGAAAACATTACCTAAAACAAAATTGACAATCAGATTGTACCGTATTCTTGCAGAGGGACCAGGGAATAGCCAGGGTGGCAGGCTAGTGGGTGGGCTGGGCTTCATGCCAGGGATTTCCTGGTCCCACCTTCAGTCTTATCTAGAGTTGTGGTACACCACAAAAGGCTGTTGATTCTGGCAACACAAGGCTGTTGATTGTGGCAACAAGTGGGGCCAGTGAGCTGGACAGATTGGATGTTGAATAACATCTGGAAATTGTGTAGAACCGTGTTTGCCTATTAGCATCAACACCAGAATTCCACTTTGCAGTGAATACGTTTGTTTCCCCATTAGGATCTAAAATAATCTTCTACAATATAAAATTTATTCGGATTGAAAAATGCAAATTTCAAAATGCAAGTTTCATTATCGTTTCATTGAATTGACAATTTCAGAGCTGTTGTTAAAGGGTAATTATTAGGAAACGAGACCACTGAAAATAACTGACACTGCATGGATCCCAGATGTTATATTAATCTGTATTACCCCAGAATGGGGTATATTTTGGGGTATTTTTTATCAGTAAACGAGAAGTGTTGAAGATATTTGCAACTGACAACAAGATATGTAAACAATACTGTAAATATAATAACAAATAAAGTCTGTACAATCCTATAAGAAACACGTTTTCTGTATCTCACCAGTAGCAAACCACTGACCTTGCATTTCGGCACACCTTGAAAATGGAGAACGTAAGCACCTTGGTATTAGCTATACTTCTACCCTCTGGTCGCTATAACCAGGCTTTCTTCGATGGCTTGTCACTAGGTATATGCACCGAGTTCGGTAACGTGACAGTGTTCGTCATTGCACTATATTTGGTTTTCTCAAGTTTCCGTCGTTTCCGTCGTTGGCAGTGATGTCTGCAGACCAGCACTACAATGATAACAATGATTAGGACGCAAACGCCCGCGACAACCGCGATTATGATTATTTTGTGGTATTGTTGAGCACACGCGGTCTCGTCTATTTTGAAGTTTGCGATCGCCGTATCACGCCACGAGTCTGGCGCCACGCAGTGATACGAATCTACAGAGTGGAAGTTGACCACAGAAACATTGGTGTTGAGCATCCATTGCCTAAACGGCAGCAGTTCGCAGTCGCACACAAATGGATTGTGGGATAGGTCCACAGAGCTGAGTGCGTCGAGCGAAGTAAACGTTCTCGGGTTTGGCGCACTCATGCGGTTGTGAGCCAGCCGAAGAATGCGGAGCCTCACTTTCATTGCACTGAAAGAGCTTGCCTCCAGGTGGCGCAAGCTGTTGCCGCTGAGATCCAGCGTGTGCAGCGTCGTCATATTTGCGAACATATACGATGGGATGTCTTCAAGGCCAACGTGCGATAGCGAGAGAACTTCCAACTGGCCCAAGTAGCGGTTCAGAATAACCGCCACCTGTTGGCTTTCCAGGTAACCACCAATCGGGTTCGTGCTTAAATCCAAGCATCTGAGGTTTCGCATGTCGTGGAAACATTCCGTTTGAAACGCGCTCAATTTGTTATCATTCAGTAACAGCGTTTCGAGCTGATTCATTCTTTTGAACGCGTTCACAGAAATGTTGAGAATGGAGTTGCCATTTAGGTGCAGCGTCTTTGTTTTCCTCCATCCGAAGTTGTCGAGCCCGACGAGTCTGTTGTGTGAGAAATCGAGGATGTCTTGCGCCGAGCCTCGGAATGCCTGTTGCGATATGTCGTAGATGGCATTGGCACTGAGGTTCAGCAGAGCGAAGTTGTGTTTTCGCGTAAAGGTGCCTGCTTCGATTTTTGTAATGCGGTTATTGCTCACGTCGAATCGTCGCACTCCGACCAGCCTCTCCATGAAGTTGAGGTCTGTGATGCGATTCGCGCCGACGTGGAGCGTTCTCAGACTCTCCAGGCCCGTCCGAATCGTCATGCTCTCGATTCGGTTCCAGCTGAGATCAAGCGACTCGAGATACCACAGAGTTTCAAAGGGCGTCTCAGTGATTTTCTGCAGTGCATTGTGGGATAGGTCGAGCGAGCGAAGCTCCTGCATCCCTTCGAACGTCATCTCGTCGATCTCGCCAATGTAGTTGTACGCCAGATTGAGATGGTGAAGTTGAGGCAACTCGTCCAAATCGATGACCCCGCCAATTCGATTGTGGTTGAGATTGAGCGTGTCAAGATTGACAAGATAGAAGAACATACCTTTCGTAATCGACGTGATGTGATTATATGACAGATCCAGGTTGACGAGGCGCCGGTAGTTCGACCGCGTGAACATCTTCGCGATGTTGCTGAGATTCATGTTTGACAGGTCGAGCGAGCGTAGACCGGACACGTTGAAGTTTCTCATAGCCACCTGCAGGGTTTTCGCAGGGAGATGCGTGTTCCCCGCGAGTGAGAACGACTCGACGACATCGAGCTTCGCGAAAGCCGTAGGATGAATGTATCGGATGTTACACGCGGAGAGATTCACATGCAGTGTGTATCGTTTGTCCCAGAACCGGGTCACTTCGAACATGTCTGCCTCGATTGACACGAGATTGTTGTTGCTCAGATCGAGGCTCGTCAGCTGCGTTGTGAAGCGGAACGCCGGACCGAGCACCGATGACGTCACTTGGTTACTGCTCATGTTCAGTACAAGTAGATTGTGTTGACGGAACATCGCCACGTCGGGGAGGGTAACGAATGCGTTGCCATGGAGATCGAGCACTTGCAGGTTGCGATTGCGGCGGAATACGTTGCGTGGTAACCGAGTGAGATGGTTGCCGCCGAGGCGAACTTCGCGTAGTTTTGACAATCGTAGAAAAACTCCGGTCTCGAGGAATTGGATCCCGTTATATTGAACACTCACCACTTCGAGGTTCGACAACCCGATGAAGGAAGTATTCCGGAGCGCTCCGAGTTGGTTGTCGTCCATGTCGAGAGTTTTGGTCGTCGCGGGTAAGTCTGACGGGACACGTGACAGCCGACTGTGGCTGCAGATGACCACACGGCCGTCGTCCATGCACTGACACGCCGCGGAACAGTGCTGCCGCCAAGGGATGGGTTTGTGCAGCTCCCATGTCCATGCAACTTGGCATGCGAGCCAAAGTACATACACCGTCAACATGTTGGTTTTTTGCACCAACCGATGTCAAGTTGGCTATTCACTGCGGAACCGCAGGTGAACGGTGCCCGGCATACTGGCCTCTCACAGCGGTGTTTATTTGCACGACGAGCGCTGGTCTCCTTTTGTGGTCGAGCATTGATTCACTTGCAGTGTTTTGTGCAAGTGCTTCCTCGCATTACATGCGTGCGTGCGAGTGTGCCACACACGTCGTTCGATCAATGCGTCGTGATGTCGGTATTACACACGTGCGTAACTCGGCATGGCGTTCACTTGTGATCGCGTCCGGATCAAGTTTGTCCGCAAGTTAATTGAGGACACATAAACCCACTGTAACTGTTACTTGCCACCGTTTCACTTCACCACACCACACTCCTGTGTTAGTTCCCGTAGTGTAGCGCCAGCCACTTCACCTGAATTGCTCCACAGTTGAAGTGATTACATGTGCTTGAGTCACAGCCACAGGTGTAGCCCGTTGTGTCACCGAGTCGAGTCAAGTGGAGTGGAGACAGCCAAGAAACTCAGCACTTCCTTCTAGTTGCCAGCCATGCTCAGAACTGCCGGGAAAGCTCCACTCAGACTTCCTCCGGGTCGTGAGGTTGGCACACGAGTGTCGACATACCTCCACGGCCCCTTGCCTCGAAGCATCAATAATTCACCATCAGCTGCCATAAGACGGGCTGTGCTTGTTCGCAGGAAACACACACACTGGCAGCTTGCAGTTTATTTACAGGCCTGTTGAGCTGGCTAATAGCCGTGCCCGTTTACTCGGCTATGACTGGGTACAGGCCTCACTCGCCGGCCACTTGCCTGTCACCTGTCCACACCCATCGCTGGCTCTGATTGGCTGAGTGTCACCTGTCACTCAAACTAGGCCCCGCCCACAGCTCACTCCCATGCAGTGTAGTGTGTGTGTGTGTGTGATGAGTTGGGCTGTATTCAGGCAGTGAGGAAATCGTCCCACCAAATTAATTGCTCACTTTTCCACGAGTGGGCTTTTGTGAATGGTTCCCCAGTAGTGATCTCCTTTGTCCTGGCATGCAGTTCTTGTGTAGGCGCGCAGCATGCGTGCGTGCACTGCATGCTTCTCCCAGTGGGACCCTGAAAAACAACGCAAATGCATGAAGCACGCGCGCATGTCACACACGCAGCATTTTGTGGGAACTGGACCTGTATTCCACCATGAACCACTCAATTGAAGCGAAGTTATGGCAGTTGTGTTTTGGGGTATTTTAACGCCATTTCACACATGTTATTATTAACCACATTGAAGTAATGCTAACGTGTAATTAGATGTACACACAACTAGCACCAACTACACACAGACACATCATTTCAACACAGTAACTTTGTTGTATTAATACATCCAGTTGTCGTCACTAATGTATAGGTAATTATTGTAAAGATCGCTTACTTAAAGATTATGTGTGTACACATTCAATACTGACACATTATCTCTGCTGAAAACAGATTCCTAAGTAAATCGAGAACTCTTCAACCAAACACATCTGAGTTTCAGGAAGATAGAATAAAGAGCAAAGAGTTATTCAGAAAAGCTCCTTAGTCACCTCCTATTTTAAACGTCGACCTTTTTGTTGTAATTGTCGGTTTAATCAGACATATCATGTGTCTTATTTTTTGTAAATAGCAACAATGGAACCCACTCGATCATACAATATTTACACTTCACAAACAAAGCAACAGGTGCATATAAGTCCCCCAACGTCACTGGTGTCTTAAATCCCGTCTCTGTAAACGTGTTCTGTGCCAATGTGCAGCTGAGTTGGAGACATAATGCATATTTTGCAAAAAATTGTAAATTGGTTATTTTTTTCTCGTAACGATTACATTACAGAACTTAATATCTAATGCACTGTCAAATTGTTCAAACTTTTTAGTTTTATCCAGCTAATTTAAAATTGGCAACGTGGGTGGCGCAGGTCGCCAAGTTAGTGCACGGAATATTGATTCTTTCCAGAAATTGTTCCAAACACAATTCTTGATTGAAACTCTACTGTAAAATATATACGCAGGCATCGGAACCTGAGTGTTTTTATGGGAGGCTGGGTGAAGCTTACCAAAACCTTCCGGAGGGTGCAGTTTGAAATGTTTTAGTTGGCCTAATATGGGTGCATTTAGGTTTTTTGGCGAACCTCAGTGCCCAATAATCAATAAGAACCAGGAATGTACTTTTTGAATATTTTCAATGACATGAATTTATTCCTCCAGAAATACTGGTTTCAAATAGCTGTTTTTAAAATTTGGAAGTTTTAGGGCAACCTACGTGCAAAGCTTGAATTTTCAGTCTTAACAACTTCTTCCGCTAATTTCTGTACTCATTTTAATGTCTTCTTTTACGTGTTTGAGTAACGAGGAGTTCCTGTGTTATTGTGGCAGACAACTGATCTTAATTTATAGCATTGTATTTAGTGTGTTTTTGTTCTTCTTAAAACATTCTTCATTGGACATGTGCACAGAATAATGTATTTGATTTTATTTATCTCAGTCCAGATGTCAAAACCTATTAAAAAATTTAATGTTGGGGGTAGCTTCTTAAATGAAATAATTAAACACACTCTGGCTGATAAAAAATGCATGCAAAATGACATTTGTCTCATTAAGATGTGTAAAAACCACAGCAGTAGTGTAATTCCAAACACAATCACTTCCTCATTAAAACTTGTTTGTCTTCTTGTTTTGTGGCAAGGTCATTAAGACTGTGTAAGCAGTCTGTCACAATTGTTTGGCTTCTTGTCAAAAAAGGGGGTTTTAGTTCATCAAACATTTGTTTTATTTCTGGCCTGAAGATGTCATAATGTTTGTCAAGTTATTTAACGTGAAGCTTCATTTGTTTATCTTTTCCAAGTAAATATGAAAATATCTTAGATCTGTAGGTTACATTTCAACAGATTAAATAAATAAAAAAAAATTCTACATGAAGACAGCCTTTTAAGAGACATTCACTGTCATGCAAACACCGTGATCTTAGCACATATCAGTTGGTTAGTTGATATTCATAAATGTTATTAAATATAAATCATTAAAAGACATGAACAAAAATATACATCCTGCAGATGGCGCTGCAAATGAAAATAGTTTTCCAAAGTATTCATACTTTACGTTTGTTACGACGTAAATGTTTGCAAGTTATGTAAAGCATTCCCAAGTGACTGGCAGACCTCGCGTGACTTTTGACCAATCGAATTATATCTGCCTAATGTCCTGTAAAAACCCAGTAAGTATCTTTAATCAACGGCGACTTTGAAAAAACAAATGGGTTACTTTTCTTCGGAGCTGTTGTGGATTAATCATTTATAGTTAGTTAGTTTTGA
Source organism: Oasisia sp. SBJ-2009 (assembly GCA_964017155.1). Lineage (NCBI taxonomy): Eukaryota > Metazoa > Annelida > Polychaeta > Sabellida > Siboglinidae > Oasisia > Oasisia sp. SBJ-2009. The sequence continues at coordinate 11,795,326 of OZ024859.1, forward strand.
TGGATCACAGTGTTAAAATAGGTGTAGTTGTTGCTATGATTTTACTATAAAAACGATTCGACTTTGCACTTGACACTGGGGCCACTCATAAAGGTAAACACGTAAAAGTTGCCAGTTCTAGGTTTCACATCCAATGGAGGAGTGTAAACATTCAAGCAAGTCTCAAACGTGTTTTGACAGCTGCAACTTGAAGTGGTTGTTTCCTCAAGATCAGTGTCATTTTTTATGCCAGACTGCTAAATTTAGCACATGTATGAGACAGTATAATATGTGTTGTCTATATTCAGTCAAATTTCGGGTTATGATTGTGCATGACCCAAAGGCTTTGTAGTCACTTGCGTGTGTCATAATCTAAATATAATCAAACTAGTGCATGTTATTGTTGTACTTGTTAATCTTTGCATCTTGGACCCCAAACATCCAGGCTTTCACCCAAAAAGGAAAGAACGCTTTGAAGTTGTCCTATTTCCCAGTGCTTTATGGGTTTACATTTGACTGAATGAGATATTGTTTTCTGAAATCGTTCAACATTATGAAAGCCCACCACTGAGATATTGGGCGGCTGTGACGTAACTTTTATTTTTTACATCACTGTTATTAACATTCATACAAATACTCTGTGAAACCATTCTCAGGGCTGGTGTGTAAGTGGCATGGGTGCTTTTTCTAGCTTTTTGTAAAATAGCAACACTGAAATGGTGCTGGTAGTAGGTTGATAGGAATATGCCTCCAAATGTCATTCACTCCCCTGGTTTTTCGCTATGATACAACATTTATAACTCACTGTACAGCCACCTGTTTTGTTTGTCCAACCATCATTAATATATATATATATATATATATATATATATATACAGTATGTTGTCATAAATATATAACGCATTATACGCCATGGATTTCTGTTTTTTAACAGTTCGTGTTCTGTTAGTTTTCCCGCAAACAGTCATGTTTTAATTTTAATCTTCCTGTACATATCTCTAAGGTGTTAGATCGTGCTTTCATCAATACACAGCAAACACCATCACTCATCATTATTTCATGAAACGGTCACATGACACATTGAAGACACCCAATTGGCTGCATCGAATATGTCAGACGCTTGCATATCCCTATGTTTAGCACTAAGTCAAATGCGCGTTATGTTACAATACGCATTTTATTGGGCCCCGCGTGTGAAGCATCACGCACCTTATACATTATCTTTGATTCGTCTGGAAAAAACGAAGGTGAGGTGTTCATTTACTATAGAATGTGGGCTGAGCCATTATATTTTTTCCAATGTTTTTTTTTTTGAGGGAGTGATTTCCAGCTTCGTTTTTTCTCTCAAATCACTGGGGTAAACCCGTCATTCCGGCTGTCTCCCAAATATGTGTGCATTTAGCATGATTTATAAACCAAATATTTTTTCGCCTTCGCAATTGTACACGATTTACCAGATCAGGAATTATTCGGTTCTCAGATCTGTAGGGCAGGAATAATCTTAGAACGATGCAAAGTTGGTCGATATAAACGAGCGCATGGCTTTGTTAAAATCGTCTGTTTCAGTGTTGATCGTTAGATTGAATAATAGTGGTAGCAATAAAACGGGTTTATTATCGAAAAACCGACAAATCAGAATTTCCAAGACAAGTATCGCTGCCTGTTTCGGGATTTCAGGGATAAATTGTACTTCAAAACAATGCATTCGTTACCTGTAATCGACAGGTAATCATGTGTCCGTGTAGTGGTTTATAATGTACGGTTCTGTATCATTAGTCAATTTTAGACCAAGTAGGGGTTGGCTGTCCACCATATCCCCCATTCAACCTATACACCTATCCCCTTTCCCCATATACCCCCCCTCCCCCTTACTTCCCCTTATCCTGAATACTATTTGACTCGGTCACGTCACCCAACACACTAAGCACAAGTGGTGAGTTTTTTATACAAGAAACTCTTTGAAGAGAGAACAAAAGGGCATGACCTATGTGTACTCACAATTTAGGGTGGATTTGACCAATTTTTTTTTACCATGGGGAACTGACCTGGGGTTGCACCCTGACACCAAATCCTGCTGGGTAAGACCAATGTTTGGTCATGTGATGCTTTTAGAAGTGTTATATCAAAGTCAGAACTCCTCTCAGATTGGGTCAACGTGACACTGTTACACAGCAGACTATTTTGGGATTTGTCAAGCTGTTATTTTTGTTTTGTAAAAATGTTGATCACATTTTATCAAAATATGTAGGTTTGTCTGCCTGTCTGTCTGTATCTATGCGAATTCTGTGAAAGCCTTGTTTCACTGTATCAGGGTTTTCATACTTTCACAAATGTTGTGCTTATTAAACCTACCGTGTATGTTATATAGATATCCTCAGATTTCAAATTTGAACATGGAAGAACATGAATCGCAGTGAGTTGAAATCAAATGAAGAGAGATTTCTACTGATTTTAACCTATGTTGACCATGCCTCAAACTCAGAGGTCATCCTGGGAAAAAGTAGTAAAATAACTACCCCAGGCAGAACACCTGGTATTAGTTACCAGTTACTACTCTCACCTGCTGGCTCTGTCAGGCAAACCACAATTTATGATTTCAGTATAAAAAACCTGGTCATCTACCTCTGCTAGGGGGCTTGCCGTCACAGCTGGCTGCCTGTGATCATTTTTGTGAGTTAACTTATGTTGCAGGCAAAACAGTAATGCAATCTGACTTGGACTGATCACTAGTTGTTGTGGGGATTGTCCTTAAATTGTGACTACTTTGATGAGATTTAACTTAAAATATGCTTATATCTATGGCAATTAAACGGCATGTAAACAAATAATGTATTTTCTGACGTAATTGTTTTGATATATCATAATATTTCATTCATAATTTATGCCATGTTCTTATGTTGGAAAAACCAACACTATTACAATTATTGTTATGTTGATGTAAAGTGTTTTAGCTGCTTGAATTGTTTACATACACAGCAGACCAATCTATGATTGTGATCTGTTAAAACTTCTATTGACATGCAAACAACATTATTAGTTTCCTTAACACATAGTCAGACGCAATCTGCAGTTTACAACTGGTCGTTGACATTGTGCAACATATACTTCTAACTACCAATACAGAGATGTATAATGATTGTTTTCATAAAATCATGACATATTCACTTGAATGAATCATATGTTTACATGTCACCATTGTCTGTTATGGCCTTGTCTTTCATTTGCAGTCCATTTGGCAACTTCAAATACTTTAAACAAAGTTCACATATACCCCAGGGTAACTGTATGATTGATATGTCATTACCTTGGTTACATTTGGTGTCGTTAACAATGTAAACATGAAACATTCAAATTAAAATATTATGGTGAAATTATATTAACCAAACCTTGGTTCATTAAAGCTCGTTAAGCTTTCATTTCTTTGTAAGAATTTGGGATTTTGAGTACTCGAGGTTACAGTAGGTAATTGATATGCTACTGCATTGATATAGAAAAGTATATCTGTTCTAACGATCTTGAATGCTAAAATTCCCACAAAGAAAACTAGAATGGTGGGAACTGAGGTAGCTCAGATGTAAACATAGATGCAGATACCGTATCAAATGCTTCTACTGTAAAAAAAATTAAGATGTTTTTCCTTTGAAGTATTAACACTTTTACCTTTAAAGTATCAACACTTTCTTAAAATCTAGATCACATGACAGACATCTATAAATAAATTGTATTAATAGGATTTTGTGTTTTTTAACTGTCAACACGGTTACACAGGGACTTGGTCAAACTGTTGTATATAGTCAATGTTGATAATAGTTATATTATACATGACACAATGCCAGCCATAGCAGGAACTTTAAAGTTCTTTCATTTAAGCAGACCTTAGATAGATCTCATTAACATGAAAACCTTTCTAAATCTTAGTCATTTGTGACTAATTTTAGTCATAAATGTCATTTATGATTACATCTAAAAATGATTTTTTTTTTAAAGTGTTTACAAGCGCCTGGTATACATAAAATATAGGTCTCAGGTCTCAGGTGGTTTCCTTCCTCTAAACAGCCCAAACTTAGTCTAACCTAGGAGTTGTCCTTCTCTAGAATTAGTGAGTCCACTACAGGTTACACATTTACCCCCTGTGTGGGATCTTTTACTTCCCCTGGCATAGACACCAGATAGAAGGGACCACCGGATTTTAGTCTCTTCCGAAAAACACATGCAAATGTGTGGTGAACGAAATTGCCTAAGTTTTGAAACGAAGGTAGGTGGGATTGAACCACCGTCCACTCGACTGACAGTCCAGCGCACTACCAAGCGAACACAGCTCCCTACAGAAAACATATATAGTTTTCTTAACATTGTCACACGACCACGCTACTACTGCTCCCCCACAACTAACAACCTCCTTTTAAGATTAATTTAGAGATGAGTTGTCAAGGTGTATGATTATTAATAATATTAAGATTAAATCAGACTTGGCAACATCCATTTAGGACAAGTTGTCATTACTGATGATGTCTCCACTTCTCCTGTTGGTGGTCCGGCAATCAAGATGATATCAGTAGTATCTGGAGTCCTTCTGTTGACAGACAGCTTGGTCCTGTGAATGACCGACCATGTCTGTCCATGGCCCTTACTGCCCTGTCCACCACTGCCTGGGGCCGTCACCCCAATCTCGAGCAAACTTTTACTACAGCGAAGTGTGATAATACGTGTGGACAATGCAGTGTGAAATAGTTTCCCATGTAGTTTACCATGCCGCTGGGGTCCGTTTAGGTTTCACAGATGTGTTATCTGTAGTTTCTGTACGTGTGCCCTTTCGTTCGTTCATTTATGATGATACAGCATAGCTCTAGAGTAAATTACGAGACCTGGGCGCTAATCGTTGTCGTCAATTTGCCACAAGGTTCAGCATCGCTTTCTTGTCATGCTAGTGGCGGTGTGTATAACTGAGATATCATTTCGTCTAAAACGACCCTGACGGGGTAAATATAGTGTGTGTTGCCGATTCAGCGATAGCGTTGACCTGTATTGTCTTCGTAGGTGTGCATTCGCACGGAAAGTGTTTTTACTTTTCCGGTTGTCTCTTTCAATCATTTTGGCATATTGTGCCGTAAAGCCGGCAATTTGCTCGCGTTTGTTTCCAGCGAGAAAGTTACGCCTTATGCCGCAGGGCAAGACTTAAAAATTCAGTGGGCCCGCTTTCATATACAATAGAGGTACCGACTTATGTAAAAACATCCTTTAAAAAAACAGCCCATTATGGGTTTATCTTATGGGTATTTTTGACTTGTTGTGACCCATGAATCGTGACGGTGCAGTTCCATTAAAGGTCTGTGCATCGAATTTATGAAGCTTGAATAAGTCGAAAAGTGTTCTTTGCCGGAAATAGTTTCTGAGAAATTTAGCATTAACAGATCAATCGGCTTTGAAATATATGACTGGAGAAATGTTGAGGAGAATTGAGCAACATAAAATATATGCTTACATAAAGAAACCACTGCCACGTATGCTTGAAATAAAATGTTTGAATTGAAAAAGGCGTCACATTCAGTTATCATGTTATGATGATCCATAGTATTTTACATTTGTGAATGATGTAATAGTTATTATTGAGATAATTGTAATGAATACACAAGGATTATATTAACCAACTAATGTGTGTAAAAATAAACAGTATGATGGCTATTTATATCCATGCTGGGGAGTGTTCTTTAATTCACCAGCTGTTCCATGGGTTGTAGAGCACACGTTTCGGGCCTAACTGGATCGGATGAGTCATTGTTTTCGCAGTGCCAAAGTCCTCACAATCGTAGGTGTTCTGGCTCTTAGAAGTGGCCGCCAATTTAATCAAGGTGTGCTTAGTTAATTCTCCCACTGTGTCTGTTCCTTACGTCTCCCTTGGGAATCAGCAATGCCACTGGGACGTCCCATCATGCAATGCAGACATTAGGGTGAACAAACAGGAGGCAGCGTCTTCCCTAGTGCAATGTGAATTAATTAACTCTCCCCTTGTTTGGAGCAGATAAGGCGCTGATGTAAGACGGCTCCTCCATGCCAATCAAGACAAGGCGAATTACTTGATTTATTTGAAATATTCACTTGTCAGAGTCGCTAGATTAATGGCGAAAGTGGTTGCCATGGAATCAGTGTTGATCAGTGCACTCGTTAAAAATTAATATCACTGATTACCGTTGTTGACTTTGTAACTCAGTGTGTGGAACACACTCAGTATGGGCCACCCACAAAGTCGGCTGATGCTCGTTTCAATGGTGTCGACTTCTGCATGCCTTCGGTGCAGTTTTTAGCAATTTGGATAATTTGAAGCATTTTAAAGATGTGTTTGCCTGATGCGTTTGTTGAGTTGACCAAGTCACGGATAATTTGACGGTCATAAACACATTGTCCATTAATGGCTATACCTAGATATAGGTCATTTACAATGCATTATACACAATTGCTAAGGGGAAGATCTGTTGACTTCTGAAATTGGACTCATTCGGATAAAATATGAATGGTTTAACCTCATTTAATAGTGCACATTCCTGTGATATCACTAGATGTTGATCTTTTGCAATGCTCTAAAAGCATGCTCATCAGGGGAGATGTTATTGAAGTAATGAGATGATCGTAGCATCATCAGAAAGGTCAAGGCTATTACAGGTCACAAGGTCACACACACACACGCAGCATGGCTTCAAAATAGGATTGGTTCTATTTCGAGTGATGCAGCTACGATGCGTATAGTGACAACAGAAAATTTACAAGAGACGATCAAGATGTAATCAGGTCAAATATGATGCTAGTGGATCATTGCATGTGATCATGTGTCGTGTAAATCCAGCTCAAGAAATCTCCAGAGCTTCAGATTGTCTACGAGTATCACGATTTGGTCAGATTATCTGCCGTTTGATACCTTGTCTGAAATAAGAAATACCTGATTTGAACAATCTTGTATAGCAGGCTGATGGAAGAGACACTCAGTGAATACTATTTTGTAGAATCCTTGCAAAGTGTGCCTTATATCAGTATATAAGGATTCAAATATTTTGCATTAAGAAGCTAAAAATAGGGTCAGTGATTAGCACATCACACTCTGAATCGGAAAAATCATGGCTGAATACTTCCCTGAGTGTTAAGACGAACCGGTCTTGCAACATTTAAAGTGATTTGAACACTCCTAAGCCTGTCATGCACATTGTGGCATGTGGCAACTTCCCTTTTGCACGAGAGGAAAACAAAGAGGGAAAAAGAAAATTTCCCTACAATCCACAGACAGGATGAAGCTGTGGATTGTGGTGTTGAACGCGGACGCGATGTTGTGGTTAGACACCTGTATTCCACATCACTTGGTCTAACATCTTGTTTCCGTATTGACACAGTCGTCTTTCAAGTGCCTTCTGTTGCCACTGTCAGCCAGTTGTTGCGGAGGCTGGGTTGTTGTGAGGGCAGTGACAGCCTGGTACAGCCAATTATCACCCCCCAGGTGTCCCAAGCCATCTGGGTACTGGCTCACTGCATGGACAGCTGTGTGGGGTGGACAACATGTGTGTGTGTGGGAGTATGTGTGCTGTCTGTCTGTCTATGCGTGCGTGCGTGCGTGCGTGCGTGCGTGCTTGCGTGCTTGCGTGCTTGCGTGCTTGCGTGCTTGCGTGCTTGCGTGCTTGCGTGCTTGCGTGCTTGCGTGCTTGCGTGCTTGCGTGCTTGCGTGTTTGGTGGTGGTGGTGGTGGTGGTGGTGGTGGTGTGTGCGCGTGTGCGTGTGTGTTTGTTTGATTATTTGTTTGTGCATATGTGTGTATGCATGCGTACATGTGTGCATGCATGCATGCGTTCATGTGTGCATCTGTGCAGTTCATCCATTTTTATCTGATGATATAAATCACATTTTGTGATGCAATAGATTTCGCAATCCCAGAAGTTGATTATCAGACACGTCTAATCTCAAACCGTGTGTCTATGAATCGTATTATCGAAGTGACACAATAAGACACCTAACTACCAGGGTAGTAACCAGTATCCACTGCCTGTCTACAGCTGCTCTCACGGCAAACAAGCAAAAACATACTGACACATGGCCACGTCTTGCCACAAAGACGTGCTGAAACTTGTGGCAGCTTTTGATTGCTCCTCACTACACAGTAGTTTTTGCAATCGTTTTTCTCACAATTAAGAACCTTTGTCTTGTGACAAGCCTCGACAGACAGACAGACAGACAGACAGACAGGACCTCAGTCCTCACGTACTGGTCCAGGGACCTTCTTTGACGACTTGCTTCCTTTACAAAGAAGGTTAATGATCATGAAGGGTTTACCATAAGGAAATAGAAATAACATTATTAAAGTTTACAAGTTTCTAGTATTATTGGACTAGGGTAGAGTATATGAATTATCATATACCATTATCATATCATATAAATTAACAACACTATCTACGGTGAATGTTTTATGGGTATTAACACATTATGAGTAGTTTTGTTTTGAAATATGCACGTGTAATCACCACAGATGAATATCAGTAACCTACTGCTTAACTCTCTTTCTATGAGTTATGTTCTTTTTAAATAAAATTAACATGTTAACAGAATTAGCCAAGAGCAAAATCCAACAATGCAAATGGACATGGAGTCTACTTTATTGACAGACCAACAGTTTAGTTATGTCTGTCCTTCTGTTGAGAGTTTTTGTATTGTGCATGATTACAGAAACACTCAATGCTTTAGTGCTGTGGCTTCATTGAGCTTAGATTGTCCAAGGATATTGGTACAAAGGAATACATTTCATTATTACTACTGTTTAATTGTTATAAAACAGTAATAATAATAATAATTATTATTTTATTATAATTTTATTATTACTTTGTCATTACAAGTATTTTAATGTAATTTATTATAATTTTATCATGATTATTTTAAGAAAATTTTATTATAATTTTATTATTAGTTATTATTATTTTATTATTAATTATTATTATTATTATTATTATTATTATTTCTTATTATATTTACTGTTATTTGTTTATTATTTATTGTTATTTATTATTATTTATTATTATTTATTATTATTTATTATTATTTATTATTATTTATTATTAGTTATTATTATTTATTATTATTATTTTATTATTTATTAATATTATCATTTATTATTATTATTATTTATTATTTTAATTATATATTTTTATTTATTATTAATCTGAAGTATTTGTCAATTGTATGTTGCACCCACTCACTGAGCCAGCCCATACATGCAGGGAGTTGGTGATTCCCTCTCTCTACTCTGCTGACATGTTGTTAGCTAACATGTGCTAGGGAAGGTGTAATGTAACATGATCCCCGGGAGTAGGGGAAGGAGGATGCAGCAGGCCCAGGGTGGGGAGAGGGACTGGGAACAAGGTGGTGCTGTCAGTCAGTCTGACTTGGGTTAATCTGGGAACAACCAGTGGAGGGAATAACTTGCTGGGCTACTGGATTTATGTACAGACTGTACACAGGTACACCTTGTGTACACAGGTACACTGTGTGTACACATGTACACTGTGTATACACAGGTATACCTGGTGTACACAGTTACACCTCATGTACACGGTTACACCTTGTGGACACGGTTACACCTTGTGTACACAGGTACACCTTGTGTACACGGTTACACCTTGTGTACATGGTTACACCTTGTGGACACATTTACACCTTGTGTACACAGTTACACCTTGTGGATACGGTTACACCTTATGTGCACAGTTACACCTTGTGTACACATGTACACCTAGTGTACACGGTTACACCTTGTGTACACGGTTATACCTTGTGTACACAGGGTATGTAGCAGTGTACACATTAGTATTATATATATTAGTGTAGATATATATATATATATTAATATATATATATATATATTAGCATAATATATCTATATATATTTGCATATATATTTATATAGTTATAATATATATATATATATATACATACATACATATAAATAACTATTACTATATATTATATAACACACATATATATATAATATATATATATATATATATATAATATATAATTATATTAATAGTTGTTTCCAACAAGGAAATCTTCTATTTACTGACTTAGTGGTGGCAGGCTCACATCATGTGTGGTTCTTCTCTGAGTCATGAAGGATGCACAGTCCCCAATGTTGAGAGCCAGTGTTTTACACATAATATTGAACTCGGACCGCCAGCATGCCTTGTGGATTTACTAACCACTACACTATCATACACATCGGTAGTATCCTATTTTAGGGTTTCAATGAAGTTTATTATATGTTACATATTGTAATACTATGTGTAATATTATGTAAATATGTGTGTTTACCGATACGTGATACTAGACAGACATTGACACGATATTGTTGATATAAATACTATAAGGACAAAGAACTGTTTTTATGTATATCAGCTTTGTCCCGAATCTAATTATTGGATATGTGTAAAGTGTTCTCCTGGTCAGTTTATTTTGAAAACATTTACACAGTGTCCTGTTACAGTATGTGAAAGTTGATAACACTGGCCTTGTATAGAGTTCACCAGTCAGCCTTTAACTTGGATGTTTTTGCTTCAAGTCTTATATTACCTGTACATGACGTGTTTCATTGTTTTCTGCTTTGGGAAAACCCACATATGTCTACCAGTGTGTCTATGAGGGTAAACCATGTCCTGTTCAGTTCCCCTGGCCGTCTGCCATTCAGCAATAGCTACCCCGGTACACAGTAAAAGGCATGCATAATGAACTCAAAAACACAGCCGTTCTATAGTGCAAACGCTTTCAAAGAAATTTGCATATGGGAGTACATATGTTTTGCATAACACGGAAAACGTCTCGAGGAATGAACACGGCACTATGTCAACTGTCAATGTCACTTAGACATATTGTTGTGTGTATGTATTGTATATACTGTTAGACACACACTTATAATAATTGTATATGCATGAGTATCTCAGTGTGACATTCAAAAGACAGTAAAATATGTACTTGTCCCGCAAGCCATTTTAGAAGAGGTGTTTTAAAAACAATTTTATTGCATATTTTGTTGATGGTTTTGTACGTGTTCATGTTAGAGATACGTTGTAATCTACATATATCTTAGAAGTCTAACTCAAATTTTCCATTGTTTTTAATAGATTGAAACATACAAGTTTCATTTTTTAACTTATTTGTATATATATATATATATATGTATATTTGTGTTAATGAACTTGTTACACATTTCTGAACAGTTTAAGCTGAAAAGAGAGCTATATAAATTCACATATTATTATGCATATGAACGTTTTGCACTTTATTTTCATAGTCAGGTGGACATTATATAACATGAAAAATGTGAGTTAATAATAGCACATCTGCATGTGCACACGTGTGCAAATTTTGTCGTGTCTGAGCTTGTGAGAAATGACAACTTCCTGTGTTGCGTAACATTGTTCAATGACATGTTTATTGTACGTCCTTGAATAGTGTTGTGTTGGAGAGATGATTGACGGAGACGAGAGTGTCAGAACAGCTTCCTAAAGTGCTCCCAGTTGATACAAACACTCCTGTGTGAGGGTAACACTACACACAACATCACTGTACACAGCACACTTATACATCACTTATACATCACACCTGACACTTGTAGTGCTACTACTGAGGGAGGTAGAGGTAGAGGGAGATGTAGAGGGAGAGGGAGAGGGAGAGGGAGAGGGAGAGGGAGAGGGAGAGGGAGAGGGAGAGAGATGAGTGAAGGGAGGGAGAGAGGGGGAAGGCAGGGGAGAGAAAAGTGGGAGGGGAGATAGGGAGTAGCGAGGGAGTGCTACTAGTGTATGAGAGAGACTGGGACAGAAGGAGGGAGGAAGGGAGAGAGAGGGAGAGATGGAGGAAGGAAGGTAGTGTAGAGAGAGAGAGAGAGCGAGAGAGAGAGAGAGAGCGAGAGAGAGAGAGAGAGCGAGAGAGCGAGAGAGAGAGAGAGAGAGAGAGAGAGAGAGAGAGCGAGAGAGCGAGAGAGAGAGAGAGAGAGAGAGAGAGAGAGAGAGCGAGAGAGAGAGAGAGAGAGAGAGAGAGAGAGAGCGAGAGAGAGAGAGAGAGAGAGAGAGAGAGAGAGCGAGAGAGAGAGAGAGAGAGAGAGAGAGATAGACGACTAAATAGGCATGATTTGTTGAAATTTATCAAAAGACTCAAGACAACCACTTGTTTCCCACAGTCAGGACTCAATATTGACATTCAGTACTGGCTGCTTAACTCATGTTTCTGCTATCATATTTCACAGACACATCAACAACACAAATATTTGTTTCGGAGGAAATACCATACAAGTATTAGTTTTTTAACAAAAGACAAATTGTTATCACTTGTTCTCCGGAAATACCTGTAAAAATATCTTGTTTATAGTTCAAACCTTTTCAAAACCTGTTCAAATCTATACATAGTATACTACGGTAAGCAAGGTCATTGGTGCAATGATTTAGGTAGGATTGGCGAAATCATCATATACATTATTAATATATTTAGTTTATCAAAACCCTGATTAGAATAACCATAATTGCGGTTTTCATGTCAATATGCATTCTTCTGCATGGCAGTTGATACCTTACATTGCTCTCACGGGAAAACCACACAGTTCAAATTTGGTTGAGTTCAGTGGTTTGAAGCTAATTGTCAGTCGGGTAATTGACCAAGAAATTACAGGGTGTAGCGACTAATGCCATTTCTTTCATCCAATTAAACCCAAGCAATTTTTATTCAACCAACCATGTGTGTTCCTGTAACTGTTCACATTCCACATATTTTGGACGTAACAAAATCATACAGTGATCGAATAAAGTGCTTGCAATTCAGCTTTAAGGAATGCGGCAAAACTGGAACACACAGAGCAGAGTTGGTGAAAGAACAATGTAGATTTTATATCAGAATGTATCCTTTCTTACAGAGGACAATTTCAATAAATGAATGATAAATCAGCAAGGCAAATTATCAGTGAATTGGGCGTAGCGCTATGTCAACATGTCTCAAGACAAATTTGACAGATATCTGATAAGGACGGCCCACACACGTTGGGTGAAGAGTTTTTGAACTTTTCATGTGACAAAGACTTCCCTGTTTGCTAGTCTTCAACAGTTTGTTTCTTTGAATGTTTTTAAAAGGACTTTGTCTGTTCCATTACAAGAATCAGTCAGGGTGGTCTTTAATACCAGCCGCTTCACCAAATCTGCAGCCTTGAATGTGGAACCGTCGAAACTATGTTGAACTCCAAAGATCTTTGCAGTTAAAACCACTTGATATATTAAAGAAACTGGCACTCGTGTTAACCAATATTTAGTGTTATTTATATAGCCTAAATGTGTTGTTTACATTTCATCGATGAAAAATTCAAATTACAAACAATGGTTTGGCCTTAAAACCTGTTTAGACACAATGGGTAGGCAGAGTTTCAACATATTTATTCCACAGAATATTATGATATAAGTAGAATATAAAATAATGTGACAGCAGACGACGTTTCTGTTAAAATCAGCTGGATGTGGATGTTGTTATCAAGGAACAATGATTGGATGAATGTTGCACCGGAACCTTCACTAATGCTAATTTGCTTTGGAATATTTACTGATGCTATTTTACACTGGAATCCTTACCGATGTTATTTTGCACTGAAGTCCTTACTGGTGTTATTTTTTAAAGTGTAGTTACAATTTAACCTGCGTAGAGCAGCCATGAAATTACAATGACTACACCAGAAACTTCAATCCTGTGCATCAGGCAAGAGATGAAAAACTGCCTGTGATTTGACCCGGTTTAGACATGCAAGTATCGTAGCAGACGTGAGTTTTTTCCCTGATATGGGCCATTAATCACTTTGTGCGTTTTATTGACTCGCCAATGTGCATGTATTGCAGGATGTAACATAGAATGGTGTCCTTAAGTGACAGACTGGCATGTTTTATGAGAATATTGTAACAGACATCAGACAACAAGACGGCACTTTGTACACAAGGTGAATATTGTTCACTCCAGTAGCATTATGAATGGCAACTTGATATGGCAGAGTAACAAAAACGGGAAACTCATCAAAAGGAACTTGTAGTAGGTTACATGAGGGTTGATAAAAACCTGCAAAACGCAGTCATATTTGTGAGGAAGAGAAGGAGAAAGTATTGGTAAAAGAAAAGAGGTTATGACTGTAGTGTCTGTTATGCTAAAACGCTTCCTGTGCGGCTTGGCACAGTTGAAACCATTGTGAGTAAGAGTCACGCATTGTTACCATAAGATGGTCACAAAGTTAGTTTTTCATAACGATAACTTTACCGAAATATAACTAAAAAAATTGTATTCAGTGATATCTCATCTGTACCATATATATATATGCATCAGTTACTGTATAATGTATATAGGTTATGTGGTTGTAGCCTCAATTGTAGTTGTCTCATTGAGCTGGCTTTTACCCAGATACACTTTAAATTATAAATGGCTAATTGGTGCCTAATTTATTATTTTGATATTCATAAAATGTATGTGTGTGTGCGTGTGTGTGTGTGCGTGTGTGCGTGCGTGCGTGCGTGCGTGCGAGCATGCGTGCACGCATGCATGTCTGTATTTATAGTATTGTATATGTGGATGAATGTTATAAAGTAATAATATCTCTATCATGGAATAAATAAAAAATAAAACAAAAATGGGCAAAACATCTAACCGAGACATGGTTAAAATAGTACTAAGTTCATAACGAACAAGTTATTTTTGCAAACATCCAGAGCTCTCAGGACTGTCCTGTCCAGGTTGTAGGTGTGTAAAACCACAGAGCCTTTGATGTGGAGGGATGTTTATGGGTAGTTGCACCAGAAACCTACCAGGAAGTTAAGGACCATATGTCTCTCCCACCTTGGAGTCCTGCTGGGCAAGGAATAGGGCAGGCAGGTTCCCTTTGATGTTGTCTTGCCCCCCACCCACCCAAACTGGCCTGACTCAGACATGAGAAATTGGGTTTATGATATTATCCACGTAAATACATTTTACCGCGTTTTTAATTATTGATTGATTTTGGTTGTAAAGCTGGTATGTGAGAAAGTAACAGATATATATCATAAAATGTTTGTTGATTTATTAATATTTTTTAATTGATTAATTTGTTAGTCAGTTAATTGTGTGATCAGTTTATTGGTCCAAGTATTGATACATTGATTAGTTGACGGACGGACGGACGGACGGACGGACGGACGGACGGACGGACGGACCGACCGACCGACCGACCGACCGACCGACCGACCGACCGACCGACCGACCGACCGACCGACCGACATGATCAGATCTGGTTATGAAATTGAACATTTTATCCATTGGAAGCAGTTCAGAAAGAACAACAGGTTGGATGTAGGTCAAGACATCCTAAACTATTTTAACTAATCCATCTTCCAACAGTTTCTGATTAAATCTGACCAGTTCAGTTTTCTTCTATATGTCAATTATTACAGATGTTTGTACACGTACCTCAACCAGTGCTGTGCCAGCCAACCTGTTTAGACAGACCAACTACCCCTGTAGTCACTTGGTAGGTGTTAGCAGATGCCCGGCCCACTCTATTAGTCTGGTGCTTGTGGCCTGTACTTGGGAGAGGTGCTGACAGACTCAAGATAAACTGTTTGCCTCTGTTTGGCTTGGCCCCACATCAGAGGCAAGGCATCTGGCAGGGAGGCAGACATCCCATATGTCACCACAGAGACTCCAAGCCTCAGGGCTGCCATTGGCTGGGAAGGTTGGCCCCAGGAACTTCCTGGGTCCTGAGGGGAGAGTGGCCTTGACTACCCTCCTCCCTCCCTCCCTCCCTCCCTCCCTCCCTCCCTCCCTCCCTCCCTCCCTCCCTCCCTCCCTCCCTCCCTCCCTCCCTCCCTCCCTCCCTCCCTCCCTCCCTCCCTCCCCCCTCCCTCCCTCCCCCCCCTCCCCCCTCCCTCCCTCCCTCCCTCCCTCCCTCCCTCCCTTAGGTGTAGTGTGGATTAGGACATGGCCTTGTGTGTTGGTGTCAGCTGGGTTATTTGTGGGTCAGAAAAGGGGACAGATATGTATTTTAGTCTGCTTCCAGATTTGAGGTGGAAAGGTGGTTTATTTTAGTCGTAGTCTCGATTTACAATTTTTGTATCAATGTTGCCTCATTCTGTTGCAAAAACAGTTTCAATTTAACTAATTACTAGTACCGGTAGACTAGATCGTTGTAATTGCCTTTTTCATGACATTCTCCTTAAGAATATCTTATACAATTACGAGTTCAGAACTGCTTACCAAGCATGTGACCTGGTCTCCACATTTTACCCATTCACTACCACATCTGAAGTCTGTGTTGGTTCCATGTCCAAATCACGGAATTGTCAAGGTATGTACCTTTACATACCAAGCACTTTCATGTAAGCAACCAACATAGATACAGTCAGTGCTTGCTCATCTAGGAAAACAAACCTATCCGGCTTCAAACATATGGTGCCGACTTACTGTGTTGATCCTAGAGTCAGTACTAACATACAAACTAGGGCCTTTCTGTTGCTGCATTGACACTTTGGAACATGTTTCCTCTACGTTAATCAAAGTAGAGACTGTTACAGGATTTCACCCTCATTTTAAAACTTATTTGTGTTTTACAATTTGTTTCTTTCCTTGCATTTTTATAAAGTTCCTCTGATTTTGTTCACATATGTCAACTAAGTTATTTATGGTTCATAATATGGGACTTCTCTTATGTAGAGTTCGATAGATAAGGTGTCTTTCATTTGATAATTTCCTACACACCAGAGAATGTATAACATAGAATCGATATAATTGCAGAGTAGTAGGCTGATGTTTGTGCTTAGATTTCAAGTTGCAGGGTGAGGGTGGCATGTTTGATAGACCCTGGGCATTAGTGAATTATACCCTGATTTTGAAAGAAATTGGGCATGCAGGGGGATATATGCTAGGGTTAAATTATGACTTTCTTGTCACGGTGTACACATTCTAATTATTTTCCCTGACTGTCCTGTCCAGCCGTGACACTGCCAGATCTCTTGAAGACACTGACACATTTGTTGATATCTCTGACATTGACACGCTTTAGAATTGACACCGTGGTCATCTGACACAGCAATTACAACGTCATGACATCAGTGTCACCACTTTCTAAAGTCACACACACATCATAGGGTCATCAGAGACTTTTGCTCTTGATCTGTCAACATTTGACACCTCCCCCTATCCCCACCCCTGAGTTGATAGCTGTGAGATTCTGATTCAACAGCATTGACTGATAGGGTTGCACCCTCTCTATATTACCCCCCCCCTTCAATTGTGATTGGTCTCTTTCAGTTCATCATTACTTCACACAGTGGATCACCCCAACTTTGTAAGTTGATGGGGTTGGTGATAAAAGGTGTACAAATTTGGGTTTCTTCTGTTGTGAGTGTTTGTGTTAGAAGTTAGGGGAGGGGGCAATTCTTAATCTTGCCACAACATGTTTTATGGGCATGTTTACTGTGTGTCATCAGTAAATGATGTATTCAGAGTATCTAATCACACTTATTGGTAATTAAGGGTAAAGCTGTTTTGATTAATTGACAGGGGTATAGACTTGCCCAGTGGACGGTACTTGCTGAATGGTCAAATGAAAATGGGGACAGTTGCTCAGTGGCAACAGAAGTCCATAAATGTAATAAAATCATTAAATGTAATAAATCAGTTTGACATTAAATTTACTTAATATATTATTTGTGTTATTATATTCATAATAGTTATATTCATAGGATGAAATTCTTTGTTCCATGTTTTTATTTGAGCACTGGGCAACTGTCTAACACTCGGTATATAATGTTGACTGTTGGTTGGTCCATGTTTATGATAAATTAATTGTGCACAATCATCTGTTTGATCAGTTGAATTAAAAAAAAAATTATTTTCAATCTTATGTGGAGTATACAGAGTTAAGATGGACAGACACGCTAAGCAATGAACATGCCTCAGGCTCAGCCATTGCAGAAAAGCGTTTTTTTGTGTAGGGAAATGTCCCATCCCTATGCCCTGTATGGAGGTCACCCCCACTCCCTTACAAGATCTGATATATGCCTGGACATGTGTCTTTCTGTTCCCTGAAAACGTACATTAACCGCAAGTGTTGACATGCCAACACCTCATTGCCAGTGACAGAAATGGCGCAGTGCCGTCTTGTTTTAGGATACACCTCTCGCGACAGATTTCAGTTACTGCAGCCGGAGTTGTGTTTCACTGCAGCAGTGAAGACGTGGTGTTTTCACGCAGGCTGGTTGTCGGTAAATTGTGATGGATATGTGGCGTGCGAGCGCAGACACAACGCGCATCCATCGTGCTTTGAAACGGAAGCATCGAGTATTGTATTAATGAAATCATATACATTTGACTTAAAAACTCCGCCGCAGTTGATATAGGCTGTCGTGAATAACTGCGTGGTTGTGTTTCGATTCAGTGGTGAACAAAGCAGCTAAATGGCAACTGGTGTTTCTTTGTTACACTACCCGGTAGCTAAGGTAGGAATACCTACTAATGATGATGGAAAGATCAAATTAAGAAGACAAGCTAAAGCCAAATGTTGTGATTTGGTGATAACTACTGAACTCTAATGCATAAATATTGTTTTTATTGTACACAGCTACCTTACTATTTATTAATGTAATGTTGGTACTCTAGTACTATATTTATGTTATTGTTTTTTTAAGTTTATTATTTTATTATGTTATTATTAATATATATTTCTAATTACCTATTTTGTGGTGTACTTTTAAAATATTTTTAAGGTTATAATTGTTTATAAATAATATAATATTATAATTATTGTATTTTATATTCATTTCATTTTTGTAAAGTGACTCTTGTTGGGCATGCATACATTACAGGTGAAAGCTGTGCAGGTTTCTAATGGTGCATGTGCATGTTTGGATGAGCAGCCAGAGGCTCAGAGATAAGTGAATAGGATAATTAGAAAATATTGAGCAGTCCGCCGCACATGAGAGATCATAAACTGCGTCCTGTGTGGGCCGTGCAATATTTAACAGATGCTTTTGCCCAGAAACGACTGCCAATCTTGTGTCTAAAACACACTGGAAGGCTAAAACAAACTGTATGAAATACTGCAAGATAAAGAATCCAAGAGTACACCTTGGAGCTGTTCGGCCACGCGTGACGACTTCCACAGACATCTCACAAGTGGCCAGAAACCTTACAGCAACCTTGGAGCTGTACGGCCACGCGTGACGTCTTCCACAGACATCTCACAAGTGGCCAGAAACCTTACAGCTGGTCGGCCATGCATGACATCTTCCACAGACATCTCACAAGTGGCCAGAAATCTTACAGCTGGTCGGCCATGCGTGACATCTTCCACAGACATCTCACAAGTGGCCAGAAACCTTACAGCTGGTCGGCCACGCGTGACGTCTTCCACAGACATCTCACAAGTGGCCAGAAACCTTACAGCAAGCATTGCTTGTCAACTGTGGGGCATATGTGAAGATATCTCCACAGACAGATAGAGATCCAATGTCCACACATTATCTGTGGTGATCAGACACGTGGAGAAAATGCAAGTCAGAATGGAGTCGGTCAACCGTGACAACACCAGTCAACTGGTGCATGTTGGACATGGGGGTGGACAATAATGGTGCATTCTTCTTCGAAAACATACGCGTTATGATAATTATGTTACCATAAACATCGTCTTGCCTCCCGCAGGTTGACATTAGCAATATCACATACAATAAAACTGTTGTCTCAAAGTACATCCTATGTTCATAAAAGCATTTGACTTATCACCATTTTGTCGAATAATTATTGTCTCTACAACATTATTCTTCGACTATGATGGCTCTGTTCCATTTCTTTCTGAATAGCTTGTAAGCAGTTAGACACTCTTCAGTTGCTGCTGTCCCTCTACCCAAATATGTTGTATATGTCCAGGTTTCTTCTCTTCTCTCAGATACTGGATGGGGCCCTTTGAGGGGCATTTAAAGTCCAACGAGAATTTGTGAGTCCACTACAGGTTACACATTTACCTCCTGTGCGGGATCTTTTACTTCCTCTGGCATAGACACCAGATAGAAGCCTGAAGAGCTTTTAGTGTCTCTTGAAAGACACAGGCAAACGTGGGGTGAACAAAATTGGTTTTGAAACGACGGTACGTGGGATTGAACCACTGTCCCCTCGATTGACAATCCAGTGCTCTACCGTGACCACCACATGTAATAGGAGATGAGAGGGTACATGTCCACAGTAGAAGAATTGTGCACAGAGGAATCGGGAGATAGGTGGAGAATAAGATCAGGAGATAGTATGGTGTGGTCAGTGACGGGGAAAAACAGAAAACAAAACATTTGAGGACACACACTGAGGCATGAGTTGAAAGAAGAGGAGAACCATGAAAAGTTGAATTACAACCACAGAATCTTGACTCTGCCACAGTAACAGCGGACGTCCACACGCCCACTTGAAAATAACAATGCAACCCGCCCCTCCCCCCTCTCCCCCGCCCCGAAGAGGCACTGCTAAAAGATATACACTCCCATATCTCAGGGGGCTAACAATTAGTGATGACAACTGCCAAGCACCACTGCCAGTTCCCCTGAGGTCGTGGGTGATCTCAAGGCACAGAGAGGCTAGTCACCCTCGGGGCAATGGCTTCTTTACACCTCAGCAGCTGTCGAATTCTTTACATTGCTGTGCGTTGAATACAGATCAGTATTGTTTTGGGCTAATGAAGCCAACACTGTCAGATGGGGTCAGTGGCCACCCTGAGCAAAGTTACAATTCAGTTTTTCATGTAAAAGCATACACTTTGGTGTTTGTCTTGGCGTCCGTCGGTAGAAGAGTTTGACCAGATCCTAAATTTTGATTCTCAAGAAAATTAGCATGGTTACATCCATTTGACATACAGAGAAGTTGGAATTTAGCAATGTACAGCTGTACATAGAGGATAATAATAATTATGATAACTTTATTTTCGTGAAAATGTTCATCAAGTTGGAAGTATATTATTCAAGTACAATTTCTGATTACACAACTAATAATTTCTAGTCACTTCATCGTTTCATCTGGTGGTACCTGAAACATTGAAGTGAGTAGAAATTATTAGTTGTGTAATCAGAAAGTTTACTTGAATGATAACTTTATTGATTTTAAAATGGAATACATCTTGGATTGTTATTGCTGACACGTACATATGCTGCAAATTTGCAATTAGACCATGTAAACTGCAAAAGTGTGATATCCTGAAGATATATGTTTCCCTCTTCATGTGGTATTTTCTTCAGAATCCAGGAAACTTGAGAAGTGGGCATAACGAAAATCACTGGCATTTTGTTAGTTTATATACCATGGAAGTGAAGCTATGTGATCTGTCCTCATTTCCGTACACCAGGTAGACATGTGCTGTATACAAAGTAGTGATGCAAAGTGAAAATATCACGTATATTTACTGATGTTTATATTTTGCACCCTGCTGTGGTCGCTCTTTGAAGACAGAGCACAAATGGAGAGGAAGGGGTGGTGGAGGCAAACTGCCATTGTGGTGCATATGACAGCAACCAACTTTGATAAGAGACAGACAGATATATCACATTCATTTCATTTGATGCATGTAATCACGAGTGCATTGTAAAGTATCATTTTGGAAACGATCGCTTTTAATGTAACAGCAGAAAGATTGATATGCCAAATAGTTACTAATGTGTACGTGGAATTCAAAATATTTTATCAGGTGATGAGAGAATTGTTTATGGACATACGCCTTGATCTATTAAGCCTAACTATTGTGTTAGGTTGGCATGGGTGTGACAGTTTGCCAGGGTGTGATAATTAGAAGCTAGACGTCATAAGTCAAGAATTATGAGTATGTGTAGGAAGATAATTCCCTTGCTGTAAAAACACCATTATTGTAGGGGGAAGATGGATGCATTCACTAGGTGGATTGTAAATATATATAGAAGAACAATGGTAACTTAAACCGTATCGTTATCGGCTGGAAAATGCACGGCATGTGTGGGTATGGCTTTCATATGGGCATTGATCAAGTATTTATAACCACACCTGTGAATGCGGATCTTTTTAAATTGAATTATCAGGTTACCGGTATCACGTTTTTTTCTTCAAGGCCACTTGTTTAATTTCCTACCCCATATCAGATGGCTGTCTGTCCCGAAATTGGCATATTCGGTCATCAAACTTGGGAGCGGATATGAAAATTAATAACAGATTGGTATCGTGGTTGTCCGTGACATGCATAACGGAGATGTGCCCCGCATGCGATGTGTGTCGATTTTGCCACCTGAAGCAGTAGCCACACATTCATTATGCAGTAGAATGTGACGGTTCAGGTAATGGGGCATTGTGCTGCCTGTCAGGCGGGTATTCTGTATTCTGACAAGATGTGGCCGTCTCCATTAAGACTGCTTATGACATTGTGTAAGGGTCGTATTGTAGATGGGTGTTTTCGCGCAGTGGTGGGTGGTTGGACCAAGGTTGTTCTTGGGTATATTCACCAATCTGTTGTCCTGGTCCTGGGAGACAGAGTGGTGTAATAGAATATGTGACGGCACAAATTAAATGGGTGTAAAGTAGACTTGTTGTGTATTCACACATGTGTTGAATGAAGTATGCCCTTGTGTTCATTATGAATACACACATGTCCTTACCGTATACATGCATACACATACACTTCATACGTACATGCACGCACACACATACACACACACACTTGCAGGTGTACACTGTTGACATACATGCATGCAAGCGCATGCCCATTTTATCATACATCACACACAGCACAACACACATTTGCACACACATATGTAGTAGTTATGTACACACACACACACACACCACACCACACCACACATATGTACACACACACATACACACACACACAATAATGCACATAACACAGACACACACACACACACACACACACACACACACACACACACACACACACACACACACACACACACACACACACACACACACACACACACACACACACACACACACACACGCACACTCACACACACACAATTGATTTTATATGTTTGATTATATATACACACACAGACATAATAATATATACAAATACATATTCAGTCGCATTTTATGATAGTATCTGGCATTTTTTACCTCTACTGTACCGTGAAGTGAGATAACGTTCTATCAAACCTAACGTGACAAAACTACTCAGGTCAAGTTGGCAATAATATCTCATATGACTTTTCCACCATCCTTTGTCACAAACCACTCAACCATGAAACTTTGATATTCAGTCTTATGTTATGTTGATAATTTTACTATATCATGTGTGTAGTGTTTCCAGAATCGTTAAAAACAGATCAGTCGGGGGGGGGGGGGGAGGGGTCATTGCCCTTACCTGCCACCACACCCTACCCCAGGCTACTTACTATAACATTGAGGGCATCATTAATACCCTTCTAGGGCACATTTCTCAAAAGACCAGCTACCTGTAGTGATCGGCCATGCGGAACCGTCAGGTTTATCACAGGAGATAAGCATGAATACATTGATCTACTGTTACCTTCTGAAGAGTACCAGTGCAAGGGGTTTATGCTAAACACTCATACAATTTTTTTATCTGTCACCTGTTTTCAAAAGTATCATATTGCAGTGATACTGTAATGCAATACTCTGAGAGAAGTCAGACTTGTTGAACTTCATTAGACAGGGCTGTCAGGCAGTGAGAGTCCATCCTAAGCTGGTATTATTTGTCCTTGTGAGTATCATATTGAGTGTAATTGGCCGTTATTTGAAGCAGGGCTTTACCTAAACTTACTATTCTGTTTCTTCACACGACAATTAGCCATGTTCTAAAAGAGTAGAATTTGCATTGTTCCAAATTTCAAACCAGTTTCACTGTGTGCCTATTATGTACAAGAAAACGTGATATTATAATTAGGAACAAATAAAACATATTACAGCAGAATTTTCCAAGTTTATACATGCTTGCCGAATGTACCAAGTTTATTGTAACTTAAACCATATGAACAAATTGTGTTCATAACAGGCTATGTCATCATTTGTGAATTTAATTCCTGTGAATTAATGTCCGTCAATATAGAGTTCGACTAAATTCCATGCAGAGGATTTTAGTGAGTTCAAGGAACCAGTCCACCAGGATGATGCGTTCTTAGGGAAAGTCTGTCGTTAAAAAGAATCCATTGTTCAATTTAAAGAGATTTTTAAATGCAAAAGTCACTGATGTATCTCCAAAGACTCTGTTTCCATGACAACTTGGCATATATTTCCTTGTGACCCATATTGGTGCTGATTTTCAATATACAACTTAAGGAGCAGAATTTATTTTAAAGAGCAGAATCGGGGGTTAGTGGAAACAGTCCCCAAATGAATAAAAAGTCGAGAAGAATTCCTGCTAAAACAATATGTACCTTTGCCAGACTTCATATTGATGTGTTATCTGTGCCTGATCAATCATAAATCTGCCTCCTTTTGTGAAGACTTACATAACAGCTGACGCTTACGCAAGTGCATACCCAGTAGTTGTTGGACAGCGGATGTGCCCAGCACTGCCAGATACCATTGGTTCAGCATCTGTCATAGTCGTCATCACACATGAATGCTGCAATAATTGCCGCATTCCTCCAGCACATAAATGTCCCTCATTGGATGTTGGGGAGGCTGCCTTGGCATAGTTTGCATGCCTCGGAAGGATTCCTTCAGAGACACCGGTTTTTATCCACCAATGTGTAATTATCAACCCTGTATTTAGCCACCCTAGTTTGAATATAACCCTGTTTTAAGATGTTTATTTTCACCCCTATTGGAAGCTGGTTAGTGGATTCGGTATCAGGGCAGATGGTAAATGCAGTTTAATATGATGACGTAACATAAATAACTAAATTGTATTGAATACTGTGTTTATAGTAATAATAACTAGGTTACAGTCTCCCATAAAACAACAAAGTAGTTCATTATCTTTAATAAGGTGGCAACATCGGGATGCTGTAACCAATGTTTCTTATGTAGTAGTAACTCGTTCTTGTAAAATGGAACATATCAGACACATAAGTAACTAATCCTAAAAAGTATTGTTATATTTTCTTATATAATTTGCTAGTTAATAGATAAGAGGCAAGCTGTCCATGGAAGTGATTGAATTTAGAAAGGAGTAAGAACATTTTATATATATATATATATATACATATATATATATGTATTATATATGTATATATATATATATGTAGTATATATATATATATATATATATATATATATATATATTAAATGTGATGTTTAATTAAATTCTAAAATGTTATTTAACAGTTTGTTTACAAGTTTGTCAGTTTTCATCAGGTTTGTCATTCACTTACAAGAGGACTGAGAAGTCGAGACAGACAAGACAGTTGCAGGCTTTGATGGACTCATACACCATGACTTGTACACTTCCACCAGAAGGGTGTCTCTTCGGTTTTAAACCCACTCACACCTCTAACATTTCCACAGCCACAGGTCTTTTGCTTTAGGACTTAACCATTTATCACCGTGTGTAGTAATAACAATGTGTGGTCTCACACCTTGCCAGGTACCCGGGCTATTATGGCACCAACTCAGAGCTATTGAAGGTAGTTTTTTGGCAGTAGCGTCCACTTGGAAATCAAGGCTAGGCAGGCAAAAAATATTTTCCAGGTGGTGCTGCATACATGTAGAACAGATGGAGGGGAAGATGGTATTATCCTGAGGTATCCATATTCATATTGTATTGTACAGCACCATAGAATATTACAGTAAAAATATAGGGCAATATAAATCAACAAACATTTATATCTGATTGTTAACAGTTTTTGCAGTGCCAAAGTGTATTGCGTTCCGAGTGATTGCTGCGAATTAGATCAAACTTCGCTGAAAGACTGTCCCCGTCCGTCCGTCCGTCCGTCCGTCCGTCCGTCCGTCCGTCCGTCCGTCCGTCCGTCCGTCCGTCCGTCCGCCCGCCCGCCCGCCCGCCCGCCCGCCCGCCCGTCCGTCCGTCCGTCCTGATGAATAATAACTACTGACCTCCAATAAACTATGCTCTACCCTTTGTTGTATATTTCTGTTGTTTAGAAATAATTTACAAATATCTCCAGAATCATTGAAACAATTTAATGTTTGGCTCCACTTAACTTAAAATATCTTATCTCTGAAACTTGACCATTCTGTGAAATTGGCCTTAAGATGCTGTGGATGGTGGCTTTCATTATCTCTGAGATGTCTTGTTTTTACTGTAGATGTAGAAAATGAGCTATTGACATTCACATTAGCGTCCAGCAGTCCTGCTACATTATATAGCATGAATTATTTATTATGAAAAATGACAAAGCAATGCCAAATTTTACTGGATTAATTAAAATAATAATGCCAAAGGTCGCGATGGAAGTTAATCTTGGTTTTCTCTGTTTTTGCACTGTAAATAATGTCTAGACTGTAGACAGGTACTAATATTGTTTACCACATGATGCAGTTAATCATTTAGGGGTAGAATAATCTGATACTTTCACAGGCATTGCTAGGAAATTAGATTTTTTCATCGAAATATGTTTGGCAATAATTGCAACATCACACAACCTATATTGTCACTTTTTGTTTATTCAAACATCGTTATCTGATCATGCCAGAAAACTTGTTCAATCATATAAAACCATGTACCACATCCCCCAAGACAAACAGATGGGTACGTCTTTGTAAACGTGTCAGGTATGGAAGACAGGTATCAGATTCATATCTGGCCCATAAAAGTCAGAAACCACAACAGTCGTGTGACACTCCAGCGATATCCAACTTAAAAAATTAAGCGTGAAAACCACGACAGCTGTGCAGGATGTCATACAGGTTAAAAATGCAAAGGTCGCAAAATCTCCCGGGTTCGGTTGTGAGGTATGTGCGAATGGGATCAGGTCATCCGTAGATCACCTAGGCAGGTGGGCGTCTATCTCTTGTTACCTGGTGTTGATTTCGCCTCATGGTACGGCAATTACGCCGACATGCTGATATACTTCCCATGACGATTGCGATTGCGCCCGTACCCCACAAAGCAGTTTACAATTGTGTGCTGGGTAACCTTATAATAACATAATTGGTGTCAATTCAGAGGCCTATTGTAGCCACCTGTCTAGCTGACGGTGATGTGTTTTTATTGTTGACCTTTGTATGTCGAGTCTATGGTTATGGGGAGCTTTAAGTTGAGTTCTTTTTGCGTTAGTTTCTTACTTTCATTGCCGGCGGTATTGATATACAAAGTGGCGGTGTATGGTTCGCAGTTAGTTCTATAGATGTGTGCTTCTATATTTGGCATGATCGTCTTATTGCGGATGTTTTGTCGTGACAAACATATTTTTATCGGATGTATATATGCATAGATACATGCATACATGCATGCATATGTTAATACTTATACATATAACAATAATAGTGTGAGACTAGATGCACAAATGTGAGTACAATGCCATGTATGTGAATGTATGTGGTCAAACATGCATGTATGGTGTGTGTGTGTGTGTGTGTGTGTGTGTGTGTGTGTGTGTGTGCATGTGTGTGTGTGTGCGTGCGTGCGTGCGTGCGTGGGTGTGGGTGTTTGTGTGTGTGTGCGTGCGTGCGTGTGTGCGTACATGCATGCGTGCGTGCGTGTATGGTGTGTGTGTGGTGTGTGTGTGTGTGTGTACATGCGTGTGTGTGTGCTTGTGTGTGTGATGTGTGTGCATGCGTGCATGCATGCGTGCGTGCGTGCGTGTGTGTGCGTGCGTGCGTGTGTGCTGTGTATGCATGTAAGCATATGTGTGTGCATGTCTGTTTGTGTGTTTGCATGTGAGTGCATGTATGCTGGTGTAGAAAATGATTGTGGCCACATATCCATTTACAACACTAGAGAATCGAGTATTCTTAAAAACAATCCCAATGATGCTAATCAGGAGCATAGTTTTTTATATATATATATTTGGACCATCAGCAGTTTTCTAAAGAAAAAGAACTGTAATATACCCACAGTTATGTGCATTTAGATTTTCATTATCCTCTAAATCCAAAAAGAATACGTTTTAGGTTTCATAATGCCTGGTTATTTCTGGTTACATCTCTCAACATTAATTTTATTTTAGGTTACCAGATACAAAGATCTGTGCCATGTCAAACTAGGTATAATTACATGTGCATGTGTGATATCTCTATGCATCTCTTGATAAATTAGGGTGTTCAATTATGAACATTATATAACACATAAGATATTGTATCAGTGATCTGGAAGTCCAGATACAACCTATGTCCAGTGGTCTCCAGTCTGATGTAACAGAATGTAGCAGGTGCCTGGTCAGTACTCATGTAGTGGACAGCTGTGTTTTAGTGGTCAAGGAGTTACAGTGGTCAAAGGCCCACTGGTCATTAGAGTGGTATAACCGATGGTCATTGCTGGCTCATTAGGTCAACTGGGTGATGATTGCTGTTAAGGGGGTCCTAATAGATTCTTCTGGGCATTCTCCTGCAATAGCCCTTGTAGCTGAAGCTGTTAATGTGGTTCACAGATTAGTCGTTACTGACGTATGTTCATACACATGTTCAGAGCCTGGCCTTTATGTCGGATCAAAGTTTTGCCAGCCCCAAAATATCCCAATCGAAGCACTTAAGCATCTGGACAGTTGTGCAATAAAGCCAGTCCAAACATGTAATTATATGTATACTTATTACACACATGTATACACTGCATATTGATGTATATGCAAGGTTGAAAGTTAGAATCTAAATACAGTAATCAGTTAAATGTGAAACGTGCAATAATATAATTTTGTCTGGTGTTACACAACAGATTTATCCAGTTGGTTATTGAAGTATTTCTTCATTACATTAGAAAACAACCAATACAATTTGAGCGATGTGTCCTATTGACCATGCAGTAAGCTTTCACAATGATAATAAAGAGAAAATGAAGAAGAAGAAGAACGCTTTTAGAGCACCATGGTTTCAGATGACACTGTTCTAAGACACTGACATTATGAGAGTTTAAAGCGCCAAGGTTACAAAACATTAAAACTACCTTCATCACATCAGATCAGTAAATTGATTCTCGATACCACCGAACATTAGCAGACAGCATTCTTCAGGTAACCGCCAAATTCCCTAAACGGGTATCACATGCTGGAAATTCCGCCCTCCGTGGGGAGTCCAACACAGTCAGTCCTCCAGATGTATGGTGGATATTGGCTTGGAGAGAGGTGGAAAAAACACCGGTCGCAATTGTTTTCGAGTTCCGCCGTTTCATTGCTGCCACCAGGACTGGCAATTTGTGTGAACAATAGGGCATTGTCTTCTCTCATGCGAAGTTGCCATTAGCGGCCAGTCTCTGGGGAATGGATGGCAGGTAGTTGAAGCCAAGTGTGTGATGAAAAGAGGTTGTGGTAAAAACCAGGCCGCGTCTAAGTGGCTGCTGATACTGAGTAAGCACTCGTCATTAGTGTTTATAGCCCGCGGCAGTGTATTGATGTGTATGGAGGGGGCATTGGAACAGTGTATCAGGGCCATTGTATCAGTTTGTATCAGGGGGGTATTTTATAAATGTGTACCAGGGGGCATTTTATCAATGTATGCCAGTCATAGATACCAGTGGCTTTACATTAGTGTGTACCAGGAGTATTTTATCAGTGTGTACCAGGGGGCATTGTATCAATATGTACCAATGGCATTACATCAATGTGTACCAGGGATATATTATCAGTGTATACCAGGGGGCATTGTATCAGTGTGTACCAGTGCCATTACATCAAGGTGTACCAGATAGCATTGTATCAGTGTGTACCTGGGATGTTTTATCAGTGTGAACCAGGGACCATTGAATCAGTCCATTCACCATGGTTACTTTATCCAGGGCATGTCTAATCTCCAATGTTTCCCATAAAAAACACGTTAATATAGGAAATATTAATAAAATGCAGGAAGGACTGTTGACAGAGCATAATGCCATCTAAGTCAATGTAAAAAAATCAGTTATATATTTATTTTATAGGACTTGATAATTTCTTTAAAATAAACTTTAGAACATAGTAAACAGTACTAATGAAAACTACATATTACATATTGTTGTATAAAGCGAATCCATAAAATATTTGTAGAGTAATCTATACAATATATTGTAGAATTCTATCTTTTGCTTTGTTAATGCCACCCACCCCATCCCCAACCAGACAACTACACTCTAACAAATGTTTCATTGTACATACACAGTTACATACACTGCCACACAATCCTCCTTCATCAACCTGCATCAGAATGACCCCATGACCTATAATTGGTCCAGAGACAGACAGGATGACTCCAGTCAGATCGCCATCAGTTGTACTGGCATATGTTGCTTGACCGGTGGGCAGCTTGACCAGTCAGTCCCAGGTGGCAGAGTGCAAGCAGACAGCTGCCTGTGTGGTCCCCTGACAGGGTCCATCAGTGACATGGACCACAGCAGGAAGGGAGACCATGGAGAGACCACGGAGAGACCACAGAGAGACCACAGAGAGACATGGAGAGACATGGAGAGACCACAGAGAGACATGGAGAGACCACAGAGAGACATGGAGAGACCACAGAGAGACATGGAGAGACCACAGAGAGACATGGAGAGACCACAGAGAGACATGGAGAGACCACAGAGAGACATGGAGAGACCACAGAGAGACATGGAGAGACCACAGAGAGACATGGAGAGACCACAGAGAGACATGGACAGACCACAGAGAGACATGGACAGACCACAGAGAGACAGACACACAATGTAGATGATCCCTCACTAGGAGAGATAGAACACAGCAGCACAGATCAAGAGATTAATAGCATTAGAGATTTAGAGCAGGTCAATGCTAGATTAACTAGAGGGAGATAAATCTTCTGTCCCAGTATCATCTGATATGTTGTTATATTTATTTATTATTATTAATTTTTATTATTGAATTTTTATTTTTATTTATTAAGTAATAAATGTATTTATTTATTGTTCTTTATGGTGCATTTTACCACATTTTAGATATTGCCATACTGTCTTTATCAATTGTATGTGTTGTACACATTTTATTATTGAGATTTCAATGTATATCTGAAGAAAAGTTATGTTTTAAGCACTGTCTTAAACAGACAGTGCAGTTACTGAATCTTGAATCTTACTTGAAATCAGCCCCAGGTGCTGATTATTAGCAGGAAGCTCACTGAACCCGTTGAACTTCACCAGAATTGTATTTTTATATGTGGTATTCCCATGTTTCGGAAATACTACCGGTTGCAGGCAATATTTACAATTACAGGTTGTTTGCTAGTATTTCATAACTACACATTTTAAACTGTAAACACTGTTTTGTAGCATAGCCAATTGGGGCATTAAACAGAAAACATTTACTGTGCAAAATATTTATAAAATTATTGTGTGAGATGAAGCCCAGGCATGTCCCACTGCTCTAGGAAACACATTTGTGGCATTTGTTCACATGACACCTGGTCACCGGATGTGGTCAACACAAAATGACCGGTTTTGGGGTCTGATTAATTCCAGACACGAATGACCAGAATACTTACTCTGCTCTTGGCTTCACAGCTCAGAGACAATCCCCAGCCATCTTGACTTGATGATACATGATTGCATTATGTAATTGCATAGATAATTAGATAATGGCGTTGCTATAAGGTGTGGTTCTCCTTCATGTAGGCTAATGATGCTGGTAATGACATTATTAGAAAGTGCAGGGTGTGGCCCATATCTCCAGGGTGGGATGAACCAGTGACATGACATCAGTTTCACTGTCCCACCATTTCAGTAGGAAATGTCAAAGTTTGACACCAGGCGGTGGGGACAGATCATAGTTTCATTTCTGGTTTTGTGGCTTATTCATTTATCAGTACAAATAAAAAAAGCCAACGTTTGTCACCATGAGGTGGGGACAGATCATATAATTTATGGGAATATGGCTTACATAATTATCAGTACAAATTAAAAATGTCAAAGTTTGTCACCACACAATGGGGGTAGATCATCTTATCATATCTGGGATTGTGTGGCTTGTAAATTTATCAGTACAAATAACAAATGTCAAAGTTTGTCACCACAGATAATTTATTTCTATTATGTGATTGTCGCTTACACAATTATCAATACAAATAAAATAGAATTTGTTATTTGTGGAATTTGTCAAGAATTTTGTCTGCCTCGATAAGTGTATTGAACACGCAAAAGGGCACCTTTGCGGGATTCAGTCGAGATATACACATTGTATATGCCATGCTGGTTGACACTGTAACATCAGTGATGAAGCAGTCTCCATTGTATGAAAACAGAATCTGTTTGGCTTGGGTAACAAATTTAAGACTTCCACATTGGTTTTGTTTAAAACGAAAATGTTAGGACCTTGAGAAATGCACTGTATCAGTCACTGAGACACACATGAAAATATTTATAGGTTAACAACAACTAACTGTTAGTTACAATGCAAAGAGTACATGGGAAACCTTGTTGCATTCAGAGTAAATTGTACTTGGTTCTGAGCTTCATTGTAGCTAACACTCCCGGCAATCATTTCTTATGTAAACCATGAAAAAATATTCACGGCAACACAGTAAACAGTTCTGCGAAAAACGTTTGTGCCAACAAATAGATTTATTTCCTATCTAACAAGGCTGACTAACATCGCACCCACACCCACAATGATTGGAGATACTACAGTGTTGCGTGTTCGGTCAGCCACGACCCTGTGCGCTGGTGCATGTAATCGTCATATACTATTCTTGCTGGTCATGTGACGCAATACCTGCCAGCCACCGTCACTGTCCCCCGAGATCTGTGTGAACTCATCAATCCCACGCAGAAAAAACCAAGACCTAGAATCTGGAGCAGGTGCACCGAGTGCGACCTTGTCCTCGCTTTAGGACGTTGGCACGAGAGAAAAACAGGTGTTTTTATAAGCATTATTTCTAAATAGGCTTTCGTATAAGCACCAAAAAGACTGACTTGATATGAAATTATATAATGCAATATTGTAAAAACAACAATGGCTATAAATGTTCCCTATGGGTTGTTATATATAATGATTACTTTTCATGTAGGTTACGCTATCCCATAGAAAAAAATCATTGACATAAGTTATCATCATAGTGATGTATTTTTATTAAACAGTGGCACCCTCTGGAGAGTTGATCACCACTTAGTAATTCCTAGGAAGGAGAAAGGAATAGCATATCACAAAGACACTTAGATAACTATCAGTCATTGTGAAATACATTGCTAATTTGTAGATAAGAGATTACTGCTCCTAGGAAGAAAGTAAAATAGAGGCAAGTGGACATCAGCGACATGGAGGAGATGCAGTTATCCACATTAGCAGCATATTAATATACACTGTATATATATATATATATACACACACACACACACACACACACACACACACACACACACACACACACACACACACATAAGTTTAACCTTACAAAAACACTCACCGTGCTCAATAACTTCCTCTCAAAAACTGACCAATGTTTTAATCAATACTTGAAGTTACAGGTCGAAAACACAGTCATGCAGTCTGCTGTCTTGTCGTTTGACCGAACAAAAAATCAAATGCTCCTATTTCGTCAGGCGTCTTAAAGACTCATGGGCACATGGTCAACTGACCACTAGAACATTCCTAGAAAATCATCTCGTTCCTAGAAAGCAACATCCCAAATTCGGTTACATCAGCTGTACAAGGCCATCATGTGTATGGACACATGTAACATGGTGCGAAAAAGTTGTACTAAATAATTCATCAGGTGGCGCTGGCAGTGATGTAACGAAGAGTGAGCAGTCTTGAGAACTCGATATCGCGATATAAATCCCTTAAAGCAACGCTTCGTTTGACGGATCGTGTCATATCCAGACTTTTTATTTGGATGGTCTTGAAGATGTTATAAATAAGTAAATCAGGCACAGTTGCATTGTATCAGCTGATTGTCGTGTAGGTGCTAGTAGTGTTAATATATTTTTAAATAAATTCTACATATACCTAAGAAGGGCAGGGTATACTTAGATAGATAGGTTGGCCTCTCGATAAGCCATCTAGAGTTGAATCTTTAGATGGCAATCTTGTTAAATCTTGTATGTTGGAAAATTACATTCTCGTGAAAGAAACAGGTTGTATATATATATATATATATATATATACATTTTATGTAAAGCTAGATCATCAATAATCTAATGATTTCTTTGTCAATTTGCCCTCTTGAGGGTATAGGTTTGATTACAGCATTATGACCAGGGAATATATTAATATAAATGGTAATAATTCAAAGCTTGAATTTTTCAAGTGAGAGTATAATGTTCAAACAATGGTGCACATGACTGACTTACTCAACGTCAATGCGACTTACTGTTGTTTAAATTATCATGGGCTACTCGATCTATCTAATGATAGTGTGTAGGTTTAACGGTAAACATTAATCCACGAGGGAGATCATAATTGTTTAAAATGTTAGCCTAACAACACGGTGGTGTGGGTTTGCATATAATACATTGATCCATGTAGTGTCTGGTTTTTCTTGTGGCCTGTTTGTTGGATAGGTCAAAGGTCAGCCATGTTATTGTGACACAGCTCTCTGTCCGTTGTGAATTTGAGTCCACTGATGGTACACAAAAAGATTAATTTGCATGCTCAACCAGTTTAGTAATGAGCTTACCAAAATTATATTTGTATTTCAACTCTATGCTATAGTTAAATCTTTTGAAACAATAGCCACCTTTAAAAAAAAAGGCAAAACATATTTGTTTGAAATTGCGTTTTCACCATCAGCTTTCAGCGGTTCCATGCTCCAATGACAACTTTTGCCTGTCCCCGTGTATGACTGGCCAAATGATTTTGTTTGTTGCGCCTCTGAATTTTCAAGGAAATAGGTGCCATAGAAGTGTTACAATTATTGTCATTATTACTTCCCATATCTTTTAAATATGGAAATATTGATCAATAGTTTCTAATTAGATTTGCTGATTCACGTTTTGATATATTATATAGAATAGTGAACATTTTGTCTTGTTTTTCTTATTCTACTAACATTGGAAGTGATGACTAATATTGAACTATGATGTTAGGCCTGTGTGTTTATATTAATTTTCAAGCATAACAGGGACTAATAACCTGTTGTTTAGTTAGTTATTCAAATGCTTAAGTGAAACAGGGTAACAGACGAAAGGATCATTCTAAATTATCAGTTTGTTTTCTTCTTTACCAAACCTTTGAACGAGAGAAGGAATCTGCAAAACTAATCATACAATCAGTAGTTGCAGGTGAATTGCTTATCCATAATGATTGCAAATAAATGTGTTAAACACTATGATATTGGTTATCATTATGGTCATTTGCACATGTCACATTTCTTCATCTACAGAGGGCTTTCAGTCAGGAAAATTACCGACATTTTAAAGCACAACTACAGAGTGGATCAATGAGTGAGATTAGAATTAGTATGCCAAGTACAAATAAATGACTATCGACAGTAGTGAATTACCTCAGACAGGTGTTCAGAATTCTCGCCACTGTCTGTCGTAGGTTTCCACTGAAAATGGGAATCAGGGTAGTTGAGTGAACTTGGCAGGTAGACGACAGGTATTGTTGCCTGGTCGCGTGACAGAGGACCCTAGTCCCCACAGGTGAGAGGGGTGACAGCTGACCCTGTCCCCAAGTAGGGCTCTGTCTCACTTGACATGTGAAACCACAGACCCAGGGTAAACCAGCAGTCTCTGTGTCACACTCTCGCTGTCTTTCTTTATGTCTCTCATTTGCTGAGTTTTTACTTGCTTATTCAGTGTTTGTCTGACACTGAGTAGTGGTGGGGCTCAGGTGGAGAGGGTTGTCTGTGGTCTGCCAATAACTGATATGCAAGTGTCTTTCTGTCCTTCCATTTCCATCCTTCTCTGTCTCTGTCTCTGTCTCTGTCTCTGTCTCTGTCTCTGTCTCTGTCTCTGTCTCTGTCTCTGTCTCTGTCTCTGTCTCTGTCTCTGTCTCTGTCTCTGTCTCTGTCTCTGTCTCTGTCTCTGTCTCTGTCTCTGTCTCTGTCTCTGTCTCTGTCTCTGTCTCTGTCTCTCCTCATCCTAACCCCTTCACTCTTTTCTCCCTCCATTCTCCATTCCTTTCTTTTACTTTTCTCTCCACTCTCCCTAAATCTCTCACTCCATTCCTCTCTCCCTTCGTCTCTCCTCTCTCTTCTCATCCCAACTCCTTTGCTGTTTCTTTCTCCACTCTCCATGCCTTCTTTTCCTATCAC
This sequence comes from Oasisia sp. SBJ-2009, assembly GCA_964017155.1. Lineage (NCBI taxonomy): Eukaryota > Metazoa > Annelida > Polychaeta > Sabellida > Siboglinidae > Oasisia > Oasisia sp. SBJ-2009. The sequence goes on from OZ024859.1 coordinate 11,831,574, forward strand.
CTTCTTTTTTATCCTCCTTTTCATCTTTCCCCAAACCTCCCACCCTCTCAATCTCTGCACCTTTCCATTGACCTTTCCCCTCTGTAAACCCTCCTTTCCCCTCTCTTCCCTCTTCACTCCCCTTTCTCTGTTTCTGTCGAACTTCCCTCGATCCCTCCTTCCCTCGCTTGCTCCCTCCCTCCCTATCCCCCTCCCTCCCTCCCTCTCCCCCTCCCCCTCCCCCTCCCCCTCCCCCCCTCCCTCCCCCCCTCCCTCCCTCCCTCCCTCCCTCCCTCCCTCCCTCCCTCCCTCCCTCCCTCCCTCCCTCCCTCCCTCCCTCCCTCCCGCCCTCCCGCCCTCCCGCCCTCCCGCCCTCCCTCCCTCCCTCCCTCCCTCCCTCCCTCCCTCCCTCCCTCCCTCCCTCCCTCCCTCCCTCCCTCCCTCCCTCCCTCCCTCCCTCCCTCCCTCCCTCCCTCCCTCCCTCCCTCCCTCCCTCCCTCCCTCCCTCCCTCCCTCCCTCCCTCCCTCCCTCCCTCCCTCCCTCCCTCCCTCCCTCCCTCCCTCCCTCCCTCCCTCCCTCCCTCCCTCCCTCCCTCCCTCCCTCCCTCCCTCCCTCCCTCCCTCCCTCCCTCCCTCCCTCCCTCCCTCCCTCCCTCCCTCCCTCCCTCCCTCCCTCCCTCCCTCCCTCCCTCCCTCCCTCCCTCCCTCCCTCCCTCCCTCCCTCCCTCCCTCCCTCCCTCCCTCCCTCCCTCCCTCCCTCCCTCCCTCCCTCCCTCCCTCCCTCCCTCCCTCCCTCCCTCCCTCCCTCCCTCCCTCCCTCCCTCCCTCCCTCCCTCCCTCCCTCCCTCCCTCCCTCCCTCCCTCCCTCCCTCCCTCCCTCCCTCCCTCCCTCCCTCCCTCCCTCCCTCCCTCCCTCCCTCCCTCCCTCCCTCCCTCCCTCCCTCCCTCCCTCCCTCCCTCCCTCCCTCCCTCCCTCCCTCCCTCCCTCCCTCCCTCCCTCCCTCCCTCCCTCCCTCCCTCCCTCCCTCCCTCCCTCCCTCCCTCCCTCCCTCCCTCCCTCCCTCCCTCCCTCCCTCCCTCCCTCCCTCCCTCCCTCCCTCCCTAGTTCCCCTACAGGTTCCCATGCAGCCACTGCAGGCCCCAGTCACTCTGACAAGATTTATCACATTTCACTGGGGCGTCATATAATAATAATCATGATTACCCCCACAGGGGTTGGAGTGATTGATCTAATTACAACCCCCAAACCCACAGGGGCCTTCCCAGGGTTCTCTTCATTAGGCTACCTCCCCAGCAGGGGTAGGGAGGGAAGCCAGGAAGGGTGGGTATCAAGGCACAGAGGAGGGAGGTTTTTAATATTACATGTTATACTTTCTCACGCCTAAATAGATTTTGCAAATTGTATTAATAATCATCTATTTGTTGAACTGCAAGATTAACTTCAGATGCAGAACAAAGTTCTTATAATACATGTGTTCAAAATGGTTGAAGTTTGACATACCTGCAAACGGTAGCAATTCAATTTTTTGCGGTAATCTCATGAATATTTGAAAATCCAGAAAAACAACATGCATTTTGCATTGGTCTATTTTTGTTGTGGGAATTAGAATTTTGAGCCATCCCAAAATTACATCCTAAGCCACATGGCTTAAACTGCACGATGTGGTTGTCAACATATTATACCACGCTGCCTGGTTCTGATATGATCCACTACAACATCAATGTGCATTAGTATATATTCAGCCTGATAGGTGGCACCACTATATCAATATATTCCCCCCCCCCCACCTTCCCCCATACATGTGGACAACTACTCCAAAATACATGTATATTCACTTCAAGTTTCTGGCAACTTTGCCAACTTTTGCAACCATCCCTAACCGTTCACAGTTTTGTTTATCAGCGGGATCAGTAATCCTATATAGCCTGTCATTGTTTGTCACTTAAGCTTTTTTGCGTCAGACAAGTTACTGCGATTCCCCCCCCCCCCCCCGCATGCTCTCCTTTGTTCAGCGTTTAGGGTTTTGCCGTTTTTCACGTTGTGTCGGGAAAACCTTACCTCATAAAAATAGCGCACTCGTTCACGGCACATGAACCAAAGTGAATGATGTTGACGCGACGCCGAGAGTAGTAACTAAGAAACAAAGCAACAACCGTAGTTTGGTTGAACCGCAAGAGGTCATGGTTGTTATACACAATGGTAAAGGCTTTGAAACGTTGGCAACTGTTTTACCGACGTAGTCATAGATGCGCTCCAAAATCACCACCGTTATTGTTGGTGTCGGAATCTCGCCTCGCCAATTGTTCGTGTGAATGGGCAATTTGCCTTGATTTATTGGCGGCCGTGCTTACTTTGTTGTAATTACTGCGGCTCATACAACGCCCCATTGTTGACGCCCCGTTTCACAGCCAGCCCCAATAATGTCCCTGTCTCAAATACACCCTGTCTGCCACCTTATCGGGGTGTTCATCACACGTTTACAAACTACCCTTTCAGTCGGTTAATGGTTTACAGAACCAGCAATATATTACTCAGAGGCTCGTGATGAACCGGCAGAGTCGATATATTATACGGGCGGAAGATTGTTGAATTCAATTGGCCTAGCGAAGCAGAAACAGGCGGTTGGTGTCATTCTGTAAGGCAACGTTGTCATTAATGTTGCGTCTTTTTGTTGTCTGAGTTTCAACTTCACGGTTGAGTGATCATGTGAGTGTTTTTCTTCATAGTAGACAAGATAAAAGTAATAACCCAACAGTGTTTGCTATGACCAAATCTTTGACAAGTTGCGCTATTGTTAGTGTAATATGACTGCATTACGTAGGTTATGAAATCAATAAAAAATTCTAACCAAACAGTTAAAAAATAAACAGGGTATTGATTGTAGTGTTTAGAAAACAATAGAGCCATAAGTCACAAGAGAACATAAGAAATGTTAGTTTTATGTTGGATTAATCATCATACGTATTCCTCCAAACGTACTTAGGAATGCAAGTGATGGGAATAAGTTATCTAATGATTGCATTAAGCAGTACAAATGTCAGATATATTTAAAAATAATAAATATGTGATAAGGATGAGTTATATGTATATATTTAACCTTTTTATATTTTGTTACTTTTGTGACCTTCCGACTTGTCTTTTTAATTACATTTTAAACTATTAGTCATTTTAAGACCATGGGCACCAGAACAGCAAATGTGTGGAGTTACATAATACACCTGTCAGATAAGATGACATTATATATGAAAATTGTCAGACTCTTAGTAACTGGATGTCTTCCATGTGGACGTGCCACGTGTCCAGAGGTTGTGTACTTTGGGTGACATTCTTAGTCAGTGTTCTAACATCTAGTTATATATCACAGGTTGGACTTCTGCATTTCCCGCTTCTTTGTAGGAATGTTACGTTATCAAGTATTTATTTACAGAATACTTGAAGCTGGAGAGAGTGTGGGGATTGTACTGTTAAGGTGTTGTTTTATCAGCTCAACTGTGTGGATTATAATAATTTCAAGAGGTCCTTGAATGCATTACATTGCTCACACCACTCGTGTGTTTGGTTCTTAGTGTCGTCGTTGTTGCTTTGTATTTATTCACAGTTAAGGTGATTACCCCAGTAATAAGTCAATAAGTGGCTTGTTTGTCACCAGGAGCTAGATTCTATTTGATTACATTATGAATACGATTCTATTACGAATACGAATACGAATACGAATACGAATACGAATACGAATACGAATACGAATACGAATACGAATACGAATACGAATACGAATACGAATACGAATACGAATACGAATACGAATACGAATACGAATACGAATACGAATACGAATACGAATACGAATACGAATACGAATACGAATACGAATACGAATACGAATACGAATACGAATACGAATACGAATACGAATACGAATACATTTATTTCAGGTAAAAACCCATATACAATCGGTACATACATTAGAACATCTAAGTAGCCTAATTAAAGAGCCAATATGTTAAAAAAAATAAAAAATTAATAGATAAAAAAAAACAATAAAACAATAAGGTTATGAGTTAGATAAATGTAAAATTGTAGAAAAACATATAAAATAATGAGCAATATACAGGATGTGATTGTAAAATAAATATGCAATGAATTCATACAAATAAACACCTTTTGAAAAGTAAGTTATATAAACAACTTACTGACTTTAAAATATATATATATATATATAATAAATAATAATAAAGTTATATGCGAGAGATGGTGACTATCTTACATATTTACTGTATACAATGAATTGGCCCAGCTAATCCACATTGGGCCATTTACTATTTCAAAACAATTGCACATAGCCCTAATCAAGCCATTATTTATGTTACAAATGCGTCTTTTAAAACCATAAATGTTCTTACGTAATAGGGCGTCAAATGTATCAATAGCATTATCAGCAAACATGCCACTTGCACTGTCCCGTCGGCTATATCCCAAAATCCGTCTATGCATATTGTTGTAGGCAACTTTAGCTTTCAAATATGAGCCCTTATTAAAGTTAACCCATAACTGGCAACAATAAGTTGTACAACAATACGCATGAAACAGACGTAGTATAGCAGTCTTACAAACATATTGGGAAGGATCTGATTATGCATTTGAAACTAAGTTTTGACACAGTGTCATAGAAGCTCAGTTTGAGTTGTAAGCAATTTACCTTTACAATGTAATAGCATAATTACAATGGAAGTAGAGCCTTTTCTTTGGTGTAGTCGTAATGGACAAATAATGCTCTTAAATCAGAACATGTGTGCCCCTGGCATGACTGTGAATCTGTCAGAGATGGACCAACTGTATCAGAGAGTGTGATTTTCGCATTATAAATCAAATTTGGTACCTTAAAAATGAAGTGTATGGGTATCCATATCTTATTGTATGTGAACAATAAGATAGGGTTATTACACGTGTAATTTGTGTTGCATGTTTTTTTTATAAATCATTTAATTAAACGAAAGATGTAACCCAGGTTTATACTATGACAAATCAGTTTAAAGGTTTTTATAATTCTGATTGATGAGATCTGAAAACTTACCTCTGGTACAGTTGCTTTGTGATATTAATTGATAAAAATAAAACATTAATTGCACTATAATAGCTCTGGGTTAATTGTTGCTTTGAACTGTTCGCTTGGCTGATGGCTAATATTTTTATTATGGTATGTCGTTGGTACACTGGTACCTCCATAGCTTTGTGAAAAGTTAACATGCTTTGCTAACCTTTAACTAGAGTTGACCTTTTACTGGTTAGAGTTATTTAATCAATGTGGCAGCGGTTTATCAGTCATAGTACTGTTTGTAGTTTATTGAGATTGTATGTTCCGGTTGAACCTACATAGAATTACATGGGCAAACTGACAGATGGGTCCTTCAAGCCATTTTGGTCATTCCATCATCCATCTGGTGATGTTTAGTTCTCAGCAACGGAAGGAAATGACAGATTGGTGACAGTATTACTACACACCTATATATAACTACACACCTATCCTGTGTCCAGTCTACGTCCACAGCTGGCAGTGGTCAGTCTATGTATGCATGTTTTTGGTCATTACATTTGTGCAGTGCATGGGAATAAGCCAATACATCAGAATACATAATTATTACATGGTGCAGTGTCTCAACAGAGAAAGTGCTGGTTCAAATCCGGTGCTGCCTTTTTGAATCTCCACTCTAAATTGCTCCAGTTCACGCAGATGTGTGAGCACCTGGCTGTTGAATACAGTCTGCTAAGAAGTAAACTTAATAAAGTGTAAAAGTTCTTAGAATTGTGCTATATAAGAATTACCTTTACTTAATCTTATCTTACTTTACCTAACCTTAACAGAATACCTTACCATAGCTTACCACCTTACCTTACCTCACCTCACCTCACCTCACCTCACCTCACCTCACCTCACCTCACCTCACCTCACCTCACCTCACCTCACCTCACCTCACCACACCTCACCTCACCTCACCATACCTCACCTCACCTCACCTCACCTCACCTTACTTTCATTTTCATTGCAGTGGTCAGCAGTGGTCAAGGTGAAGGAGGATGGCCAGTGGCAGGGCTCCCTGGCCAGTCACCTGGGGTTGTTCACGGAGGCTGCCCTCAAGACCCAGCTCTCCCTCGCCCCCGGAGACCTCCTACTGCTCACAGCTGGACCCGACTACCCAGCTGTAAGTACCCCCCTGTGTGCTAATTTGCATTTACTGCAAAAAAAATTGCATATTTATTCTTTATACATAATGTATTGTAATGGTGTTTAAATAACAGCAGTATTTCATTCTTGCTACAGGTGAAGCCAACAGTTGAACAACTATCATTTTGAGGCTTTTTGTGCTTATTCTATAAGTATTTGATCTCATACAAACAATAGGGATGTCTGACATTTGTGACCTAATACCAGTTTGGCTATGGTGTGTGTGAGTGTGTGTGTGTGTGTGTGTGTGTGTGTGTGCGTGTGTGCGTGCGTGCGTGCGTGCGTGCGTGCATGTGTGTGCGTTTATGTGTCCACTTGTTTAGGGTTTCAGGGTAAAAAACACTAAATGCCGATTTGTTTTCCTGGGAGAAATTCCAAAATACAAAAAAATACACATTGCAGGTAAATACCCTAATAATAAAAAATACAATATAAAGCACTTAATAATTACTGGGTCGATCGAACAAGAAATTGATTAAAACCCTTGAATTTAGCAATATTGAAATCGGCATGAAAACGTTACCAGTGACATTCTCCGTCGAGATATCGCTCTCTCCCCCGATGTACATTTTCTTAGTTCCTTCGCATCTGATTCATCCTTCCGCTGCGAGGGAAACCCGAATCCCGGTAACCTTTCCCTCCGAGTTCCTTGCGTCTATTCAACCGGTCTCATTCCATGAAATGTATAATTCCGCCGTCTTTGAGTCACGCAGTATTCACACAGAGCCACCTCCCGTTTTAGCAAAATTTATCCACTCAAGCTGGCATAGGGGGGGCGTGGGAGGGGGTCTAAAAAGGGGGTGTCCCACCTGGCTGGTGTGGTGGGGAGGTAACGAGGTGAGGAAGAAAGCAACAACCCATGTAACTAATCACAGGGCTCATTGGTGGAACCCACAACATCTTTCAGGGTCATAAAGTCTGATGCTTTCTGAGTGCAATGGTTTTTCCTACTGGTTGGGGTCAGGCCAGTATTTATTTTCCCATAATTCCATTTTCCGTAGTGCAAGAAAGTTCTGTATTGGGTTAATAAAAATCAGGTATTTTTGTGTCTGGTTGCCAATCTACAGAATTATTAATAATAAAAATAGTTAGGTTAGGGTTTGGAACTTGTTTAGCAATCATGGATTTAAATAAACAGTACATTTGAATTATACACAGGACAAAATCCACAAAGTGCACACTTTTAACGTACACTGTCTACTGCTTTTTGCAGTATTAAACCATGTAAAATTCACAAGGTAAAGTTCCGAAAATCACTGGCACACCGGCTGTCTAATTGTTAGCAAATGGAAAATATTGTGATCTAACCTCTCTCCTTGCTGTAAATTAAGGCAGGCAGACAGTCTTGGAAATGTGAATGCAGAATGTCAGCAAACCTGGCGTAACATTTCGCATATGATTTTGTTTTTCATAATCCTAGTATCTGCGAGTTGGGATTTCAAACGCAGGATGTTATGGAGAAATCCAACATGGTAACTGATCAGCGAAATGTGTAGTTTGCGGTATTGGGGCGTGTTCTAATGATGTTTTTATGCCACGTACTATGTGGCAGTAGCCTGGCTGTACCAGTCAAAGTCAGTGAGAAATAGTTCTAGTACATCTATTACATGTATAGACGAATGGAGGATGCAAGATCTTGCATCTCTTTGATAGCGCGATGCTTTTTACCCACAGAATGCAGACACGTGTAAAGCTTACGTGATCTCTGAACCTCTCTTACTTGGAATTGTCTTTGGTTTTTACGGAACTACATACAGAGTATATCACCCGGTGATCATAGGCGATTAAATTTCATGAGATAAAAATACTGTATTAAATACACCAGCCCGTTCTTTCGGAGGCACTGGTGCATGACGGGGAAGTAAAATTTTATCGCAGTCTGGATCTGTTCAATGTTAGACTTTAAGGAAGGGGTAATTGGCAAGACTGTCGACTTGTACCTGGGTCGTGCCATTGTTCCGCCATTGTTGTGTGTCGTCATCATGAGTCATAGAAGGTGGACTTGATGAGTGTGTTTAACTTTAAGATGGAAGTGAAGTGAATGGTAGTGTGTGAGAAAGTAGGGTGTGAAAGAATTAATGGATGGATGGATGGATGGGTGGATGGATGGATGGGTGGGTGGGTGGGTGGGTGGGTGGATGGGTGGGTGAGTGGATGGGGAATGGGTGGGTGGATGGATGGTTGGATGAATGGGTGGGTGGATAGGGGTGGATGGGTGGGTGGGGAGTGGGTGGATGGTTGGATGAATGGGTGGGTGGGTGGGTGGGTGGGTGGTGTGTGCATGTGGGAGGGTGGGCAGAAGTGAGGGGAAATGAGTGGAGAGAAGTAATAATCAATGAATAACTAGTCTGTGGATGTGATAAAATTGTGAAATAAATGGGTGACGTGGAATGAATGAATGAATGAATGAGTGACTAAATAAAAAAGTGAATGAGTAAGCGTGAATGAATGATTGAGTGAGTGAGTGAATACATATTTGCTTGGAAATGTGAGTGAGTGGGTGGGTGTGAGTGGGTTGTATGGAGGGAGGGGGTAGGCTGGAGTGGGCGGGGCAAGAGACATGGAGCAAGTGAGCGAGCAAATGGGTTGTTAATTGAGTTAGTGAGTGACTGAATTAGTGACTGTGTGACTTAGTGACTGAGAGTGTGTGTGTGTGTGTGTGTGTGTGTGCGTGTGCGTGTGCGTGTGTGTGTCCGTGTGCGTGTGAGTGAAGAGTGACTACAGTAAGTGGGCAGACAAGGATGATGACCTGGGTGAGAGATCACAAAGAAGAAGGAGGAGACCAATGGGGGAACCATTTTGTTCATCAAACATCTCACATTGTGATCCAGCATTGTTATGCCTTGGGAAGATATTCCCACTAACCTGTCATGGCATGCTTGACTTTACAGACAACACTGCTGGGCCGACTGAGACTTCAAGTGGCTGACCTACTGGACAGCATCGGTGGGTAGTTGGGGCCTACGACTGGCTCTAGGAAGAGAAGTGTTTTTGCTTATTTGAAAAAACTATAAAACATAAAGCAAATTACATTAATAAATGAACTGTGTAAATAAGATGTGAGAAAGCATTAATTTTCACACAATATAATTATATATGTATGTATAATAATATATATATATATAATATATATATATATATATAAACGGAACAAATGATTTGTACAATACTGATTATGTAAATGGTAGTAACTTAAGTATGTTTAAAATGTAATTAACAATTACTTCAAGCGGGCAGGTGGTATATTGATAATTATGGTTTCCTTGACAACGTGCCATGTGCGGTTTTTTTCTGGTGTACTTTGACATTGCATTGTTCTGCCAGTTGGGAATCACTGATATAAAAACGCACTTTATTGTTATTACAGTATATGCAAGATTTATGTACATTGTACAGAAAGATAGATTGGTTGCCTCTTGTTACGTTCTCAGGGGTTGTTTTTTGTAGGAGAGGGAGTCCGGGGAGAGAAAAAAATGAACTTCCTGTGGGTGGAAGACTTCCCCTTGTTTCTCCCCCGGGAAGATGGATTACCAGGTGGGAGCATCCATTATTTAATCACTCTTGAAATTTGTTTACGTGAAAGTCATTAGTTTGATCATTTATGTTTGTAACATTTCAAAATAAAGATTTAAAAAGTAAAGTTTGGGATGTGATGTTATCTGTTAATTGTATAATTTAAATAGTAATTTTTTAAATAATTAATTGATGTGAAATGTGACAATTGTTTTGAAATAACTCAAAACAACATCGATTGTATGTTTGGGACAGGAATGAAAAAGTTAATGTCAGAGAGCTTGTTTGTATTCATCAAAAAATGTTCCAAATTGTTGTATAAGTGGCATGTTGTTATTTTGTTTTGCCTGCTGCAGGAGTAGAATGGCTTAGGATGTGCAAATTTACTTTCTGAATTACAGGAAGGGAATGCTAGAGTGGTGCCACCTTGTGAATAGAAGGTGTACTTTATACACGGATGACATTAAGTTTTAGAATTCCTCCCTTAGTTCAAATTGTTTACCTTTCAGACTGTTTCAATGAAAATAGAAACTTATCATGCACGCACACAAACACACTTTTATTTTACCAAATGAGTGTTCAAGGAGACTGCCCTACATCGAATTACAAAATTACAGGTGTAGTTTTCAGTAAATGGATTGTTTTTAAAGGTAGCTAAGCAAAACTATTCTTTGTATTTTTCCACTAGGAAATTAAGTTCATTCATTCATAAATTTATTGATTTATTATTATTACTAGACAATAATAATATTTGAACTTTGTGCCCAGGTTTGGAATCAGCACATCACCCTTTCACGGCGCCTATGGATGGGGACATGGAGTTAGTCTTCTCTCATCCAGATCAGGTTGGTGGGAACACTTGGAGTATAACATATGACACTTGTCATCATTATCATCGTCTACAGGTGGTGTTTCCAGGTTCTGCTGGGTTAGTCTTTCTTCCACCTGTCCTCCATCTGACACGTCCTGTGCCTTCCAGGTTTGATACCCATTATACTGAAGTCAGTAAAGTTTAGTAAAGGCAAATTCTTATATAGCGCAATATCCAGTCCTCAGGACCGTTCAAAGCACTTTACACTTTACTTCCCTGACAGACCTGTTTACTCAGACACCGTCTCGGCTTCTCTGGGAAGCATCCAGCCATATGCTACAATTAATGCTCAAAGGCTGCTCATACACATATCCATCACTGTCTATAGCCAGGTACTCATTTATACAGCTGAGTGAACTGGAGAAACGTAGAGTGAAAAAAATTGCCCTAGGTCTTAACACCACAGCATAGGATTCGAACCCGGGTTCTCGTAGTCGAGAGTCTGAAGCGCTACCCCTGAGCCACTGTGCTCTACAGTGACACATAGATCATCCGTAGTCGGTTGGACATTTTTGGGAATTGACCACATAACAACTCAGTACACTGTAGCAATAATTAGCTAGAATTAAATATTGTCTTTATTTTCTGGTTTTATTGAGTCAGTTATAGCACGAAGGAGAAGTGAATATGTTATTGTATAAGGCTTATAAGAGTTCTTTGCGTATTTGACTTCATTAAATGGAAACACATCGAAGCATCTTAGCAATATTCCTATCAGGACCTGATTCAGTTAATCGATGCATTATATTATAAAGGATTATGAAATTATACTGTGGACAGCCGGAATATTCGACTAGTGAATGGTTGATTCTGCTTTATGTGGTGCAGTTACACCATTATACTATTTTGTCCAATAATATTTTTTAAGTTGTCATTGTTCAGTGTTTACATAAAATTATGTAATGCCACCCATTGAAACAGACAGGGTACAATTAAGGTATCTAAATGTTGACTTTACATTCATTATATAGCTCATTCTAACATACCAGTATTTTAAAGTTTTCTGTTTAGTATTAGAATTTAATTCAATTTTTTTTGTTTTTTATCAATATTCATAATTATATATTTGATAAGTGAAAATTTTCTTTGGTATGTATTAGACAGTTTCTGGTAGTCTCCTGCAGACCAACATTTTTAACCAGTTGAGATTGATGTGGAGACATTGTAATTACAAATGTTCACATCATTGTAGGCTCGCAGTCAACACTACGATTTGGTGCTGAATGGCTGTGAAATCGGAGGCGGGTCCATCAGAATCCACGATTCCAAATTACAGCGTTACATCCTTACTGAGATACTCAAGGTATTGTCACTTTTTCCGTATTTTCGTCGTTAATAGAAACCACCCAGGGAGTTACGGCTGCGTTTTGTTGTGACACCATTTGTAATGGGTACGTCTTTAATTATTTAATGGGTTTTCTTCGCACTACTTTGCCCGTGTTTTTTTGGAGGAGCCGGTAAAAGCTGTTGGGCTTTTCTGCCTGGTGTCTATGCCAGGGGCATAAAAGATACAATGCAGGGGGTAAATGTATAATCAGTTGTAGACTGGCAGTGTGGAGGTTTCTACCCCATTGGCAATTGGAGCAGTTTCATAGTGGGGTGCTTTCTTTATGACAGCAGTGACTGAATCTGGCATCTCCAGGGGTCTGTGACAATGAAGGCATGGATGTCATCGAATATGCAGTTCCTGAGAGTATGCCCCAGGTTTCTGCCCAATTTAACCTGCTTACACAATGTCAGCATTCATCCAGCCACGCATTTTCATTTAGCTATTTGACAAACTGATTGTTTTTGTTGACGATTTTTTGTCATTCAAATTGACAAGAGGTTTTATGTTTTATTCACCTGAGGTTAATGCTGGCTAACGTGAGCCTAGGAAAAATATGTTAATAATATTATGTGGATATTTATTTGGTATCATTAAATAAAGAACAGTTATTAAAATGTAAATGGTTAGTTATAAGATTAAAACAACCGCATTCGTTTATAAAGAAAAAACTAAAATATTGCATTAAAAAGTAACCACACATTGTAGAGCGCAGTGGCTCAGGAGTAGAGCTTTGGATTCTCAACTAAGAGAACCCGGATTCGAATCCTTTGCTGTGGTGTTAACACTTTGGGCAAGCGTTTTCACTCTACATTGCTCCAGTTCACTCAGCTGTATGAATGAGTACCTGGCTATAGAGAATGGTGGATATTTGTATGAGCAGCGTCGCTGCTTCCCAGTGAAGTTAAGACGGTGTTCAATTGAGCAGATCTGTCAGGGAAGTAAAGTATAAAGCACTTTCAGCAATCCTGAGGCCTGGATACTGCACTATGTAAGAACTTGCTTTACTTTACTGTTAGAGATCAGCATGTTGTCACATGACTTAATTTCTACTTAATTTCTTGCAGGAAGAAACCAGTCCATTGGAACATCTCCTACAAGCCCTGGAGTTTGGTGCCCCACCCCACGGGGGTATTGCCCTGGGTACGTGCGACTGTCATGACCTATCTTGGTTTAATCATGTCCCTGTGCTTCCTTTTTCACCTCCATTTAAGGAGAGTTCACAATTATTTTATAAGATGACCTAGATATAGAATTCAGGAAAATGTGTTTATTGATAGACAGTACCATCAATCAGACATTTTATCTTAACAATTCCAATAAAACATGTAAGAATGAGTGGCGCCATCTAGTGTTGAGCCTAGCATCACTTCTTTAATTCTGCGTATTGGTGTCGCCACCTGGTGATTAAAATATATGTCCTGGTGATGTCACTCATCTACCCAGAATTCTGGTTACTGTCTCGTAACTGACACATTTACCATATGACAAACTTGAAAATTTTCAATTTAAAATTAATTAAAGTGAAGTAAATAGGTATCATCGTTTTATTATTTAGTAAAGGACGCATCTTAGTTTGTTTTTTATAATTTCTTCAACCCATAGTAGGTGTATTGCTGTTAGTTCGTAGCATTACTGACATGATGACCTACACCCAGAGCAGAAAAACAAACCGCTAGTGTATTTTAAACGGTGGCGCCACCTGGGGAGTGTGTGACCACTCAATTTGTCCACTGAAAATGTAGCATTTGTTGCATAAGTAATTTTATGTTTTTTAAATTGCATAAATTAATGATAGATCAGTGGCCATAGGTCAGCGAAGTGACTGAACATAGAGAAAGGTGAATGGACCTAAGTGTTTGGGAGGAGATGCATCTACATCACCACTGAGTTAGCAAATTACTGTGTAAATGACTACACCTTTATGCGTGGCTGATTGTTTGCACTCAATCAGTGAACTGTTTCTCAGTGTGTCTGAAACAGCATCCAAATTGAGATGCATTATAAAAGAATAACTCACTCCAACTAAATAACATATTTGCAATCTGTAACAACTGTCATGGTCTGGGTACAATACAAATTTCTGTTGCAGGTCTCGACCGCCTAGTGTCGATTCTGTGCAATGCATCGAGCATCCGCGATGTGATTGCATTCCCAAAGTCTGGAGAGGGGAAGGATTTGATGGCAAAAGCCCCTGCTCCCATCTCAAAGGAAGACAGGGAATACTACAATATCAAATCGTAACATTGGATGTAAAATCAGAGCTGCCAATGCAAATGTAGCACTACCACGGCTCACACATTTGATGTAGGACACCCACATTTAGCTTCCAGCTCGAGTTTATAGCTGTGAATCTCACGCATACTGACCATTTCAAAATAATATTATTAACATAAACATGCATCTATATATTTTTTATTTATATTTGAAAACGACACCATGGAACTTGCGATGGTTTTCCTATCATTTGCAATGTATGTAAAGAATGTCTCCAGTGGAAATTTCATGGACTTATATGCATATAAGTCCGTGGATATTTTTTTAACTACAAGTGGTGCCACCTGGTGTCATGCTGGAAAACAGGATGTCACACATTTTGATAAGGCTTGGCAGCACTGCAATTGTTGTTCAAGGTTATTTTAGGGAATTGTATTTAGGTGAATATAATGACAGAAGATACAATCATAGTGCTTTAAGAGCAGTTAATTTTCAGAAGTGTGATATAGTTTCATAAGATGAAATATTTTCCAAATCCATATCGCGTTTGTGACATGCCTCGTGTTCTACCATCGCCTATTTATGACGTCACTGGTTCTGTTATCACCCAAAACAACTAATTCATGTGCCTTGTTTGTACCTGTAGTTGTGCTTGTATTGTGCTCATCAAATAGTTTCAATAAAATGTTTTTACTTTACGTTGTCGTTACTTTGGTCCACATGCAATTCCAACAATATACAATTTATCAAGGACGCCCATTACCGCAAAATCCTCATGCAGACAAATAAATTGTCACCACCTTAAACACACATGTCAACCCTCGATTTCTCGCCATCCCTCTCTCCTTCCCTCTCCCTCTCCCTCTCCCTCTCCCTCTCCCTCTCCCTCTCCCTCTCCCTCTCCCTCTCCCTCTCCCTCTCCCTCTCCCTCTCCCTCTCCCTCTCCCTCTCCCTCCCTCCCTCTGCCTCTCTCTCTCCTGTCTCTCCCTTCATGGGAATCACCACCTCTTCTCCACCAATCATGTCTCTCGCTCCCCTTTCATACAGTTCTTGTCTTGTAGCCAACCAAACAGAACATGTTAGATGGACGACTCCAACTTTCCTATAACAGCAGTCTTTGAAGTATGACAACTCCCATGTCTTGACATCACCACAGCCACCTGATCTGCGGGGCTCAAACACTCAATAACATGCGCACACACCACACCCACCCCCACCCCCTCACCCCCACCCCCCGTCGTATATAATAGCCAATATTGGCTCCTTACGATGTATCCCATTTAGATTCAAGCATTTTTATATCTTTCAATAATAAATGTTTTCACAAATAAAACGTAGAAAGAATTAATAAAAGTTTATTTTGAAACATGCTAAAAACAGAATTTGTTTATGTAATTTATAATAATATACGTGCGTGATAATGAAAAGAAAAGAGGGAATCCGGAAGTGGGAGACACTGGGAATTCTGCCTATCTGTACAATCCAACATATCTACTTGGGCTCGGGACCCCGCATTGGTTGCTCCAAACGTGTTGTTTCTTCCCCTGGCGAGAAACATCACGACCTTAAATTCAACCCTCACAACTGACCACTGTGCTACGAGAAAGGGAGGGAGTATCTGCCCCTAAGCCCGGCGTTCCATTGTCGGCTGTGACCCTCCATAGTATGAGCATCACGTGATACACGCTTTGCCACGAGGCATCGAATACTCATCAATTATAATAGCAATTTTCTTTCTTTATATATCATATAGTGTTCCACTCGTGTTCTCTACCCTCGTAGTTGCTGGTCACTGGCTTCTACACAATTTAATTATCCGTGAGTCGTGTAGTACGCGATGCTTGATAATACCAAGATTATTTATTCGTAATGGAACACTTTTAATATCATAATAAATACATCTTGTTGGGGCCGATTTCGGCCCGCAACGGGTATTGAATGGTAAGGGATGGTAAGGGAGTGTAATGGATTGTCGTTCCCAAAAAGTCCCCAGATCATCTGTCACGTGTTGACTTAAAAGCAACGACAGACCAGCCGCAGATGGACAGCGGCTCCAGTCAACTGTGTCGTACGCGGGGGGAGTTCGCGAAGACGTTAACGATTTCGTTGTCTTCGGATAGGGCCACAGATATCGGAAGAAGATGGGGAGAGTGGATTGTGCATTTGATACATGTTCACGGCGACATCTACAACTCCACAATATCTTGTGCATAACGTCTACGACTACGCGGTGGCAGCACTTCAGCTTCCAAACATGTATGATACCTTATTTTAACACAGACATCGCGAGGCTACACTGCAAAAGTCTTAGAGGGACAATTACCTTCATCTACCCTATATTCGTCTATTGATTCTAGGTCTATATAAACATGTCTATCCACTAAAAAGGCGGGGCTTGCACCTCCTAGCTAGCGAGCCTAGAGGTAGGCGGTCGCTGTGCGGGCATATATAGCCTAAAATCGAGCCTATGGCTATGCGGTGCCCATCATATACTCATGCATACCGGCCGGATTAACGAATTAGACCACGCCACTGAGTTATACCTAATTTCACGAGTTAGTATGTGCCCATGCATCCGCAGAGACCGCGATCCAGAGAGTCGATTAACAGACTTTTGAGTTTGAATAGATAGCGCGGTCGGCAGAAACAAACTGTTTATCGCTCATTCCACGTGCACGGCGCAGTAACACATGCACCGATGCGCTTGCGACTGGCACAAATCGGAGCGCTATTAGTGTTTGGGTCTCAAAATGCAATATTTGTGAAACATAAATATACCTTGGAATGCTGATTGATCATGTTTAAGATTAAGAGTTTGTGTGAGGTAGCCAATATAGCTTATATTGTTAATAGTTTGTTTGTGAAAATATAACATACAATTGCAAATGATCACAGTCTACTTATTATAACTATTATAATTTATTGTTGCGCGGCGATTAAAATATAATTGTGGTCTGAACCCACAAGAAAACTCTTCAAAACCGGAACCGGAAATAGCTTAGTCTTCCGCTCAAGGATTGCGCTTGCAGGGTTCCACTTTTGGTTCTTGTTTGTTAATGATAATTGTGTATGACAATGTCGGGGATCATGGCGTGCATTTTTGGCCCGCGGCTATACCGCATACATAGAGTAGGCGAAATCCCGGTAAGGCAGTGCTTAACAGTTTGAATTACAATTAGAATCACAGAGATGTCCCTGAGATAATCATAATGATTCGCCCGAGTCGAGTGAGCGCCAGTCACTACGCGGACCAACGCTGGAATCTACTTGCAGTTTCATTTTATGAGCCTATCCTGTTATGACTCAGAATGTTTGTTTCACTTTTAGTGCTCATTTATGTGTCTCCTCGGTCCAGTTTCTTGTGTAGAATTCGGACCTCCACAATTGTGCCGTTATAACTCAACTGCATCATTGTCACATTGACTTTGCCAACATTTTATACATCCTTTTTTAATTCAGTCATTCAACATCACTCCAGTGACCCTACATATATTTATGTTTTATAAACACTGCGTCTTAGCAAACACGTGAGGTCGAAAAGACGGTGTGGTTGGCGTAAACATACTCCAGGGCATTGTAATATGTGGCTGCTGCATAGGCACAGTTATAATGGCAGAATTGAAGGTACCGAACTGAGGTTGGGCCAAATTCTATACAGAAGTGCCTTAGGATCTTCACACTCACAAACACATATGTGATAGCGCTGTCAAGCCGAAGCAGTCATTGGTCAGAATGCATCTCTGCCTAAACATGCCAGTTGCAAAGCACAAACTGCCTAGGCACAGTGCCCCTCCTGCTGTTTGCATTGCTCCAATGATGATGGCAATACACCACATTTGGTCAGAATGCCCCACTTTGGTGGTAATGAACACGGTCCCATTGGTCCAGTTCCAACAATGTGGTTGGTCTTTATTTAGTCATTTATTAAAGAAGTGTAGCTATATAATAAGGTAATTCAGCTAGTATGATAAGTAGCTGAAGTATGCCTGCATTTTTATGACCGCCTGCTCCCTCTCCCCCTACTGATTTTATATGCTATAAACTAGCTTCCTTCCACTATGCCAATATATTCATCCAGAAACCAACAGTTTTTTTTAAATGGTTGGTAACCAGGAAGAAGAAGACAGATGACTAATAGTACTTATGCTCACTTTTTCTAACCAATGAAACAGTGACAAACAAAATTAATATTCAGCACGCAAACACAACAGATCTAGTCAGTGATTTAAAAAAAATCATGTTATTGATTCATTCTGTGTGTAGCTGCAGTAATTACCTTTACAGTGCAGTATTGCCTAGTGTCACAGTGACCAATGTGGTTTGAAGATATTTTGATGAACGTTCTAATGAGTAGACTGACATCTAGTTTATTTTGTTGCAGGGTAGAGAATACAAACCAAATATGCTTGAAGTTATAGGTGACAGCGTTGTGAAGTTGGTAAGTGTCATTATGTCAGTTGTGTTGTAAGTTGTATACATTAGATCAAATATAACGGTCATGTGTGAACTGCAGGTGGATGTTGCATTGGTTACAGCAATGTGTTCATATATTGACTGTGTCTGTAGGCTTCACCGATAATCATTAGACATGCATGGCTTAGCACCCTAGATTATAAACCATGTTTTATATACAATAATTGCATTCTGTTTTATGCACTACAATGTGACTGAGATAGTATTTTAATTGTTGTAAAATAAAAAACACAGATTCATAATATAACAATGTATGTATGGAGGTTACAGCCACTTGGCTTTTTTTATTAGGCAATTGTTTACCTGAGAAGAAACTTAGATGAACGCTCTATGCCCAGTCAGCTATTGGGAGCTGCAAAATATAACCTTAATGTTGAGTAATCTCAGTATTTGTGCTTGTTGCAGCTGCGCTTCTGCTGGTCTGTGACGTACTACAGCTCACCGGTGCTTCTTATAGTGCTCTACAGACGAGGTATGACGTCAGCACAGACAGGTAGAAATCAGTGGTCGGGTGAAAAGCGAAGGAGCAAACAGTTTTCAAAAACAAGTCTTGAAAAATGGGTGTAAACGAATCTCTATACATAATCTCTCTTTAGAAGGTTTAAAAAGTTGAAGAAATCTGTATTTAAATTAATTGTAAGGGCACCTCATGCCCTCCCATAAAAGGTAAATGTTTTGTCTATGGTTGCCTAAAGCAGCTAGGCTAGCATTGTGAATCGGCAATTGCTCCATAGGCGAAAAGGTTTGGTATTTGGCAAAAATAAATAAAAACTCTTCGCCAAATTGGCGAAATTTTATATTAGTTGTTATTAGTGACGTTATCAGCCGTCGAAAAATTCCATTTCGCACATGCATCCCACACTTGTGCAACCTTCCATTTCTTTCTCTGACTAAAATTAATTCACACCTTGCGTCAAATTTATAACGTTTGGCAGTTTATAATTTTTTTATTATTTATTTTATTTTACATATTTATTATCTTATACATGTTTTACACAAATTTTACACAATGTCTTCACTCATTTGCTATCACTCTCTATATTATATCCTTTATTTTAATAATCATCTTTAGCCAACTTATTTATTTATCAATTATTACTATTATTGTTTTACATATTTTATATATTTAATTTTAATTTATTTTAGCAAATTTAATAGTATTAATCTCATGTTACTTATTAATATTCCTTGCCATATAAATGTCCTTATTATTATTATTATTACTGCTTTACTGTTGTAGGAATGTTTACGAAACAAAACTATCCATACTACATGTCACGAGCTCTGGCCATAAACGCTGTTGTCATCATCGCCATCTTCATCCGAAGTAAGACTGTGTCTGAAAAATATACTCTGTATTTACCTTCGATGTGGCAAACTTATTTTGAAAGTATGATGTTGAATGACAATTACTTCCTTAGGAGCAGATGGGAAAACTAATATAAGGTTAATTCTTGTTAGAATTTTGGAGACATGGACAGTATATTCCATAGAATGTTAGAACTGTTGTTTTGAACCAGTAAAATAAACATCCGTCCCAGTCATCCAGTAAAATGTTTTTTAATTGCAGTGGATACTTTTATAAATGGAGTAATTGAGGTGATTTTCAAAATTGAATGCAGTTTTGTTTTCATACAAATGAAACTAAATCCACAATATGGATTTTTTCCCCCATACATAATATATTTAGTTTCTTTTGTAAAAAATCTATTATGCAGTTACCAGAATAAACAAATGTTCGCAAACACAAACTTTTTAATTCAACAATTCAGTGTTGACCAAATTGCTGCTCTATAACTCAAATTCCCCAGTAATGAACTTGGATAATTCTGAGACAGGGTGTACCTGATGGGCACAGACTGTTATCAGGGAAATAGACATGACGTCATGACTTCAAACATGACCAACTGTCATGTAAACATACTGTTTCCTCTCCCAAAATAAGCATGTTTCAACAACAGTAATTGATTCATTAAGACACTTTTAAGACGGGGAATAGATAATGTTGCGGTAGACAGATTTTTACATAGTACATACTGTGTTGTCCTTTACTGTGCTGTCTTCTCGTTCTTGCAGCTGTTGGCCGCTATACAAACAAAGAGTATGTCAGATTCATGAAGACATTGGCAACAACAAAGTGTGCCACGTCGACAAGTAATATGGTTGGTGAATCTTGACACGAGCAGTTGGGCTGTTCTTGTCTGCTTAGAGCACATATGCTACTCTGATATGTTCATTTCTATGGCTTGTTTCATTTCACATCTTCATTTTCCCTCAACATTTCTGTGCATAGTCGTTACTTTCAAATGTGCATGGCTCTAGAGTCACCTGGCTCTAGAGTCACCTGGCTCTACAGTCACCTGGCTCTACAGTCACCTGGCTCTACAGTCACCTGGCTCTATAGTCACCTGGCTCTATAGTCACCTGGCTCTACCGTCACCTGGCTCTACCGTCACCTGACTCTACAGTCACCTGGCTCTACAGTCACCTGGCTCTACAGTCACCTGACTCTACAGTCACCTGGCTCTACAGTCACCTGGCTCTACAGTCACCTGGCTCTACAGTTACCTGACTCTACAGTTAACTGACTATATAGTCACCTGGCTCTACAGTCACCTGGCTCTATAGTCACCTGACTCTAACAGTCACCTGGCTCTACCGTCACCTGATTCTACAGTCACCTGGCTCTACAGTCACCTGGCTCTACAGTCACCTGGCTCTACAGTCACCTGGCTCTACAGTCACCTGACTCTACAGTCACCTGGCTCTACAGTCACCTGGCTCTACAGTTACCTGACTCTACAGTTAACTGACTATATAGTCACCTGGCTCTACAGTCACCTGGCTCTACAGTCACCTGGCTCAACAGTCACCTGGCTCTACAGTCACCTGGCTCTACAGTCACCTGGCTCTACAGTCACCTGGCTCTACAGTCACCTGGCTCTACAGTCACCTGGCTCTACAGTCACCTGGCTCTACAGTCACCTGGCTCTACAGTCACCTGGCTCTACAGTCACCTGACTCTACAGTCAACTGACTCTACAGTCACCTGGCTCTATACACTCACCTGGCTCTACAGTCACCTGGCTCTACAGTCACCTGATACAGTCATCTGTGCTGTTCTGCCCCATCTCGGTTTCTGCCTCATTCTAATTATATCGCTGGATTTCTCTTAAAAAATCACTGGTTGACATCAACAAACGTGCAACAAAGTTATTTTTGTTTAGACACATTTCGATAGCAACGGAAATCATATGAATCTTTGCGCCTCAATCCATGATGATGTAAACAATCGAAATATTTAAATTTATAGAACAAAATTGTAAATAACTCTTCATAATGGAAAGTTATCAAACAGCCTTTGTAGTGTTCATACAGTGAGTGCATTGTGCAATGTATATTGGTGAATTTTAACGAGATGAATCAGAAACTGAGTGGTTCCACTTGGCGCGTGTAGTGATTATCATCATATAAATATTTCACTAAAAACTATTTTTCTTGCATGTTATTGACGAAATAAGTCGTTCTAGTCGATAGCATTGATCAGTCGTTGCTGGATAATTCCAGAAATTGTTGGCGAAAACTGCATATTATTTTTCCGTAAGGCAGAAACTGAGTGGTCTAGTATACATACTTTCATAGGTAGAAAGAGTGATACATTTTGCTATACATTTGAAAATTAAACTGGCTTAGATTATTTAGCCTGGTATTGTGTTCCAGAGAGTAACTGCTTTAAAAACAATTTGTGGATTTTTTCGGATTCTTCAAATGTCAACTAAACTAAATATGGCCTGTGACATCTAATATTTGTCAACGTGTTACATGCCTGTTGTGATCTGTGCTGACGTTGCCCTTTCTTTCACCTGTCTTCAGTGCAAGCTGTCAAAGTACGACTTTGATTTTGGCCACTGGCCCATGACGTACCAGTGTAGAAGAGGGAGGATGGTCGAGTGAGTAGCCTACAATTACTGTCTTTAAGGCATTTCAGTGCTACAGCTCTGCTACAGTCAATATACAGCGAAATTGACAACCTTATTTCAAGTCAAGGTTTGACGTCCAAATAAATATTTATTTATGAATAGGGATGTTATATATTTTTGGAAAGTACGATAATCGGTATCACCACTTCCAATCATGCGTCAGTGCATGTTTTCAATGTTGTGGTCACATTGCTATTAAAGGCTGTTTGGCCCAATCACTCAAATAACCTTAGTTGCAAATTTAATGCTATAAAACAATACATTTTAAAAGTAAGATATAACAAGGTAAATTGCCCTCAAAAACACATGCAATGTCTTTAAAAAATGCAGTAATCTCGAAAAAAAATTCCAACAAGCTGGTAATCCATGATTAGTGATATTTAAATTTCATCAGCCTTGAAGACAATATGTAATGTGTGCTTCCACATTGCAGATAATTATGAGTAAAGCCGATTTCAGTAGCAAACATCGTCAATACTGAAGATCCATGTTGTCCTACGGAAATGTCGCAGATAGTACTAACAAAATTTCATACTGAAATGGTTAGGGGATTGCCATCTGCTTTCTCAGTGGTCTATAACAACCAACGTTCATGTGGAACTAACTTATGTAACCATGGGTAATCTTACATAGTGAATATAACCAAACCACTTTCATTCTTTTTGGTCAGATTCTGTCCAGGCTCTGTCAGAAATAACCTATCAGTCTCGTTGTCCAGTAATATCAACAAATTAAATATCCAATGTGAATGGACAAGGAGACACGTCTGTGTCAATGGTTATCATTTGAATCAGAAAGAAGACATTTTTGTATTAATGAATGCTAGATCTCTGATGCACCAATCACTGTGTGTCCTGACAGGAGGGATCCTCCAGTGATCCGTCGCAGCATCATGGCCAAAATCAAAGATCTGCCTTATGGGATCCTAAGGTACACACCATTCGTACTCCATGTCATGATTTGCGTCGCATGTCATAGAGAGGTATCACATGCTTTGAAGGGGTTAACAAATTCATATCCAAATCGAAATGTTTCTTTTACCACAGTTGTTTTAACAACGTAAATAAAAAAGATTCTTTGAAAAATACTTAATCCTATTAACATAATTATTTCTTGTCATTCTATGCATCCTCACACGCCATGAGTTGCTGTGGCTGATGGTGTCCTTACCAGGTCTTCTCTACCCCCACCCCCACCCCCCCCCCCCGGTACATCCCTTTCAAAATCTCATCTTTTACTGTCAGCCAATGAAATCGCCCATAAAGAATGTGGTCGAGATCTGGCCAGTTGGTAATTTTGTGTGATTTCAGCCACACGCTGCTCGCGTTACAGGGTCATTATGTTGGGATTCCCACCAGCCATGTATCCGCCTTCAAATGGTCAAATTGAGCTGTGTATTTGTGCCACAACCCAATCACGTTATAACCGATTACATGTTATAGCTAGGCATATTATAACGAGGCTTGACTACATGACGAAGTATTATTTTTATTTACCTTTGGGTGGTGTGAAGTTCAGTGCTTTGTTTTGTTGAGTTGTTGTTAGGTGTGTTATATTGTTGTTTATCAAACAGTTCTTGTTGTATGTATGTGCATCTGTGTAAACTGTATTGAGACTCGCTGTTGTGTTACAGCTATGTAGTCGCCCACTCTTTTGGGTGTATGTTGCTCTATCCCGGAGCCACCTCCCTCGTTCAGGCGGTCATGGGTGAGTGCACACGACCAGCTCTGGTTTTTATAACTGTAGTGGATTCTGGTTTTGAATGCTTAAAGCTAAATTCATGTTATATATATTTTTTACATATCTGTATATTATATATATTTATACAGTATTTATATATGTATGTATGTATAAATCTTCCTCCCTCTCCTTCTGCCCCCCCCCCCCTCCTCATGTGTTAGTGCTAACGGGTTGAGTTGACTGTGGATATAATATCATTTTAAAAAGAATATTTTAATTTTAGAGTTTCTTTTGCAGTCGGCAATACAGTGGAATTTGAAAAATGTTAGGTGGTGTAATTTAGAAGGCAATAGAAGCATTAAAAACTAATTAAAGTAATTTATATGCAGGAAAATATGGTATTATATTAAATTTGTTCTTACTTACAGGACCAGCTCTCGTCCAGGGTCGCTCGAAGCTCATAGAGGAGGTAACCTGTGTTCCACTTCTCGTTCGTAATTGCTGAACTTAATGTTTTGGTGGTTTTGCAGACTGTTTGAAGTCACTAGCAAGGTTACATCTATGCACAAAACACAATGTAGATTGGGCTGTCAGTGGATGATATGTTGGAAAATCGTACAGAAATGTATAATATCAAGATGCGATGTGATACTGCACTGAATGACCTTGTGCTGCTCTGTTCTGTCTAATGTCTTATTTGCAGCAGACATTGCCTTATTTGAGAACATTTCTCAGGCTGGATTGATACAATCAATTTTGTTTATTTTGCGGTTAATTTGCTTTCTTCGTAATATTTAGACCACATTGCGATCAAAACGTTACAAGAAAAGGATTTATTGACAACTGCAAAACAAATTATAAGAATTTAGGCATGGGTTCAGTGTGCAAACAGTCTGCCATTTATTTAGACATACGTTTAGTGAGCGTAACATTTGTGTTTTGTTGCAGCAAAAAGGCCAACGGGCTAAACTGTTGACAGCTGACAATAACGATATTGATACGATGTATATAGACAGACGGAACGACCCCGAGGCACGTGACGGGAACATGTTGGTACGTGTCACATTCACATAGTCGCATTCAGTATTAACTGATTCTCATACACAAGAAGAATGAGTCTGTATCAGAGCCTGAGTTTGCACTTAGCTTTGTTGGCATCTCACAATAAATAGCATAGACTACAGTTAAGTTAGTGTAACTTCAGATTTTTGTAATGCGTGATGTTCTGAAAGTTGTCAACTGTGAGCTGATTGTTTTTTAGCGGGAAACCCGATAATTTGACAGTTTGCTTTAGATGTTGTTTTTGAGTGAAATATAATGACTGAACAAAAACGAAAGGTGCTACTGGGCTTGCAAAACACACCACAAAAATAGTTTTCATAAATGTGTTTTTCCACGAACCAAACAAGCAGGGGTATCTGCCGTATCTCCTAAAGGTTGTGTTTCAACTGCCAACAAATCCAACCCCTGATTACAACTTGCAAATTTTATGTTAAAAATGTACACAGGGCAGATGAGCAAGTTGCTGTGCTGTCAGAAAAGGTGCACATTGTTTTGTTTCAACAGTTTATGGCCATGACTAATGACAGATGATGGTCCCTGGACAAGGAATAAAATCATATTATCAGGAAACCTTTCATGGTTAGGTCAGGAAGTAAAAGAATGTTTTACACTGCTGGAAAAACGAAGAAAATGGCCACCATGGCACGATTACCCGGATGCTATGAGGTGGCAGCACTTTTTAGCCCCTCAGTCCGAATTAAATAAAAAGACCTTTTTATCAGATATTATATTATAAAAACTATGCAAAATTAAACTTATACTGAAACAGGCCATTACCAGAAGGACTTGAAATGGATTGTTAGTGGAAGAAATGTGCCATTGGGTGATCATAATGTTTGGTGCATCGTTTGTTTGTTCACCCGACGTCAAGTGTGTATGACATTCAAACGCACAGTGTGGTTGCCTGTGTAGCAAAATGGTGTTTACGTTTGCAGTGACCATTTGTGCAGAGTTTTTGTTGATCTTATGGGTTTTTCTCATGATCTTATGCGTTGTGTTGTCCCGTGTTGACCTGTGGTCTTACTTGAGGTGTCGTGGTTTGTAGGTGGTGTGTTGCGAGGGTAACTCAGGCTTCTACGAGGTAGGGTGCATGAACACGCCCCTAGAGGCAGGGTACTCGGTGCTTGGCTGGAACCACCCGGGCTTTGGAGGCAGCACGGTAGGTCAATGCGAAGGGCGTGTCATACCAACGTGTTTACTATTATACTACTATATGGTTTTAATAATTATATAAACTGTTTGGTTTGTAATTGGTATCATAATGCAATTGGTCCCTTAATCTCATTTCATTTATTTATATTTCCAAACAAAATTTCTTGTTTGGAAATATAAATAAATGAAATGAGATTAAGATAGAAAGCATTGCAAACCATATATATATATGTATATATATATATACATAAA
The DNA here is from genome assembly GCA_964017155.1 of Oasisia sp. SBJ-2009. Taxonomy (NCBI): domain Eukaryota; kingdom Metazoa; phylum Annelida; class Polychaeta; order Sabellida; family Siboglinidae; genus Oasisia; species Oasisia sp. SBJ-2009. The sequence continues at coordinate 11,858,301 of OZ024859.1, forward strand.
TATACATATATATATATATATATATATATACATATATATATATATATATACATACAATGTTGACAATGGTAAAACCATGAAATATACACAACTGAAGATTTATAGTCAGCGAAACGTACAAAACATTTAAAGCAACACAATGCTGTGTGATGGAAGATTTCTACTAAGATCAAACTGACTGCTATCATACAAGCCACACAGAAAACAATATATATGTATACATATATATGTATGTATGTATTCTTTACATATCTAAAGTTTTTATAATGAATAATGGGTGTGTCAACATTCTTAAAGTTCAGACATTACTTCCGTTACATGTGAGTCACTCGTGTTACAGGGAGTGTCCTGGCCTCGTGTGTTACATGTGAGTCACTCGTGTTACAGGGAGTGCCCTGGCCTCGTGTGTTACATGTGAGTCACTCGTTGTGTTACAGGGAGTGCCCTGGCCTCGTGTGTTACATGTGAGTCACTCGTTGTGTTACAGGGAGTGCCCTGGCCTCGTGTGTTACATGTGAGTCACTCGTTGTGTTACAGGGAGTGTCCTGGCCTCGTGTGTTACATGTGAGTCACTCGTTGTGTTACAGGGAGTGTCCTGGCCTCGTGTGTTACATGTGAGTCACTCGTTGTGTTACAGGGAGTGTCCTGGCCTCGTGTGTTACATGTGAGTCACTCGTTGTGTTACAGGGAGTGTCCTGGCCTCGTGTGTTACATGTGAGTCACTCGTTGTGTTACAGGGAGTGTCCTGGCCTCGTGTGTTACATGTGAGTCACTCGTTGTGTTACAGGGAGTGTCCTGGCCTCGTGTGTTACATGTGAGTCACTCGTTGTGTTACAGGGAGTGCCCTGGCCTCGTGTGTTACATGTGAGTCACTCGTTGTGTTACAGGGAGTGCCCTGGCCTCGTGTGTTACATGTGAGTCACTCGTTGTGTTACAGGGAGTGCCCTGGCCTCGTGTGTTACATGTGAGTCACTCGTTGTGTTACAGGGAGTGCCCTGGCCTCGTGTGTTACATGTGAGTCACTCGTTGTGTTACAGGGAGTGCCCTGGCCTCGTGTGTTACATGTGGGTCACTCGTTGTGTTACAGGGAGTGTCCTGGCCTCATGTGTTACATGTGAGTCACTCGTTGTGTTACAGGGAGTGCCCTGGCCTCGTGTGTTACATGTGAGTCACTCGTTGTGTTACAGGGAGTGCCCTGGCCTCATGTGTTACATGTGAGTCACTCGTTGTGTTACAGGGAGTGCCCTGGCCTCGTGTGTTACATGTGAGTCACTCGTTGTGTTACAGGGAGTGCCCTGGCCTCGTGTGTTACATGTGAGTCACTCGTTGTGTTACAGGGAGTGCCCTGGCCTCGTGTGTTACATGTGAGTCACTCGTTGTGTTACAGGGAGTGCCCTGGCCTCATGTGTTACATGTGAGTCACTCATGTTACAGGGAGTGCCCTGGCCTCATGTGTTACATGTGAGTCACTCATGTTACAGGGAGTGCCCTGGCCTCATGTGTTACATGTGAGTCACTCATGTTACAGGGAGTGCCCTGGCCTCATGTGTTACATGTGAGTCACTCATGTTACAGGGAGTGCCCTGGCCTCATGTGTTACATGTGAGTCACTCATGTTACAGGGAGTGCCCTGGCCTCATGTGTTACATGTGAGTCACTCATGTTACAGGGAGTGCCATGGCCTCATGTGTTACATGTGAGTCACTCATGTTACAGGGAGTGTCCTGGCCTCGTGTGTTACATGTGAGTCACTCGTTGTGTTACAGGGAGTGCCCTGGCCTCGTGTGTTACATGTGAGTCACTCGTTGTGAGTCACTCGTTGTGTTACAGGGAGTGCCCTGGCCTCGTGTGTTACATGTGAGTCACTCGTTGTGTTACATGGAGTGTCCTGGCCTCATGCGTTACATGTGAGTCGCCCGTTGTGTTACAGGGAGTGCCCTGGCCTCATGTGTTACATGTGAGTAACTCGTTGTGTTACATGGAGTGTCCTGGCCTCATGCATTACATGTGAGTCGCCCGTTGTGTTTCAGGGAGTGCCCTGGCCTCATGTGTTACATGTGAGTCGTCCGTTGTGTTTCAGGGAGTGCCCTGGCCTCATGCGGAGCAGCACGCCATTGATGCAGTAATGCAGTATGCCATCAACAAACTACACTATCGACCCGAAGAAATCGTTCTATTTGCCTGGTCTATTGGTGGCTATGCAGCTTCCTGGGCTGCTCAGGCCTATCCTAAAGTCAAATTTGTGGTCAGTGCCATCGATTAGCTACTATATTCTAAAATGTCTGCTTAACCATTTCAGTGCTACAGCCCTCGGATGCCGTGATCGTTGAATACTGCATTCCCAGTAATCTGACATGAAAATTGACTGCATTACTTCAGTCGAAAATTTCAGTTGTAGTAACGCATTTTATAAATAGGAACATCGTATACGTTCTAAAAGATGAATACTTGATAAATAATGTATTTAGGATAATTTTTTATTTCATAATCGTAAACCTGACCAATACGTCATTCACAATTAGCATAATGACCGAATATACTGCCACTTTTATTTGCAGCTTTGCCTCCATGGCAAAGTTTACAAAGTCTATTATAGCAAGCGTTATTTACTTATTATGATTGTCCCTGGTTGTATCCGACAAATTACATCGCCAATATGAGAAAACCATCTGCCTAAATAAGTTGCTACTTGGTAAATCGCCATCACTGACATAAGTAATGTCGTCTGCCACTATTGCGATAGAAAAAAAATGAACGAATTACTATTGCAATGTTAAGGCCCTAAAAGAAGTTATTGAACACGTGGTTCCACATAGTAGATAATTGTGCATAAAAATTATTTGAATAGCAGACATTGTCATGTTCACGTGTCACACCAGGTGGCCGCTCAAGGGGCCTGTCGTACTGAAATGGTTAATGTCGAGACTCGTTTAAAAAAACATACATATCCACTGACAATTGGCTAAAAGTGCTAATGACTCTTATGCTAAACTATCCAGTCTGTGGCCCTACATACCCATCTATCTCAAGTGCTGCTCCACGCCTGTGCAATAATCTACCACTTGTGTTCCACAGACTATCTCAGTTTGTTCAGAAAGCAACCGAAGACATTTCTGTTTAAGAGAACGTTTTCACTTTGAACAAACATTTATACAATCTGAACAATCTACAATTTATCAACTGTTTTATTATTATTTATTATTTATTTATTTATTTTTAACTTGTAATATAATTAACTTGTATTTAATAATATTAGTATTTGAGTACTATTGCGACTTATCAATTTCAATTGCATTTCTATATATATAGTCCTACGATGCACCTCTGTATGGTTACATTGTCAGGTTTATGGCGCACACAAATACTGTTATATTATTATAATATTTTTATACCCGTCACGGTGATGTGAATGTCTGTCGGTAGGTGCTGGATGCCACGTTTGATGACATCTTGCCTCTGGCAACAGCAAAGATGCCTGAGAGCATGCGTGAGTGTCCCACTAACAGGAACAACATGAATAGAGGGCCAGGTGTAGTTGATTGGTAGCGTGAGTGTTTCCATGGAATCTATCTACTATTCAGGTTTGGTTGATTTATGATGGACCCAGGGTAAACAGGTCCTCCAAATGGTTAGTCTGTCTGTCCTAGTAACACTTCAGATAGTCTGCAACATTAGATATAACTTTCATCAATACGGTAAATAAAGTTCAGTATTTTGCAGAGAAATGCAGTAGTTTCCATGTACAGAAATGTAATTTGCAATCTTGTCGAAATGGTTTATTTCTCATCATCAGTACTGTTTGGATTTGACTAATATGTGCTAGACTTGTTTGAGGTGTGACTGTATGCCTTGTTTTGCAGACAACCTTGTCACAAGGACAGTGAAGACATACATGAGACTAAACAATGCGAAACAGTTGTGTCAGTAAGTGTGCCTAAGCGTCCCTTTCTCTGCAGTCTCCAGCCATAGACTGTCTTATTGTAGTTGCCCTTTCCCAGACATTAATGAAATGGCATTTAAATAATGTAGCTCCAATGTTTATTCAAAATATGGCCATTCTTAAATGCTCCAAGTATTCCCAGCGAAAGGGTAAAACTGCGGTCGTCCCTAGGGCAAACAAGCCCAGAAATCCAAATCAGGACCCGTCAATTCCTGCTCCAATTCATTACAATTCCTTTTATTCAATTTTGATTCCAATTCAATTTCTGTCAGTTCAATGCGGACCATTTCACTAGGATAAACAGCTCTTAAGTAAAATTCCTCCTTAACAAAGAAAATCCATTGGTAAAGCAAATAACTTTGTTTCAGAATGCAAATATCCATTGCCATATTACTGTGGACACTATTTCTGTGACACACCAGTGACTGTGTCCCTCTGGTGTGTCACAGTGTTAACAGTTTTCATATATTTAAGCTCACTGTTTAAGGATCAGAATAAATTTTTAAGGAGCAAAATTTTGTTTAAGAGCTTTTAACAACGTTAGGGAAATGGTTCCCTGGGGACAGATCAGATTGTTTTGTGTTCTCCAGATACCCAGGTCCTGTGTTACTGATCCGGCGCAGTCGGGACGAGATGATTACGACACGGTGAGACTCATTCACATGTCATAGTTACCTCCAAACAGTTATGGTCATTAGCTCATTATAGTCTACGTCTGCAATGTGTGAATACGATAACTAAACTAATTTACACGGTCCATTTAGTAAATTTATTTAAATCACCAGCAAATATTTTTTGTTAGACTAAATGAAGAGGTCTGTTTCCTCTTGAAAAATGTGGTCCTAATTAAAGGCATACGCGGAAAGATTATATAAAATGGTTTAAGCAACATGACCAGCTGGTTTAATAAATAAACAAGTGCTTTCTTTTGTTAACGTCATCCAAAGAGCATTCGTTCTTTCTTTTGTCATTAAACGGGGTCACTTATAATAATGCAAATAGTTTTGTGTGTGTGCGCACACACACACACACACACACACACACACACACACACACACACACACATCAACCTTTTCTAATTAGCTTTGGTTGGGGCAAATCAGAATTGAAAACCTTGTTCAGGATTTCATCTTGGCTAAATAAAAAAATTACGCAGGCAAGGTGACATGTCGTAAAAGAGATTGAAATGATTTGACATTTTGCCAATTGTGATACTTGTACAGTCAAGCCTTGTAATAAATTCACACATGGCTGGGTAACCTAATTGAAAAATATCAGTGGTGAAGAAGAAGCAGTAGATTTATTTATCCAAACCGTACAAACAGTAATAGTGTACATTTTGTACAGTTAGGGGTTAGGGTGTATATTTTATACAGTTAGGGTTTACATAGAGGATCCTACTAAGACTTGGCGAAAGTTGTGGTATTTCAGTTTAGTTTCTGTTGAATGAAGGTAAAATGTGTCATCTGTTTCCAAACAACATATGTTCCTAAGCTCAATATTGGCTTTCTTTGTATCTGTGCAATCTAAAATACTGGAATCAACTTCCTATTGTAGTTAAATCTTCTGAAAGCATAGCCAACTTTCATTAAAAAAATCAAAACATATTTGCTTGAAATTGCTTCCATGCCCCAATAACGACTTTTGCCTGTCCCAGTTTATGATTATGCCAATGATTTTGTTTGTTGCGATATAGGCACTATAGAAGTGTCATTGTTATTATAATTTTTTTAATGATGTGTTTAAGTATGCAGCTGGGGTGAATATTCATAGAGGGTAGTGAGGTTGCTAGATGAATACGTATTGTGTAGTGTTTGATGAGTCTACGTCCGTTGCTGATACTGCGTTGTTTGCAGGGACCCAACAGAACTACTCTCTAACAGAACCAACGGTGTCCTCTCGAAACTTCTACAACACAGGTACAGGGTGTCCACAAACAACACCACTACACAGGGCACCTCAAAATTACCTGAACAAATCCAATTACGGTTAAAAAAAATCGTATTTCTATCAGGTTTACATTTTTTCATCGGTTATGTTTTGCCATCTTTCTTTCCATGGAATTGAGCGGATCAAAACTGTGAAGATAAATTCAACAACGTTAGACATACACAACATATATTAATTACACAGATGCACTATGCAACCTAGAGGAATTCATGTAGTTTTTGAAACAACATCGTGAAGAAAATCCGAACATGTTTATGTGACAGTCAACTGATCAAACATATTGCACGGTCTAAAAGTAACACAGGATTAGACATGATTGAAAGGGTATGCATGTTATAGAAAGGTTCATGATATAGAATTAGACTCGTGACATTTATTCAGCTGTTGCATGAAATGATGTTCTACAGGTATCCCAACTTGGTCGATGACACAACGCTGCCGTATCTCAAAGAGTGGCTGCAGCTGGAACGAACGAACGAAGGTAGGTGTGCACCTTCCCACCAGGGGGCGATTTGACAGCAGTTTTCTCGTCATAGAAATTGGATATCAGCAGACGAAATACTACACAAGAAATAGTTGAAATTGAAGAATTTTATGGGGATTTTTATTCTGATCGTGACTCGTTTAGTTTGTCACGTTTCATCCCTCATTTTTATTTTTATTTACAGCACATTACGAGGTGACAGAATATCCATGATATGAAGAGTGCATTACATCTTAGTATAGTCTATGACTAACTTATACATTTTATTAATTTAAACAGTTTTACACTTATTAGATAATTATTTTGACTACACTGTATGTCGCATGTTTGTAGTTCAGTTATTAATTTTACTTTTTATTATTTATTATTTTTAAACTTATTTATTATTATTAATTAAATAATCTATTTATCTATGTATTTATTTAATTTTACTCTTATATTCACATACAATTTTGTGTATTATGTTGAATATTCATATATACTTTCAGTGTGGCTTTTCTTGTATTGTATAGCACCATAGAATATTATTGTATAAATATGGGGCTATAATAATAGCCGCTATATAAATCAATAAACATTTACCACATGACGTTTAGCAGTTCTTTTTATTTGCTAACTATACCTGTTAAAACGTTTCTCAAAGCTTACATGCTGACATGACATATTTTTGCAACAGTTTCCAATCAGAAATAGACCACCTCATAACTATAATTTAATACCTGTGTGATGTCATCATTTGGAAACTCAATTTACTCTGCATCTGTAGCACAAAATATTGAAACTGACCAGCATGGAACAGTTTTGTCTTTGACGAAATTACATTATTTTTACATGTTACAAGCATGGACACATGTTGGAGTGTTTACAAACTTTGTATTACTGAACTTGTGTGTCTGTTTCAGCGGACCTGCTGGCTAAGTACAATGTCACAGACGCCGACTGTTGTCATGAGTTTGTTGGTAGGAGGACCTTCCCTGACCCCATTGGTGAGTCGGAGAAGTCTTGATAAAGTTAAATTGTCCATTTAACAAGACCGCAAAGTATAAGACACTCAGATGTTTACATTTAGATAGTTTGAATGTCCTTTGGCCTTTGCTACATTTGCAACATTTTGAATTTTTTCCAAGTCAGTGTGCATTCAGCCAGATGACACCTGTACAGGTGTTGACATGTTTGATTTGTCAGTGTCTTTTGTCTGTCTCCAGCCGCGACTGGGTTGTCATTCACTAGACCTGTCCTTCAGTTTGTGTTAAAAATTGTCCCATGAAATTGTTAATTCATTGTGCCGTTCTCTCACAAAAAATTCAATTTTGTGAAACTGCAACTTTTACATCGAATAATATTTTGATTTCTTACAAAACAGTATTCAAGCGATATCGTTATTGTAGCCACTAATTGTCTTCCTTAGTTATTCTTATTCCTCCATGACAGTGAATGACCAAACTCAGGAGGTCTGTTACACTATTGTTCAAGATGTTTATAAGCATAAATTTGTCTGTGTGTAATAGTAATTTGTTTCGTTTCTCATGGAGCGATATCAAACAATATCTTATGTCAGTTTTGTTTCTATTTTATTTCATTTTGTTACTTTTTAAATATAATAAATGATGATCATTACTCTTTCTTGGTTCAGAATTGCAAAAAAAAACTGTTTTGTGCTGTTTTAGGTGAGGATTATCCGCTGGACAAGAAAGTACAGCTGATGCTGTTTCTGGTATGTAGAAGCTGTTAAATGACAACCATTTCACATGTTCATATATGAGAGTTTATGATTAGATAAAACCGGATTTCTCATCATTGGTACCTCAACGCAGTGTGCAAAACTTGATGGCTTTTTCCCCAACACATATCCTGAGTCAGAGTATCACACCAGCCACCATAGTTTTAAATCTCTGAGTAACATTTGATGAAATGTTTAAATTCAGACAACATATCAAAAACATGTCATTGCTGTTTTTACCATATCCGCGATCTTAGCCATATTCACCGGTTTATAAAACCATCGCAACAGCGCTAGTAAGCAGCAGATTCGACTACTGCAATTTCCTCCTTTACAATACGGCAAGCAAGGATATAGCAAAGCTTCAACATGTCCAGAATTGTTTAGCAAGTGTGGTCACGCATTCTCCTCGTTTTCCTCGCTCAGTGCCGCTTCTAAAATCATTGCATTGGCTTATTTTTGCCCGGTGACATTTCTAGTTTACACTATGTTCAATTCACACGTCATCTACACCATTCGTACAACACGTGACGACACATCTACCTGTGAGTCTTGTCTTCAGGCGACCAAGTACATGGATGAGTTCGACTCGACTCACTGCACCCAGCTCCCGGCCTCAATGTTCCGCCAGCCCTGGCTGGGAGACTGTCCCGAGGAGGAGCCACAGGAAGACAAGAAGAGTCTCTCTGAGGTCCCACCGGACGAGGACAAGAAAGACATATAGTGCTGCCACCTTGTGACCAAAACTGGAACCAGTGAACATAGTGCGTCGGTAGTCGTTTTGTTCTGATCGAGTCGACGTTATCGTGTCACAGAACAGCACTAGTGCGTGACTGATGACAAAACTCGGCGAGATTGGACATGTGTGTGTGTGTGAAATGGGAGTTGCTTTCGTTCGGCACTACACTGTAGTTGTGTTTTACAGCGCAGTGGGTCTACACAAGTACATTCCAGTGTAGCGGTCAAGTTTTCGGAACATTGCTCGGCAAGTGTCTCCCAGTCGGGATGTCACCGATGCTGTGAGCGTTGCGCTACAGGCTTCCACGGTGATGATGTGAGAGATTTATCCGAAGGAATCTGCTCATTTTATTTTATATGAATGTAATGTTTGTACGTAGGCATAAGCTAAGCTTTTTAAAAACCACAACACGTTATTCAGATCAGCCCTTCACTGGTAGTGTTTTAATTTCCTGTCACCATTTTGAACAGTTGCATTATTTGATGCAGTGTATAATCCAGATGTATTTTTCAATATGCACATAATTTATGCACCCTTCTCTATAATAAATCATCTATGGTGCCACCTGAAAGTTATTTCGTAGAATTCCTTCCTTCCCCACACCATTGCTAATGACCTCACATCGTGTGCTGTGAGTATATTTCCTTCTCATTCAAACCAGTACTGTTCGAAATGTGTTTTGTCATTATTTCTGAAATCTTGTGTTTCCAGCAGTCTGTCGTCTTCACATATAAAGCAAAGGTTTCACAGTGCACTGGAATTCTTACACAGAAACTGACCCTAATAGCCGTCACAAGCGCCATACATGTATTGTTGGGGGAGGATTGGTTTGGAAGAATGATAAACAAATGCCATTTGTTTAGCCTTTGGCGACTTAACCTGCATTCAGATTGCTTTTGTTTTCTTGCAATTCTCCAGTAGTTTGGCGGGTGTTGTGCAGTGCATGCTTGCAGTGGTAACATACCCATAGGCCTGGGGAAATGTCAACCTTGTGTTACTGCGTTCACGCAAAATGCGACAGATGAGTGTGTTCTTAAAGTGTGTGATGTTAAAAAAATTGTAGCTGGCTCCTAATGAAAAATGTCAAGAAATGAGTCATGTCGTCGTGTTATAATACGATAAATTGGGCAGAGAAACCAGTCGTCTCAGGTATAGTCTTGTCACTGTGTGTATATGCATATTTTTACATTTATTATAATTTTTATAGGGGGCAAAATATGGCCTTTAAAGATATGATCGGTGCTTAAAAAAATATGCCAACATAACACTACCATTATCCTGTTTTCCATTCCAGTTCCCGCCTGTGATTCCTAACCCAGTTGCCCACCCAATTTCCCATGTCCCTAGTTGTCCACGTCCTTATTCTGTCCTCCCGTCTGGCTCGTCTACATCCAATGTTCTGTTGACAGCACAACCAGCATGTTAATGCTTACACTGTCTTTATTTTCTCATTTGTGACAGACTTGAAGATTTCGAGTCAAAGGATATTTCATCAACGATAACAATTGTTTGTGTCGTCATCCACTGGCGAACTGCCGCAATGAAGTGTCTGTTTGTGAATTGTCCTGGTTGTTTCTTTGTGTCGTTTTGACATTACACAAAATGAACATCCTTTTCTCCACCCCCTCCCCATCAAAGTTAATACAGCAGCGAGAGACTGACCACTGCACTGAATGGTCACTTCACACATAAAGGTCATTTCATATACAGCATCATGGGATCATGTCAGCTTTGGGGTGCACTGCCTGCCACTTATAAAATAGGGGTTAGGGTGTGTGTATTGCATAATGCAGCATGCTACGTTTTGCTGTCTCTACTATTATAAAATATGGGTTAGGGTGTGTGCATTGCATAATGCTGCAATACTAGACCCCTATTTTATAATAGACTGATCTGGATAGGCTGTGCGCCCCAAAGCTGACATGATCCCTTCCCCGCATCGTGTCTAGTGTTTGAGACTGGTAAATGTGGGTAACATGTCACTGTTCAGTTGAGCTTCATCTTGTCCTCTCGGAAGCATTCAGCCACACCGACAGAGCAAAACTGTCTTATAATATCAATATTCATTGTCAACTGTTGACAGAAACGACACAAGACCACATTTGATTTCCCCATACACGGCCATTATGAGTTTGCCTGCCAGGTTTTTCTACTGGTGTATTAAAATTTTCAGGCTTTAATTAGCCGTCACTCACACACATGCTGTATACATTTCGTAACATTCTAATACCTAATTTCCCCACAATCCAATCTCTAACCTGACACCCCTTAATTTATGCTAAAACCAGACACTGATTTGCGTGGATCGCATCACCAATCAAAATGACACCTGTGTCTATACGCAGAAAAACACCCAACTGACATCTGTCATAATTTGACAGCTCTGATGCCACGCTGCACAAATACATCATTTCTACTCACTCAACACTGCACACAACCTGCACATAAACCATTTCTAGTGGGAACTTTTGTCAGGTGAAGGCAGATAAACCCCTTATTGTGGTCTTAGTCAGTTAGTGTAATTGGCACTACCATAAATCATGACATTAGTACAGTATGACAACTGTTGCTTAGACACTGATAACATGAGTATTTCAAGTGAAAATACATCACCGTATGACACTAAGCAGCTGCCAATCCCCTTCCCCAACTACACCAACATTGTGTACACAATTTCGATGTATCAAGACATTCTGAGTATTGCTAGCTACACTGCTACATTCCTGCCAGAATTGTTTCTCTCCAAATAATGAATTATTACAAAACAATGACACAGTTGTACTCTACATGTTATAATAACATATTTTATTTGATGTAGCTCCACATCCATAATTATTTGTGGCACTTCCCAATGCATTACTAATTAAATATATAAAAAGGATGTTCAATTGTTTTGACTGGCCAGTATTGCTTATCTAAAATGGCATATAAAGTATTAATTTGTACAAGCCTTTCCTGGAAAAAGAGCCAAAAATTGTTCTTGGTGATGTCCCGTCAATTTTAGCTGAACTTTATACCTTACACATTACACATTTCAGTTTATTTTCATTTAGAAATAATCCAAAGTAATAAAATACCAAACATATGGTTAAAGTTGGCAAATTCCTTGCAAATACCAATTTTAAAACCTTTTTTCTGGTTTGCTTAATTTTGTTTAGCAATTTTTTATGTGGTCTGGAGAATGTTAATAAAATTACAACAATCTGGTCTAGATCACTACACTATATTATTTTGAGTTCTGGAATGGTGTACCTTGTTAACATGTGCAACTAATGGTGGCCATTTTGTTTGTTCCCATGGAAACCAGGGATCATGCACAACAATTCTCATTTACTCAGACCTATTTTACTTCATGAGCAAAAAAACTTAGTTACTGGTACATTAAAAAATAATCTAACTGCCACATCTACCCTGAAAGTACATAACTTGGAATTTACTAAGCTCCCAAACTCTGTCTTGCAACTCACTAAAAATAATAACGACTGCTGTGGCTGGTAAAAAATATCTACAAACCAAGCAGTTGTTTTAGAAGTAAATTCGCCAGTAAGATGTCACGGCGTGAGTTGTTCGTGTAGGTCTCTCATGCTTCGTATCTGCCTCCGCAGCGACTCTTTCCTCGCATTCATCGCCTCCAGCCACCGTCTCTGGTTCACAACCGCAGCAGACAGCAACTTCACAGCGCCCTCTAGCAACCGCTGGTCAAAGTCTGCTCTCGTCCGCGCAACGAGCTGCTGCAAGTCTGTGACCTTTGACCCATCTATGTTGTCCACCTGGCGGAGATCGGTGGCAACTGTTTCGATTCGTTGGTGCGTAGAGTCGACGTCTCGCACTACTTTGTTAGCCCAACTGGCTGCTTGAGTGACCTGCAGGCAGAGATGTCCACCAAAGTTTTACTCATCTTAAATTAGGTCAAAATCACATATATATACTTATGGCAGGCAAATTAACTTATGTAATTATTTAAGTTATCTCAAATGGAACTCTGAAGTTCACACAGCACAGATTAAAGGCCAGATTGTGAATCTCTTGAAGTCTCCATACTTTCAACCTGAGTCCTGATATTTGTTTTTGCCAGATTTTATAGATATGTTACACCCACTCATTAGAATAAGTTCATCTAAGTTCATCTAAATGCACTCAAGCTACTTACAGTAATTCTTCACCTCTGGTAAGATTGATTGAATAATTTGATTGACAATTTAATTTTCACTCAGTGACATATTAGTTTTCACTATTTTCAATGGTTCACACACCATTTACATCAGTCACACAACATATATTTACAAAAGATACAAGAAGTTAGAGAGGATGACAATAAATAACTAGATATGTAAATAAATGAAATGCAAACAACTAAAATAAGTAAAAACTTTATTATAAATACACAAAACAGATGACAACAATGTGCATTTAAACAAGGATGTGCCAGGCGGAAGAAAAGAGATAGCTCCGCAAATCCAGTGCTGCAGAAACAGGCTCTGCGCATATTACTGATCGTCCATGTCCGAACTGTGACAGAACTTTTCGTGCTCAAATTGGCCTTATCAGCCACATCTGGACACATCGCCTACATGCGACAGACCAGTGATGTCATGGTCATCATTCCGGACGGACGGACGGACGGACGGACGGACAATAGAATGACAAAGTGACTAATACATTTTTAAACACTCACCTTGGCTTGCATGTCCTTCACCTGGAGCTGTGTCGTGGAGCACTGGGTAGCAGCCGGGGCGACATCGGAGGCGTTGATGGCACTGACTGTCTCCGCCTCCAGAGTCACCTCATTGAGCACCGTGTCGGAGTAGAGCTTGAGGCTCAGAGACGTATTCACTGCATTCACCAGTGACTGACGGGAAGAAAACATTCACTGCAAACACTTTGCACTATTTTCCCTCTGAGCCAAATTCGTCGTAAGGCCAATTTTGCTTGCATTTTATTTATGAAAAAATACAAATTTTCAAACAGAATGTGCCTTCTTTGGGCATATAGTTTTCTGTTTAATTTTATCATAAAATAATGTTACCAAAATAAACTACACGTACATGTGAATTACTATTTTTTTCCAATACAAATGTGTTTGGAGGAAACTGTCATGTAACTGTTTCCCGGAGACAGTTTGTTTGCATTTGTAATCTATCTTTGAACTGTTAAATTCAAAATTGTGTACAGGTGTACAACAATAATAGGATCACTTCCATTGCATCTATATCCTTTGAAACCAAGCTCAAAGACGAACACTAAACCTTCATTTAAGTTTGAAATTTTAACTGACTATTTACGTGTCTTAACTATGTCAATAATGAATTTTAAAGTTTGTTTGTCTTCTTAATGTTTATGCATATTTCATTTTACCAAGTCAATTTAGTATTGTGCTCAACCTATTAATTATATTGAAATAATTGATTTATTTTAACATATTCATTTAATTTATTTAGCTTGTTATAGTGTATTTATTTGTTTTATTTTGGTAGTACCTTTGAGAATGTTTTTAACCTGGACATGTGGCAGTTAATAATGTTTTCCATGCACGCACGCACGCACGCACGCACACACACACACACACACACTGCAATATATCTAATATTATTTACGAAAATATTTCAAACTTTAAATGAGGCAAGACACAGTTTTTGAGTGTTTAGAGGTGCCACTACGCATGAGGTATCTCCACCCACCTGTGTCTCTGAGGTGATAGCATCTCTCGCCTGTCCAGCGATCAGTCTCGCCTCACTTGACATCTGTCGAGTTCCTTGGAGTGACCTCCTAAGTTGGTCAGCGGCCTGAGTCGCCTTCTCACTGACCGCCCGCACAAGGGCCACGGTCAGCAGAGATTTGGTAGCCTTCTGTTCCACCGCTGACCACAACAACAACGGTGAGGTCAACATGCAGTGGACGGTGGACGTTTCTAATGCACAGTCAGCACTGAGAGATGGTCACGTGGTGAACTGAACAGATGACCAAGAGGTGGAATGGCTAGGAGATGACTTGACCAGATGATCAAGAGGTGAATTGACCAGATGATCAAGAGGTGGATTGACCAGATGATCAAGAGGTGAATTGACTAGATGATCAAGAGGTGGATTGACCAGATGACCAAGAGGTGGATTGACCAGATGGTCAAGAGGTGAATTGATCAGATGACCAAGAGGTGGATTGACCAGATGATCAAGAGGTGGATTGACCAGATGATCAAGAGGTGAATTGACTAGATGATCAAGAGGTGGATTGACCAGATGACCAAGAGGTGGATTGACCAGATGATCAAGAGGTGAATTGACCAGATGATCAAGAGGTGAATTGACTAGATGATCAAGAGGTGAATTGACCAGATGATCAAGAGGTGAATTGACCAGATGATCAAGAGGTGGATTGACCAGATGATCAAAAGATGGATTGACCAGATGACCAAGAGGTGAAATGACCAGATGAACAAGAGGTGGATTGACCAGATGACCAAGAGGTGGAATGACCAGAAGGTGTATTGTGCTGCTGACCAAGATATATTGTATTGTACACAGTTATTTTTATACATTATTACGGTCATTAATGACTAATAAGACATAGTTCAAATGAAATAAAGGAATAAAATTATAGCAAATAATTACATTAAAAGGATTAATAAAAATCTTGCTTACATTATAATGAGTTTAAAAGAATCCCTTTAATGTCAGTTAACAACAGACGAAGTATTCACCTGAAGCACGAGTAGTGAAGTCTCTCATGATGTCCAGCATTCTGCTCGCGTTCCTGAAACTCTTTCCGCCCAATTCCTCCGCAGCAACCGCATTCTGATTGGCTGCAACTGAACGCACAAAGAGGCCTTCTGATTGGTTCTTCAGCACACTAACTCCAACCAGTAGGCTGGCTGTGCTCTGGCCCGCAGCACGCACATCTCTCCTCACCGATTGGCTGTTAGAATTTGCATTCAGTGCCTGAAAAAAGAGGAGAGATGAAAATGAAAGTTTAATGAAAAATGCTAATTTGTATTTGTTTTAATGACAATGTAACTTATTATACACATTTTTAAACAGTAAAACCTGTGTTGGGTGACAACCCTCCAGTGCAGCAAACGCGGTCGCTTAAGACAGGTGGTCACTTATAACAGGTTGCGCACAAAATTATGTCGACTTAATTACGAATGTGTACACGTGTACGTGTGTGTTTAATCTATGCGGGTAGGCAGACAAGCATTGTAGTACTATAACGGAAAAAACTTGAAATACATTTTGTATTTAGGACCATGTATAAGACAAGTTAATAGTGTATTATGTTCATCATTGTTAATATGAGATTTACATTTCTATCCACTGAAAATTCTTCGATCACTGTTCACCTAAAATCATCACTTTCTAAAAAACGCATTTATAGTTGTCTGCTGAAATGTGAGTGGCACCGGTGCCAGCTGTGATGGTACCGGTGCCAGCTGTGATGGTACCGGTGCCAGCTGTGATGGTACCTCGTCATCCATTCCGTCATCCTTGCGCACTTTTGATAAATCGATGATACAGGTGAACAGTGGGAGGGTAATGGAGAATAACAGTATGAGATGGAGGGAGTCGGAGACTGCTGATAGAGATGTAGCGAGAGAAAAGAGAGGAAAGAAAAGATGATGAAAAAGACGATGGTAATGATGGCCAACCTCACCCCTGACGACAGATGCCAAGAGGCGAAAAAGAAACATTGAGAAACGTACCCTGATATTGAGGCTAAATGCTTTATTCATGATGTCTTTTGTCTCTTTCTCAAACGCTTCTACCGCGGCAGTGTCAACGTCACCAACATCGGTGACATTCTGTCGAGTTGCTATGGCAACCTGCCATGCCAGTGACGCACTCTTAGTGCATGATTCTGCACCATTAGCAACCTTTTTGCTCTTATTAGTTACCATGACAACAAACTGTTCTAGGTCACTGATTCGGTGGGTTGTGTTGTCGACGAGTCGATATGATGCAGTGGTCATCTGTAAATGACAACAACAAAAGTTGTTATTAATTATTGGCTACCTGGTGGGTGGTTCTTTTAATCTCAATAATAAAACAAATGTTGTTCTATCACCTGTTACAAGTGGATAGTATTTTTTTTAAATACTGCAGAAATTACACATGGAGAGATTTGGTATGGTAACTGAATGTTCAAGTTGGTTTTCTTTTTTGTACATGATTTAATAAGTTCACTGATAGCTCTAAAAGATCAAGATAAAAATTAATAGGACGGGATTGCATGGGATAAGAAGAGGAACGTTGTTGTTCTTTTCTGTGCATATGGGTGCATGAGTCCACTGGTTCTCAATTTCTGTTTTCTTCTTTTTCCTTTCAAGAAGATCTGGTTCCTTGGTTGTTGCTATAATCATGCATAATTACCTCTCAAGAAACTGTTGGCCAGCAGCCCGAATACTTAAGTCATATCACACAACAGTCTGGCAACTAAGGCCACGCGGGAAGCAGCCAAAATATTCCGACCAATCACCAACAGTTTCTTGAGAGATATTTATGTATGATGATAACAACAAAGTCAGCAACAGGAAGCTTCTGGCAGATGACATCAACCACCCAACGGGGCAGCGTTAGAAATATCTTCATCTGTTAATCTCAATATGTGAACTTCAACAAATTGCTTCACATGTTTACCCAGAATCCCAACCAAGACTGTGGCTACACATTGACACTAGTCTAGTGCAAGCAAGGTATTTATCGTACTCACGTTGCGAGCGGTTCGTGCCAAGGTAAGCGCTGTTGTGCTCTCCGACACAATATTCTGCACAATGCTCGCCGTGCGTAACGTATTACCCATACTGCTCTGGGACATGGCAACAAGAGTGCGCTCCACGTAAGTGAGATTATCAACCAGTTGTTGTACTGGGCCGAGATACAGCTGCCAGATGCCTGAAATAGCAACGAATACAACCAGTTAAGGATATAGCTGGGCCTCAGACACACTGCTGTGTTTGAGCAGACTAAGGCCTGTCTGTATTAAAACTTTGGCATCTGCTTGTGTGACCAATGCATTTATTTACAAATGTTGGGCTGTTCCTGTGTGTACATACTACATAGCATAACCATAAATAATAAATATAATGATATGAATAATTAGTGTGTGTGTGTGTGTGTGTGTGTGTGTGAGTGTGTGTGTGTGTGTGTGTGTGAGTGTGTGTGTGAGTGTGTGAGTGTGAGTGTGTGAGTGTGTGTGTGAGTGTGTGTGTGAGTGTGTGAGTGTGTGAGTGTGTGAGTGTGTGTGTGTGTGTGTGTGTGTGTGTGTGTGTGTGTGTGTGTGTGAGTGTGTGTGTGTGTGTGTGTGCGCGTGCGAGTGCGAGTGCGAGTGTGTATGTGTGTGTCCCTGACAGGTGGTCAAAGTGTCAGCCAGTGTCCAGTCCTACCTGCCCGTTGAGGCACCAGTAGAGTCAAGGTGTTGTTGATGTCTTGGACTGTGTCTGTGGCTGTAGTCAGTGCTGACTGCGTGTCCTGAAGTTTGGAGATGGACACATTAACAGCCACGTCTGTCGAGTTGTCAAGTGTGTCAGTCAGACCCTGCAGGGACGTGTTGAGCTGAATCATCTGTGTTGACGCAGTCGCGTTGACACGCTCAGTCTCAGCCAACTGAAAAACAGGATGTCACTGACTGACTTATCTGGGCAGGCAAAAGGTGTATAAGTAACTTCCCAAGTAACCCAGCGATGCTTTAAAAAAATGGCAGTCACCACCTGAAATGTTTCAAAATTGTTGGAACACAAAGAGGCCTTAGGAACTCCACCCCAGTACAGGCCTATGGGAAACCTCAGTCAGGCCCTAGAAATCCCACCATCCGAGCCTTAGTAAACCCCATCATGCCCAAGAACCCCACCCCCCCCCCCCCAACTGGTCCTAGGAACCCCACATTAATTGGCCCCAGGAATCCCACACTCCCAAATGGCCCCAGGAACCCCACACTCCCAAATGGCCCCAGGAACCCCACACTCACAAATGGCCATAGGAACCCCACACTCACAAATGGCTATAGGAACCCCACACTCACAAATGGCCCCATGAAACCCACACTCCCAAATGGCCATAGGAACCCCACACTCCCAAATGGCCATAGGAACCCCACACTCACAAATGGCCATAGGAACCCAACACTCCCAAATGGCCATAGGAACCCCACACTCACAAATGGCCATAGGAACCCAACACTCCCAAATGGCCATAGGAACCCCACACTCACAAATGGCCCTAAGAACCCAACACTCCCAAATGGCCATAGGAACCCCACACTCACAAATGGCCATAGGAACCCAACACTCCCAAATGGCCATAGGAACCCCACACTCACAACTGGCCCTAGGAACCCAACACTCCCAAATGGCCATAGGAACCCCACACTCACAAATGGCCATAGGAACCCCACACTCACAAATGGCCATAGGAACCCCACACTCACAAATGGCCATAGGAACTCCACATTCACAACTGGCCCTAAGAACCCTACAGCTTCAACTGGAACCTTGATCCCCCAACTGGCCCCAGGAACCCCATGCCCGCAGCAGACCCTGAAAGAGACTCACGTAAAGGAGGAGTTGCTGTGTGTCTGCCACGACACGGTCCAGCCTCCAGCGGAACGGACCCATGTCTGCGGTCATCTCCTGTGATAACAGCTGACCAAGCAGAGTGGTCAAGTTACGCCTCATCTCTCTCACGGCCTCCACCTGCGCCATGACCAGGTCAAAGCACAACTCACACCCTGTCAACATGTCACAAAATAAGTCACATGACTCACACCCTGTCAACATGTCACAAAATAAGTCACATGACTCACACCCTGTCAACATGTCACAAAATAAGTCACATGACTCACACCCTGTCAACATGTCACACAATAAGTCACATGACTCACACCCTGTCAACATGTCACAAAATAAGTCACATGACTCACACTCTGTCAACATGTCACACAATAAGTCACATGACTCACACCCTGTCAACATGTCACAAAATAAGTCACATGACTCACACCTTGTCAACATGTCTCAACATAAGTCACATGACTCACATCTTGTCAACATGTCACAAAATAAGTCACATGTGAACAAGTCACATCCACCACTGTCTATAGCCAGGTACTCATTTATACAGCTGAGTGAACTGGAGCAATGTGGAGTGAAATAACTTGCCCAAGGTTTTAACATCGCAGCACAGGATTCGAATCTGGGTTCTCATAATCGAGAGTCCGAAGCTCTACCCCCGAGTCATTGCGCCCTACATTTAATGCTATGTTTGTTGGACTATGACAAATATGTTCAAAGGACACTGACCACAAAGTTGTATTTAGATAATTTATAATATGACATGATAATTTGATTAGTTCTTGTATAGAAACTTTTACAGTTTTACAGCTCAACTTACTTGAACATCCGGAGCTAGTTAGGTTGACATAGTTCTCGACACAGACGTCACATGTCCGGCCGGTGACATGTGACACGCAGTCACATTGTCCTGTCTGGCTGTCACACACAGTGGTTGTTGCCCCAATCACACTGCAGTTGCATGCTGCAACACAAAGTGTCAACAGCTGTCAGTCTCAGCCAACCCTTACTGTCCCACAAGTACGGGGCTATAGTCTGTGACACCAGACTCAATAGGTGAGGTTGGCTAGCCCTACTTTTTTTAATCTTGTTTTTTTAAGGGTAGATTGTCACCCTTATATAGTATTGGGGTAGCGGGTAGCATGGGGCCATATACTACCATGGTAGTAAGAGGTCACAGACTGTAACCCTTACTACCAGGGTAGTATGGCGTCACATACTATGACCCTTACTACAGGGTACTATGCTGTCAGCCTGTAACTTTTACTACAGGGGTATTACAGGGTCAGAGATTATTACAGCAGAAACATTATATTATATATTACAAGAACATCCAAAGAATGCAACATTAAAACATTAATAAAAGCATCTGCATAATGAAAAATATATATATATATATTCACACATATAAATATATCATCGATACCCTTTATTTGGTTATTCATAATATATCATATTTTTTCAGGCAATTTCATAACTGTACCCAAATGACAGGGAAATCTAGCTTTACAACTCACCTTTACAACCGTATCTCCCTAGACCCCAGAACCCAAGTTCACACAGATTACACTCGGCCCCGAAGACATGTGTTGCACACTGTGAGCAGTGAGGCCCCGCCGTGCCATTGCGACAGTTGAGACAGTCCCCAGTAGCCTCGGAGCAAAGCGGAGGGGTCGTCTCAGAACGCTGGCTGCAGTCACACGCGGTGCATGCGTCGTAGGCCGAACTATTGACCATCAAACGTCGGTGGCCGGTGTCACACGACGCACACGACAGACCTGGAATTGACCAAGCAGCGCCGTCAACTTACATGTTTTACAGACGCAAACACAGACACTTTATTGATATTACTGTCACTTTAAAATATTGAAGGAAATCAAATTTCTTGTACATACTCAACAACTCAATGCCAAATTAGAGAACAAGTCACTGCAAAGTTTTTGAGAATATTGGTTAAGTGTGAAAAATTTGCATTTTAGGGGGCCCTGGGATGACTTAGAATTACTCAACCAACTATAAAGTTACCACATGAAATGTGCAATATCAATGAATAAGTTATTGAAGATTTTGGAATTGCACTTTATATTTTATGACGCAACATCTCATCCTCCGGATTGCTCAAATTAAAACGCTTTATTCTTTATTCCGTGGTTCACCCGTTCAGTTGAACACCATCTTGATCTCTTAGAAACATCCAGCCACACCGCAATTAATGCGTGATGTCTATTCGTGTAACATTATTAATAATTTGTAGTTTTATTTAGTGCAGGTTCCCAGAGATTTCAGGGCACTTCAGACAGTTAGGTTTCTGAAGAAGGTAAAGTAATATCATGTTTGCTGTGTTCTGTAGATCAAGCCCACAGCTTGCACATATATGATTCTGTGAATTGTCAAACAAGTTTGACATTTCGATATGAGGTGTATTTACTTTCCCAAGCGGAAGAATGCACCGGTGATTAACTGCATAGTTACTGCACAATATAAAACTACCAAATATTATTTTATATATATATATATATATATATATATTGAATTGAAATTTATTTCAACAACAACTACTACAGTGTACAGCTGTACTACATTATAAATACAGTGCATATAATACAATTGTTGAAAAAAGGGTAAAAGAAGTACAATAGTTATCATGTTTACCCTTATAATTTCTTAATTTCATAAATAAAGCATCTGAACAGTGCAATAGAAGGTGCGACAACACTATTTATATGTGTAACCATACGACAGTTAATAAACAAAAGACATTTGACATTTGTTAACGAAAAATAAAACCTTTTATAACAATAACAAACTGAATATTTAATTTTGTTATCTAAATTATGTTAGCATATATATATTATTATAAAATAAATATATATATTATTGTAAAATAAATAAACAATGTTAAAAAGTTGACAAATGGTTAATGAATCATCATTCACCTGACACGTTTCTACCAACGTTACATGTGCAGTTCTCAACAAACGTCACCCATGTTGAGGCTGTGTCCACCTGTCTGGCGGTCATCAGGTGGACGTCTGTGATACTGACCACACCACCAGCATACAGGCGCCTGATGTAGATTGCCGTGAGGTCAGCCAGAATAGCTGTCACAACATGAACACCCGTCGATATTAAACTCAATCAATGGGGAATTTAAAGAATTAGCCAGCCAGGTGGCAATTTGGGCAGTGTGCTGTTACCTGGTTACATGGCATTCATTCATAATATTCAGCAGTTGTTAACACATGTTGTAATAATAATAATAATAATAATTTTTATTTATAAAGCGCCGTATATCCAGAAAAAGTTTCTGCTCAGACGCGTGTACATACAACATTTGTAACATATAAATGTATAAAATATGATTAATCAATTAAAAAGTCAAGTTGTTTAAATGATAATAAATAATTAACTAAATATAAAATATACTCATAGTGTATAAGCTAAACTTATCAGTAATAAATAAATATATAAAATAAATAATTAATTAAAAATACATATATATAATTATATATATATATATACATTATATATATTAATAAGATATTAAAACAATACACTAAAATAGTTTGAGAAATTATAATTATGGTTAAAATAAGTGAACTTAAACAAAATGTAGACTTACAACAACCTGAAAGAACTCAAAGATGAACAGAGAAAAACTATAAACAGTTAAGTATGTGATGACGTCACTGATCTGAGTTGCGTATAGATTTAACAAGATTTAACAAGATTGCCACCTAGAGAATCAACTCTAGATGGCAGGTGGACAAGGAAGCCGTTTGGCTTATCGAGAGTCCAACCTATCTATCTAAGTATACCCTGCCCGTCTTAGGTATATGTCAATTTTATTTTTAAACATATTAACACTTCTAGCACCTACACAATCAGCTGATAATTTGTTCCATTCGTTTACTATTCTTTGGGAAAATGAAAATTTTCTAATATCTAGTCTACACTGCTTCTTTGCTAATGCAACTCCATGTCCTCTAGTCCTTCTCTCTTCCTTGACCGTGAAAAAAATATTTCTGTCAATATTTTCATACCCATTCAATATTTTAAAAACCTCAATCTGATCTCCTCTCAATCTTCTGGTTTCTAGTGTTGTTAGACCACATTCTATTAGACGCATTTCATAACTAATATTCCTGAGTTTTGGTATCATTTTTGTTGCTCTCCTTTGTACTCTTTCTAGCATATCAATATCCTTCTTGCGATATGGCCTCCATGCTTGTATACAATATTCTAAATGAGGCCTAACTATTGTTTTATAAAGCGGTATTATTAGTTCTGTTTCTTTGTATACTATATTTCGCCTAATTAATCCAAGAATTTGGTTTGCCTTCGCTGCTGCAATTCCACACTGCTCTGATACCTTCATGTCAGCACTAATGGTTAAACCTAAGTCCTTTTCCTTTACAGTAGTATTTAGTACAGTACCACCCATTGTATATTGTGCATTTTCATTCCCATGTCCTGTGTGGAGGCACTTACACTTTCCAAAGTTAAACAGCATTTGCCATTTCTCAGACCATTCTATCAACTTATTTAGATCATCTTGTAAATGCTGTCTATCTGCATCACTTTTTATTTTCCTAAACACTTTTGTGTCGTCCGCAAACTTCAACACCTTGCTTGTTATGTCATCATCCAAATCATTGATATATATTAAGAATAAAATAGGTCCCAATACTGATCCTTGCGGTACTCCACTCAAAACAGATTTCCAATTTGAAACCTCCCCATCAACTACTACTCTTTGTCTTCTATCAATAAGCCATTTTTCTATCCAGTTAATCATACTATTTCCTATGCCATGGGCCTTTAGTTTAAGTAGTAATCTTTGGTGTGGCACTTTGTCAAAGGCTTTTTTAAAATCTAAGTAGATTATATCTACTGGTGATCCCTCATCTACCCACTTTGTGACATCTTCCAAAAAACATAACATATTTGTTAAGCATGACCTCGCTTTTAAAAACCCATGTTGAGATGTGTTTATCAATTTATTTTTAACAAGAAAATCAACCAAGTGATCTTTAATTAGTCTTTCTAATAGTTTACAAATCACCGATGTTAAACTCACTGGTCTATAGTTCTCTGACTTGCTTCTTGATCCTTTTTTAAATAATGGTATGATGTTTGCTTCTTTCCATTCTACCGGAACCACTCCTTCCTCTAATGCCAAATTGAACACTGTTGCAAGTGGTATGCTAATTTGTTCTACAATTTCCAGTAGTAATTTGGGAGGAATCCCATCCACTCCTGGTGATTTATTATCCTTCATATCTCTTATTTTCATAGCTACCATTTTTGGGGTTACAGTTAGTTGTCCTAAATAGTCACACTCTCTCCCTTCGAACTTAGTCTCTAGTACTGGTAATGTACTAATATCTTCCCTGGTAAACACCGAACTAAAGTATTCATTTAGGTTTTCTGCCATTAAGAATCCCTCCGTTATTATGTTTCCATCACTACCTTCTAGTGGCCCGACCTTATCTTGAACTTTCTGTTTACTTCGAACATACGCATAAAAACTCTTGCTGTCATGTTTTATGTTGAAAGCTATTTTTTGTTCATAGCTTCTCTTCGAATTTCTAATTTCAGCTGTAGCTTGATTAAGTGCTTCTTTATAAATGGCATAGTCTTCTTCACTTCGAGTATGTCTATATGTCTTCCACATCATTTGCTTGTACTTGATTTTTCTAATGGCTTCCTTCGATAAGTGTTTCTTCTTTGACCTTTTCCCCTGTTTTTTCAAGGGGACAAATTTGTCAACGACGCAGTCAATTTCCCTCTTTAAGATATTCCAGCATTCTGTTGCTGTCTTATTCTTCAGTGTGTTATTCCAGTCTATCTTCGCTAAATATTCCCTCATGTCCTTATATCTTCCTTTGTGAAAATTTTTCCTGTACCGTATTTTTCTGTTCCGTTCTCCTTTTACTTTGATGATAAAATGTATCTGGTTATGATCACTACATCCCAGTGGCTCACATATATTGACATTATCAACAAATTCCTTCTGTGAGCTCAAAACTATGTCCAACACCCCTTAGTGATTCTGTAGGTTACCCATTAATCAATTAATCTTTAGTTCACTCAAAAAGCATACATTCAATATGCATTTTGACAAATGTTAAAAACAAGTTTGTTAAATTGTATATGTTGCACTAATCCACTTCCTACATAATGCAGATTTGTCTCCGAATTGTCTCTTGTAGGTGGACAATGAAAGGTAGTTACAGAAAGGTAGTTACAGCTTAAAAATAATTCTTTTGGGCCAGATTAATTTTTTATGATATATGTGACACACATATATCATAAAAAATTAATCTGGCCCAAAAGAATTATTTTTAAAATACAGATATATTTAAACACTGCTAAAATTGAATAATGATGAGATAATGAATGATGAATATATTTGAAATATAGGAAAACATAGGATTAAAACAGTAAACATAATATGTAGCTCAGGTAATTAAGAAAGTCTATAGGTAAACCAAAAATGGTTATCTCCAAATATGAAGTGCACTAAAATAAACTGTAGTAATACTGTAGTAGTAAATAAAATATTAAGCTTCAGCTAAATAATTTTGTATTTCACAACAAAAAACAGTGGCCTTGGTGCAGATCGACTGACCATAGAAACTGAAGGTGTTTGGACGTGACGTCTCATTATACTGCCACAAGGTCTCATGTAGCATCGCCTCAACCTCTCTGTACGTGTCCACTACTGCAGACACATTGTCCACTTGGAAGTACACACTTTGTCCTACAAATCACACACATTATATCAATTTTGCAAGCTTCAAGATCCAAATTTTCAAGATTCAAAAGAATTAACTCATTGTGCATTTTAAACTTTCTTTAAAACTGGAAATTTCCTTCAGTTCAGTTACACATTAAAATGCCAGTGATAAGATTGGTGATTCAGACACAGTTGAACACACACAATATAATATTAATTAGCAATAAATTGGTAAAATTAAGAGATTAAGTATATACATATAGTACAACAAATTGGTATAAAAGAATCTTTTAATAAGCAATATTGCACATGTTCAGAGTTGCAAATGACACCATAAATTTGATCAAATTTACTCTCGTAATTAAATATGCATTTATGTGGATCATAGGCATTGTGCATAATTACAATGTTTGCTGTGATAAAGAGAACTGTGTAAACATGATGAATGCTTACAAATTGATGGTATTGTTAATGCATATCATTAACATACTATTTGTTCTTTTTTATTCCACACTGGACGTTATTTATCTGCAAAAAAATATGTTTAAACTTCTCGGCATGCCATCTGCCATATGGAAGCTGCTAAACTGGCCAAAGCTTACAACTCAAACCCAGAGACAAGTTCACTGACCATTGCCCTGCATGGTGACCACAGACTGCCCAGAGAGAGGGACACTGACACGTGTCGTTGACTTGACAGAGAACCGCAGAAGTTGACCGTATGAATGTTGCTTGTCACCCAGGAAGCCACCAGGGGCAGCGATGTGACGTCCTTGCTGTGTCTGTGTCCAGTTATGAACGCTGCCATCAAAGACACCAGAACTGTCGACTTACATACAATCGTCAAACTGCTCGTGTCACATGACCTAGGTCATGTGACATAACTGTGACATAAGTCTACTAAGGATGGCTGCAGGAACAGGTTAATTTCGTAGACCAATAAACACAAGTTTATTGCAAGGTAGAAATGTACTGTATAAATAACCAAGAAAACGGATATTCTAATCGTACAAAGAATAATTATAATCACGATCAAATGTGTCCTTAAAAATATTGCAAACTTTTAAAGCAGCAATCTTTCTTTGGAGGGAAGACGACCATCGTGGCCAGCATAATTTCCAAGAATGAACAAGTCAAGGATGACAAACATGCTTTAGAGGGACAGGAAGACCAAAGACCAAAGATAGGAATATTAGCCTGAAATATCAGGAAAAGACAAAACGAAAACAGCAGTGGACATGGTAATTTCTGATTTGTACCCAATCCTGACAGCAGCTAAACGGAAGAATGGTTTTTACTTTAGAATGAATTCAATGTATTTGGCTAAACCTTCCTTGCACTGATGTTAAAGCAAACAAGAAGCACAACTTCTTCAATACAAGGTATCAAGGTACTTGTAGTGCATCTGACCTGGCTGTGTGTATCTCTGCCACTGAGAACCCCCGTGCAGAGTGACACTGTCGACTGTGGCCGTGACAGAAGCACTCCTGACAGCCGCTAGGGTTGGACGTGGCCAGGTTGAAAGTGGCTGACCGGCACTGGTCACATTTCAAGCCCTGGACATTGGTCTTGCAATGACACTGACCAGTCAACTCACTGCAGCCTTTGTCTTCAGAGCCTGTCTCAGAGCAGTTGCACTGTCTGTGACAACAAACAATGCAATGCTCACGGCTCCACGATTCCATCGGAAGGCAAGAAATAAACTTGCTTTAAAGCAAACGTTGAAACATGTGACATTTCCTGCCTGGAAACGATTCAGTAAGTCATGGGTTAATCAAATTTATTTAAATGTGATTTCTGGTCTTATGCAAAATAAAAGCAGACCACCCCAACATGCTGTGTGTGAATTTGCCAGTAAATGGGTGATTTCTCCCATTCCATTCTATTCAGAGTTATTACAGCAGCAAAAAACAATTTTGCAATGTGGTTAGTTTTTATTGTTTTAGACCCAACATGATACCTTTTATTGCTATAGGCAACACCGAATACTATCTTTCGACCTACTTGCATCACCATTAGTAAAGTCAAAATAACTGAATAACATCTTTCCACCTACTTGCATCCAACATTAGTGAAGTAAAAATAACTGAATGACATCTTTCTACCTACTTGCATCCAACATTAGTAAAGTAAAAATAACTGAATGACATCTTTCCACCTACTTGCATCCAACATTAGTAAAGTAAAAATAACTGAATGACATCTTTCCATCTATTTGCATCCAACATTAGTAAAGTCAAAATAACTGAATGACATCTTTCCACCTATACTTGCATCCAACATTAGTAAAGTCAAAATAACTGAATGACATATTTCCACCTACTTGCATCCAACATTAGTAAAGTCAAAATAACTGAATGACATATTTCCACCTACTTGCATCCAACATTAGTAAAGTCAAAATAACTGAATGACATATTTCCACCTACTTGCATCCAACATTACTGAAGTCAAAGTAACTGAATGACATGTTTCCACCTACTTGCATCCAGCATTACTGAAGTCAAAGTAACTGAATGACATCTTTCCACCTACTTGCATCCAACAATAGTAAAGTAAAAATAACTGAATGACATCTTTCCACCTACTTGCATCCAACATTAGTAAAGTAAAAATAACTGAATGATATCTTTCCACCTACTTGCATCCAACATTAGTGAAGTAAAAATAACTGAATGACATCTTTCCACCTACTTGCATCCAACATTACTGAAGTCAAAGTAACTGAATGACATCTTTCCACCTACTTGCATCCAGCATCAGTGAAGTCGAAATAACCGAGCTGGCAGCGATCACACTTGGCGCCACCTACAGTTGGCTTACAGAAGCAGTGTCCCTTGTCATCACACTGAGCTGTCTGAGCTCCGACAGAGCTACAGTTGCAGGGAGAACACCCATGGCCAGTGGTCACTCCGTAGTGGCCGTAGACACAGGTGCGGCACTGGCGGTCAGCGGGAACACTCCGAGTGTCGGTCACTTCAGCCAGGGCAACATTAGTTCGACACGGACACTGTCCACTGATGGGGTCACAGACTGGACTACTTGACCCCTTGGCACTGCAGCGACAAGCTGAAAGACAATTTAACAAGATTTAACAAGATTGCCACCTAGAGATTCAACTCTAGATGGCAGGTGGACTAGGAAGCCGTTTGGCTTATCGAGAGTCCAACCTATCTATCTAAGTATACCCCCCCATCTTAAATATATGTCGATTTTATTTTTAAATATATTAACATTACTAGCACCTACACAATCAGCTGATAATCTGTTCCATTCGTTTACTGTTCTTTGCAAAAATGAAAATTTTCTAATATCTAGTCTACACTGGTTCTTTGCTAATGTAACTCCATGTCCTCTAGTCCTTCTCTTCCTTGACAGTGAAAAAAATATTTCTGTCAATGTTTTCATATCCATTCAATATGACAGTAAATATGTTAAACACCTCAATCTGATCTCCTCTCAATCTTCTGGTTTCTAGTATTGTTAAACAACATTACCACAGACCAGGAAATTTGGCAGTAGAATTGGTTGGAAAACGTTGGGAAATTATCGGCTCTATACCTCGGAGAACTCCTGGAAACCTGGTGATTGGAGGGGACCATGCCATATTTAATTCTTAGTACTGGACTTCTGGCCAGTCATATGTAGTAATAACACTAAATATTGTGTCATGTGATACTGGCGGTTATCATACAAAGGGATTGCTGACATTTCAGGAATTAGCTCCATCATGTTCGTATAATTAATTTCCATTTGTATTTATACACATAACGCGTGCTCCACAAATCTACCCATTTACCCAATCTTCTTTCAAGCACTTCCAGTTTCACTCAGTATTACATAGTTTATATCCATTCACCAAACATTTGCCATTTGATGTTTTACAGTAAAAAAACGTTACAATAGTAATAATAATATAACTGTTTTTCTGTAGTGCTAATTCCCGCATGGCGGATCGATGCGAAATTTTAAAAATTATTCCATTGTTGTTTGTTAATCCACTTTAGAGATATAGACAGACTAGCTGTGCCAATTTAAGCTTTGTACATACATAAACATAAACAGCAGATAGAACAATCTGTGAAATATGATACGACTCCATAATCATTTCATGGTTCACTAATCTGCATGATTTGCTATAAAGTAAAAAAGTAAAGGCAGTTCTTATATAGCGCAGTATCCAGTCCTCAGGACCACTCAAAGCGCTTTACACTTTACTTCCCTGACAGACCTGTTCACTCAGACACCATCTCAGCTTCTCTGGGAAGCATCCAGCCATATGCTACAATTAATGCGCGAAGGCTGCTCGTACACATATCCACCTCTGTCTATAGCCAGGTACTCATTTATTCAGCTGAGTGAACTGGAGCAATGTAGAGTGAAAAAACTTGCCCAAGGTTTTAACGCCGCAGCCAGGATTCGAACCCGGGTTCTCGTAGTCGAGAGTCCGAAGCTCTACCCCTGAGCCACTGCGCTCTGCTATCTATCCGTATAAAACCTTTTGGAATTTAGCGGGAGTACCGGGTATATAAACATACTTGGTTCCAGTGTTGTTATCGGTTCCTTGTCCAGGAATGTTAGTTCACATGGTACCTGGATTGGGATGAGGGAGCTATTCTCATAATTTTTTTATGTCTATTGTGACGCCATGGGGAACTACCCAAGTCAACACCCAGCAGTATAGCTGCCTGAAGAATGTTACTGATACCAGATGAAACATTAAAAAGAAGCAAAGTACATTAACTGAGAAATATGTAAACCCATTTTAGTGTTAATTTATTAATGTATTTATTTAATCAAGGTTTACTTATTTTTTTAAATAAATTAAGTTATAACTAACATATTTGTAATGTAGTAGTATTAATGATAACAGTTTTATTTCATGATGGTAACCATGTCACGTAGTATATCGGGATTTATATATTGGTTGTAAACATAACATTTCTATACAGCGAGCGAACTGATTAACTATAGAGATCGCATGGTAAATCAGTACAAATCAGTAAAAATTATTTGCAAATCCTGAGGTTTGCTTCCAGACTCACCTGTGCAACCAGACTGTGTGAAATTGTAGTAGCCAAGTGCGCAGTGGTCACACACCCTGCCCTGGACACCAGGCTTACAACGACACTGACCACCAATGGGTTGACAAGCTCCTGTGGTCAGCTCACTGCCCACTGCGTGACAGTCACATGCTGTAAACATGACACATAAACACTGTCACGTGGCCGAGTGAAACCTATCTGGACACAATGATGATATCATTTGTTCCGCTACAGTAAATGTTCTTGGTCGTATTCACATCACAACACATATCTGTGAAGTATTTTGGGTTATGGGGCAAAGTGACCCCAAGTAGATTAAAAACTATATTACCCTCTTTACACAATTTTGGTTTTAATGGTGACATTTCAAAATTAATATATCACAATACAACTTTTACCGTTATTATGGTATTATTCAAGGGGTTACAGAAAAAATATATCATAGTTAAGTTAGCACAATGCTTGAAAGGTCTTACTTATCTGGATATATTGCTAAAATGTTACCCATTTCTAGCTCCTCCTACAATGTCACTCACCTCTAGATCCTCCCACATGTCACTCAGCTTTAGCTCCTCCCACATGTCACTCACCTTTAGCTCCTCCCATAATGTCACTCACCTTTAGCTCCTCCCATAATGTCACTGACTTGTAGCTCCTCCCACACATCACCTTTAACTCCTCCCATAATATGTCACTCACCTCTAGCTCCTCCCACATGTCAATCACATTTAGCTCCTCCCATAATATGTCACTCACCTCTGGCTCCTCCCACATGTCAATCACATTTAGCTCCTCCCATAATATGTCACTCACCTCTAGCTCCTCCCACATGTCAATCACATTTAGCTCCTCCCATAATATGTCACTCACCTCTAGCTCCTCCCACATGTCAATCACATTTAGCTCCTCCCATAATATGTCACTCACCTCTACCTCCCCCACATGTCATTCACCTTTAGCTCCTCCCATAATATGTCACTCACCTCTAGCTCCTCCCACATGTCACTCACCTCTAGCTCCTCCCACATGTCACTCACCTCTAGCTCCACCCCCCATTAGAGCAGCCACGGAGAAGAAGAGACTGCTGCAAGTGGTGTCTCTCAGTGTCACGTCTCGTGTTCTCACACTAATGATCTTGCGCACGCAGTCTCTGTAGGTCCACAACTGGCTCGTATCTGTAGACCCAGTTATTCTTTCAGTGACAACACAAGTATGGAGACACCAAAATGTCTACAATCCACATTAAAAGGTCAAATCTTCTACAGGGCGGTAACCAGACTCCATAAAACTGCTCAAAACAAAAACTCCACTGTTCAGCTAAACACCATCTTAACCTCTGGTAAGCATTCAGCCAGACTGCAAAACTGAGTGAATAATTATCTTGCACAAGGTTCTAGGCAACTGATTCAAACCACAATTACTTCCGACGAGGAATCTGACGCCTTAACCCACCACGCTCCACTGCTAACATCACTGGTACTGTCTGACTTGCACCAGTGTTTTGGTACTTTTGCGAACCTGCTGTTACTATGCCACATTATATACAATTCTCTTGCTGAAACACGAGGTTCCGATTTCATCTAAAACACTACATAAATAAAATTACTATATAAAAATAATGGTATGTCCTTACATAGAACAATACCCAGTCCCTGGGACTACTCACAGGACAATTTAAATGAACATCATCTCGATTTATCTGGGAAGCATTCAGCAATGTGGCCATTAATGCACAAAAGTTATTCATACAAAATATCGGCCACTACCAGGTGCTCGTTCATTCAGCTGAGTGAACTTGAACAGCATGCACCTGTCACTTGGATGGATGGAATCCATTTTGGATGGATATGAAATTTACTGGACAGGTAGTGGACGTGTAAAACATTTGGAGCAAAAAAGATCTTAGGAAATCACTAATATTGTCAATTATCCTTTGAAAATGGATGAGACACACGTAATTCAACATTTCCATACATGACACACATCTTGAATCACATGTACAGCTGTATGTATCAGGGCTTTATGCAGGATAACACTTTTGCCAGTCACACATTTGTTGGTGGACACATGGACATCAATTGTTAAGCCAGTTTACACACTTTAAATGTGTTTATTGACCTGAAATTGACTACAACCACAAATGTGACACAATGTATACCATTTATATTTCTAAGGCTTAACTGACACTATCTATGATTTTTAAGACTTGTTACCCGTCCGTCCACCGTCCGTCCACTCATATTTATATCCGTCCAAACCAGGTTTTAGCCATCCAAATAGCATAAAGCTGTGATGTATGTGAGTTAACAAGCATGTGTCGACACAAAATATTTGGACTGAAGCAGCCAACCGCAATAGTTGTCATATGTTGGTGGTCCTTACTTGCCAGAAGACGAGATTGTCTCTCGCTGAGGGCAGGGACAAGTACGAGTGAGTCCACTTTGATCTGACCAGAGCCCCAGTCCACATGACCAGCGGTCAACGTCGTCTTGTAGTTGCATCGTCTGTCCACTGGAAGCTGGACATCAGAGACCCAGGAATAGTCGGTCCCTGGGAACAATGACACCAGTGAGAGAGATGAACCGATTTGTTCACCTTCACAACTGTCACTAGCTGATGTCTGTAATGTTCAGCGATCGACGGCCAGGATGAGCATGACTTTTATATATGACATGAATATTAGTGATAATTCTGCCTAAATGTTATCAAGTTATGTCATACTATAATATTGCTATCTACACTTCATGTTTCTTATACAGCATGTAATTGTATTCCTTGGTTATGATTACGCATATTACTACATCATGATTCGATCAGGCAGGTCATTAACCTTATAAAAGATCAGCCACTGTTTATTTGTACAACTGTGATTTTGGATTAAAGTCTAGGCTAGCTTGTCTCCTGCCACAAGGCTTCAGGGGAAACAGTCAACAATCTTGTTTCATTGTTATTTTGTACCAATAATAATTAGGTCAGTAATTTAATCGGCATTGAGCTTCAATGTACTTGATTCAATCCAGACAAGATGTCAGTGAGGCAGTCATTGAAAGTAACTCTGACCTGGCACGAGAGCGGTCAAGTTGAACCTGTATATGGCCCCGGCTGTGTGTACTGGACAGTCCAGTTCTCCGTGCTGACCATCTGCAGCATTGACCACACTGCCACTGTTGCCAGTGACGTCCACCTGAAGTGTGGCCGATGTCCGAGGTCCAGACATGTTCAGACTGTACCGCAGGGCCGGAACGTAGGAACTGTAACAGGACATATCTACATCGATTAAGGTGTACCTCAGGCTCAGGGAAGTAGGAACTGTAACAGGACATGTCTACATTGACTAAGCTGCATCTCATGGAAGTAGGAACTGTAACATGACATATCTAGATGGACTGAGCTGTATCTCAGGGAAGTAGGAACTGTAACAGGACATATCTAGATGGACTGAGCTGTATATCATGGAAGTAGGAACTGTAACAGGACATATCTAGATGGACTGAGCTGTATTTCATGGAAGTAGGAACTGTAACAGGACATGTCTACATGGACTGAGCTGTATCTCATGAAAGTAGGAACTGTAACAGGACATGTCTACATGGACTGAGCTGTATTTCATGGAAGTAGGAACTGTAACAGGACATGTCTACATGGACTGAGCTGTATTTCATGGAAGTAGGAACTGTAACAGGACATGTCTACATGGACTAAGCTGCATCTCATGGAAGTAGGAACTGTAACAGGACATGTCTACATGGACTGAGCTGTGTCTCATGGAAGTAGGAACTGTAACAGGACATGTCTACATGGACTAAGCTGCATCTCATGGAAGTAGGAACTGTAACATGACATATCTAGATGGACTGAGCTGTATCTCAGGGAAGTAGGAACTGTAACAGGACATATCTAGATGGACTGAGCTGTATATCATGGAAGTAGGAACTGTAACAGGACATATCTAGATGGACTGAGCTGTATTTCATGGAAGTAGGAACTGTAACAGGACATGTCTACATGGACTGAGCTGTATTTCATGGAAGTAGGAACTGTAACAGGACATGTCTACATGGACTGAGCTGTATCTCATGGAAGTAGGAACTGTAACAGGACATATCTAGATGGACTGAGCTGTATTTCATGGAAGTAGGAACTGTAACAGGACATGTCTACATGGACTGAGCTGTATCTCATGGAAGTAGGAACTGTAACAGGACATGTCTACATGGACTGAGCTGTATTTCATGGAAGTAGGAACTGTAACAGGACATGTCTACATGGACTGAGCTGTATTTCATGGAAGTAGGAACTGTAACAGGACATGTCTACATGGACTGAGCTGTATCTTATGGAAGTAGGAACTGTAACAGGACATATCTAGATGGACTGAGCTGTATTTCATGGAAGTAGGAACTGTAACAGGACATGTCTACATGGACTGAGCTGTATCTCATGGAAGTAGGAACTGTAACATGACATATCTAGATGGACTGAGCTGTATCTCAGGGATGTAGGAACTGTAACAGGACATATCTAGATGGACTGAGCTGTATATCATGGAAGTAGGAACTGTAACAGGACATATCTAGATGGACTGAGCTGTATTTCATGGAAGTAGGAACTGTAACAGGACATGTCTACATGGACTGAGATGTATTTCATGGAAGTAGGAACTGTAACAGGACATGTCTACATGGACTGAGCTGCATCTCATGGAAGTAGGAACTGTAACAGGACATGTCTACATGGACTGAGCTGTATCTCATGGAAGTAGGAACTGTAACATGACATATCTAGATGGACTGAGCTGTATTTCATGGAAGTAGGAACTGTAACAGGACATATCTAGATGGACTGAGCTGTATATCATGGAAGTAGGAACTGTAACAGGACATATCTAGATGGACTGAGCTGTATTTCATGGAAGTAGGAACTGTAACAGGACATGTCTACATGGACTGAGATGTATTTCATGGAAGTAGGAACTGTAACAGGACATGTCTACATGGACTGAGCTGCATCTCATGGAAGTAGGAACTGTAACAGGACATGTCTACATGGACTGAGCTGTATCTCATGGAAGTAGGAACTGTAACATGACATATCTACATGGACTAAGCTGCATCTCATGGAAGTAGGAACTGTAACATGACATATCTATATGGACTGAGCTGTATCTCAGGGAAGTAGGAACTGTAACAGGACATATCTAGATGGACTGAGCTGTATTTCATAGAAGTAGGAACTGTAACAGGACATGTCTACATGGACTGAGCTGTATCTCATGGAAGTAGGAACTGTAACAGGACATGTCTACATGGACTAAGCTGCATCTCATGGAAGTAGGAACTGTAACATGACATATCTACATGGACTGAGCTGTATCTCATGGAAGTAGGAACTGTAACATGACATATCTACATGGACTGAGCTGTATCTCATGGAAGTAGGAACTGTAACAGGACATGTCTACATGGACTAAGCTGTATCTCATGGAAGTAGGAACTGTAACATGACATATCTACATGGACTGAGCTGTATCTCATGGAAGTAGGAACTGTAACACACAGTTTTCCTGTACCCTTATCATTCATCAACACAAACAAATACACTCAATTATGTCACATTCAAAGTGACCTACCCCACATTAGGCGATTCCTCAGTCAAATGATCGATAGTGTCGCCCTCTACAGTATCAAACATCACTGACTCCATCTCGTTGCACGAGGCAAATATGTGGGTTTGGTAGACATTTCCGACTATCGACATCTGTGCATTGATCTGACACGTGCCACCGACTGGCTGGTATTGGTTGGCATCTGAAGTTGGTACAAAGTAGCCAGGTGATGGGCTGGTACAGCGACGGCCTCCAATGTGTGGTCGGCAGTGACACTGGCCCGTTGTCTTGTCACAGGAGGGGCCAAGAGAGCCTCCATTGTCACAGTCACATGTCAAGCAGCCCTGGGCAGAGATGAAATAGGTTTAGTCTAAACCATGTTGAGTTGAAAGTGTCGCTGGCACAGGCAGAGTTGGAATAAGTATTGTGGTGCTGGTTTTTTGTAGATTCTGCACACATTTTTTTTCTATCATGATATTTCATGTTAAACTTACAAGAGATGACAAATGACCTAGAGGTATCCGCAAACATACATGGAACACACATAAACACAGCCAAAAGGAAAATGATGAAGATCAGGACTGAAAACAACCAACCAATTGTAATATGCATTGATGACATAGAAACTGTTGATAGTTTCCGGCTCTAGCTGTTATGGATGTAGACAAAGGTTCGACGGCAGATTCAAATATACACCTTAAAATCAAGAGCAGTCTTTTATAAGCAGAGGAATGTGCAGGCATCACAGACAGAGGCAACACATGCAACAAGTGATGCCTGCGGGATATGAAAAATACATATAAAACAATACAAACACTAACAACACATTCAATTTGTAAATAACTGCACCCAATGCTTTAAAGTTGGCACATTTACAAGCTGCTAACTAGTCTCAGCTTCCTGTTAATAATTACTAGCTTACTAGGCAACTGATTTTTAATCTAATAAATAAGTACAGTTACAATACGTACATATAAATAATAAAAAACGCTGCTAAATTGTTTTCTTGAATTATTTCTGGGTTCTCTATTACAAGTACCCAGGTACAGACATCACAGAAACATAGTGCAACCAGCACATACCTGTTCCGAATACCACAGGTCTGTGGGGAAACGATAGAACCCGTCGTTGCACTGGCCACAATCTCTCTGACCAATGGTAGCCTTGCATGGACACTGACCAGTGTCCATGTCACATTCATAGCTGGCTCCAACGGTTCCATCCAAGACACAGTCACAGGCTGCCAACAATCAAGGACGACCATGTAGAGGGGACTTGAAATCTTGACACTATTAGTTGTGTTGTCAGGTAAGTTTAATTACAGTTGCCATGTTTCATTAGAATAATCTTCAGGCTGTGATTCTTGCATTAAACAAGATTAATTAAGGTAACTAAGTACTAAAATGTCAATGGATGAACAGAGATAAAGACTTAAATGTGTTTGCTGCTGCTACTACAAATGCAAATATAAAAGAAACATCTCATGAACATTTCTTGAACTTTACTCTGAATAATACATGTGGATATTCCTGGACATGTCCTGTACATTAATAGATGACATTGACAGTACACATTTTAAGAAACAGATTTGTATACTATTTGTTTTATTACAACAGCTGTTTTATACAATACATTTTTAGAACGTTATAGTTAACAAATATACATTACTTTGATAACAATGGTACAGTTTTTTAATTATATAATGAATAATAATTACATACATTTTTATTGTAATATGTTGTTTTAAGTACAACTGTAGCACTTTTTTAATAGTATTATTATTGCTTTAATGTGGCTTTTTATATTTTTAATTAACAAAATGCTGTGAAAGTGCCAACACATGGCGGATACCGGTGCTATCTAAAATTTCATTATTATCAATTTCATTATTTTTTTCTGTGGCCATTTCAACATAAATGTTTTTTCTTAAATAACATTAACACTTATAACGCTGTTTCACCGGCACATATAGACATGACACCACTTCCATACTCTACTTACATTTACAGATTCCGCGTTGATTTCCCTGCTGTAGTAATCCATAGTAACCTGCAATGCAGCGGTCACATTTGCGGCCAGTGACCAGTGCACGACAGTTACACTGACCAGAGTCACTACAGCGAGTGTCGTGGTCATCCACGCCCAGGACTTCACAGTCACAAGCTACAACAGACGTCTCGGCTCATCAGTTGAAGGTTTTCTGGGCAAAACACGATAAATGCCACTTTTGAAATTTCAAACTCTCCAGGAGGAACCGTTTGTATAAGCTTGTGTTGAGCATATTTCTTTCTGACTGTTCTCGCAGCTTAGTTTAATGTTTGTGTACTTTTATCAATATTTTATTTAACCTATTTATATATTTATTTTACATATACATATATACCCGGGTACATTTATTCAGCTTCAATAAATTGTGTTATTATATTTATATTTGATTTTTTTATTGTTTATATATGTTATTAGTATATTTATGTGTTTTTTCTTCGGATGTGTATTTGTATAATATATTATTATAAATATATTATTATTATTATTATATTATTATTATTATTATTATTATTATTATTATTATTATTATTATTATTATTATTATTATTATTATTATTATTATTATTATTATTATTATTATTATTATTATTATTATTATTATTATTATTATTATTATTATTATTATTATTATTATTATTATTATTATTATTATATTATTATATTATTTAATTTATGCAAACATCTAAAAATCGACATTAAGCAATATGCACAAAGGAGCATTTGTT
Organism: Oasisia sp. SBJ-2009; assembly: GCA_964017155.1. Classification (NCBI taxonomy): domain Eukaryota; kingdom Metazoa; phylum Annelida; class Polychaeta; order Sabellida; family Siboglinidae; genus Oasisia; species Oasisia sp. SBJ-2009. The sequence continues at coordinate 11,897,858 of OZ024859.1, forward strand.
TTGAAAAGATGATAAGTGCCATCTACCTTTTTGCAACATACAGTGTACCCCCGGGGTATGTCCATTTTCAGCCAATCATCAGTACTTTGTCACGTGTGAACTGAAGCTACTGGTATGTGGAATGACAGTGCATGCTGCATGGAAATACTGCATTTTAATCATCAAAACAATTGAATATCATATTTTGTGCAACAAATGTGCAAAAGAACTCTTGCTGTGCAGTGGCTTCATTCACAAGTTTTTATTTAAAATTTGAGGATGAAACACAAAGTAAATTTTTCAAAACAAACAAAGCCAATACGTCACCTTTTCAGTTTGCGCTTAAACCGTTTGACCATTTGGTTCCCGTATATGTCCGTGATTAGCTATTATCAGCTATATAATTAATATAACACAATGCTTACAATTACATCAATCCAGTGTACTAGTTCTTGTATATGTCCGTGATTAACTATTATCAGCTATATAATTAATATAACTGAATCCTTACAATATTACATCAATCCAATCCTAACATTTATAAGACATATCTAACCTGAATTTTATTCCACTGAAGAAGATTTTTTTTTTATGACAACAACTGGCATTTACTCACATTTGCAGGTGTGTGGGTGATCTAGTGACAATGACCTGTCATGGAAGAAGCCATCAAGACATCTGTCACAGTGTATGCCAGTCGTATTATGTGTGCAGATGTCACACACACCGTGCCCAAGCTCAGCACTGAATGTACAACTGGTGGCATGACCATGGCACTCACATTCTGAAAGATTACAGCCAGGGCATGAACATCACTACCAGAGTGGCACTGTTAGATAACATATGCATTTAATCAACTAATGCTCATTTGGTTTACTTTGATATATCAAAAATGTATTTAAAACAAATTATTTGTCCCAAGTTTATGAAGGATTAAAAGTTCTAGATAACATGAGGTACATAATGTACCAGGATAAGAAATATATTTCATTTTTGCTTGGACAAATTATTCATTAATAATTATGGAGGCTAATTATACTAATAAATTAGCTACTTTCATTAATAATATTATTATTATTATTTCTTTTATCATGCAATCTCCAACAAAAAAATTAATCAATACACTCACAATATTTAACAATGAAAATATATTACAAAAATAATTTTTAATATAAATATTACATTATAAAAAAACATAATATATATATATATATTATGTTTTATATATATATATATATATATATATATATATATATATATATATATATATATACATATATATATGTATATATGTATATATGTATATATGTATATATGTATATATGTATATATGTATATATGTATATATGTATATATGTATATATGTATATATGTATATATATAAATTAATCAATGTGCTCACAATATAAAACAATAATACATTATAAAAATTATATAATTAATATAATAACATATTTTAATATTATAAAACAATATATATAAGTTAATAAAAAAAAAAAATCACTAAGTCACTAAAATGTCATGTAAATAAATATGGCTATTTACCACCTTAAGCTCATATAAATAAATATGTCTTTATATGTTTAATCATCATTCATCATCATTATCGTTACCTATTAAGTTGATGACATGTTACCGTCACTGACACTGTGGCATCAACAGTATCATCATGACATGTCCATGCAAGAGAGAGGGAACACATTTGACCTCGTGAGCCGCGGGACTGATGTATCCAGTCCAGTAAGTTTCTGTTTACTTACATCACAATAATACAGAAATGCACCATCAAGCCATGTGTCTGACCTTTATTTTGTATGGTTTCATAGCAGTTTTGTGCAGCAACTGGCTTTGTAGTGTCGCTTAACCGACTTTCACTCGGCTAAGTAACTTCACTGAGAAGATAGTCTGGTGACATAGCCAGCTTTTGAATGTTATCTGTATGAAGGGCTAAAAGGTGCTGGCTAACCGAGGTTAATCCTGCCATAATTCCTGCTTCATAAATTTGTTTGTCGGTTTATTTTTGTTTGAATATAAGTTTAATGTTGAATACTTTTAATACCACTTATAAAAAGTATATCCTTATTTTAGTCTTCATTTCATAGTTTTTCTGAGAGCCAGACATCATCTCTACCCTGCTCTCAGGTAAGACCACCCTGGGGTCAACATTGGCAGATCATTAATTCCCCAGGCCGATTTACAGGAGCTAAAATGTGCTGCTAATCCCTGCTACCTCACAGAGTTTGGGTAATCGAGGTTTCTGGTCGTTTGAATGATATGTCAATTAATGAGTTTGACATACTGCGACACTCGTTGGCTGTACCACTTGGGTATGGTACGTAGAACCCTGGCAGCCATGGACGGTCATTGTAGAGAGGTTGGCATTGCTCACAGCTGGCGCCATCTGTGTTGTGTTCACACAAACACACAGTCGTGTTGTCTGCATTCACGTCACAGTATTTGGCATGTAAATGGCATGAGCATCTGAAATGTTTTCAAACAAACTGAAGTCAAAATACCAGGTTAGGCAATATTTTACTTTAACAAGATTGCCACCTAGAGAATCAACTCTAGATGGCAGGTGGACAAGGAAGCCCTTTGGCTTATCGAGAATCCAACCTATCTATCTGTGTATCCCGCCCTTCTGAGGTACATGTCAATTTTGTTTTTAAACATATTAACACTACTAACACCTACATAATCAGCCGATAATGTGTTTCATTCATTTACTGTTCTTTGTAAAAATGACAATTTGCTAACATCTAGTTTACACTGCTTCTTTGCTATGTAACTTCATGTCCTCTAGTCCTTCTCTAGAGCTTCCTTATCCGAGAAAATACATTTCTGTCAATAATGTCATACCCATTCAATATTATTTTACACTTCTATCTGATCTATCTCCTCTCAATCTCATGGTCTCTAGTGTTGTTAAACCAACCACCTTCTCTTAGATGTATTCATAAATAATATCCTTGAGTTTTGTTATCATTTTGGTTGCTCTCCTTTGTACTCTTTCTAGCATATCAATACCCTTGTTGCGATATGGCCTCCAGCTATGGAAACGACAACATACAACCACCAAACTGCTCCTCACATCTTATATCCATATACACACATTAGGTTACAAAACAAAATCACTTACAGTGACCCTACATTACTGATAAGTAGTCATTACAGATTTACAAACACAGATTACTGAAAGTGAAACAAATAAAATTCCCAAAACAAACTTGTGACGACAGATCGACTAACATTTAAAGGACAAAAAAAGGCTACGGTTACATACACCTAATAGAGTTTATACAAAGTAACAATTTCCACATACACTCAATTTTTTAACGTCAGCGGTTTACTCAGAATGTGACTTTAAAGTCTAAAATTCTAACGAAATCCACGATGGTCTAGACGCCGCCATAGGTGAAGGGTTAACTTGGCTTGGCCATTCAGCGCGCGGCATTCTATATTTCTGCTGAAGCCGGTCAGCTTCCTGCGACGTTGTTAAGGGTCAACAACTTCGAGTCTTCGACAGTTCGTTCAGTTGGCGTGACATCTAGCAGCTGCTTATAGACGTATATCTAAATCTGTGGTTAAATCTATGGTAAACTTTAGTAATTATGCCTTAGTGTTCGGCATACGGTTGCAATAATAGTTGAAACAACCGGTAGTATTGAAGCAATGGATTCACATTGGTGATTTGCGGGCGTACTGTTTGGAATCCCTCCAGTCCAAGTACAGGTCACTTTGCTCGGTCCATTTTGAGGAGAAATGCTTTGAAGTAGACATGTATCATCAGTTGATGGGATGATTTCAGCGATAACAATAATAGACAACTTTATATTTACCGTCATCAGCATGTTACTCGCGTTGCCGAGTTGCAGCCATTTCATGACAACAGCCAAACCCCATGCAGTGAATCTACGTGGAGAGGGTCTTACCGTCGTGACGTCATTCTTCGTCTAAGATGGAGTTGCTCACAGTATTTTGATGGCTGGGTGTTAAAAAATATTTTTCTGGTAAACCGCTGGCGTAAAAAAATTGAGTATATGTCATGTGGAAATTGTTACTTTATATTAACTCTATTACTACTATTAGTATTAGGTGTATGCCACGAAACAGGTAACTTTTTTTGTCCTTTAAATTTTGACTAAACTCAATTCAAAAGCGGGTTATATTTGCATCAGTTTTTAAAACAACAATGACCTTGAAAATCACGAAGTTGCTTGGTGCATGCATATTAGCTAGAGTTGTGGAGGGTGACAACTTCACTGTTTTACATCACATGATAACATGAACGCTATAGTGCAAAATGGTATAACACGTGGCCGCTTCCGATGGTTTCTCCAAACCCGATTTAACGGCATTTTTAAGTTTAACCATGCGATAACCTTCAAATGCACCTTTTTCTATGTTCATGTTTTCCTTATAAACGGTTTAATGGACCTCGGGCATCAAACTTTCTTGGATTAGGCCTAATAAATCTATGACATATCAATTACAAAAACATATTATTATTATTATCACCTGTTCGGAACGTAAACTACAATGTCAATGAGGGTGTAAAACGTACTAAAAGTAAAACGCAGAATCAACTCGCTCGGCGAATACAACGCAAAAAACATGCGTCGTGGATTAGATTGCGTCTACCCTCATGCCAATACCATAACCATACGAATATTGTTGGACAAATCTACACAATCACGACTATATGGCATATATAAGTGAAGATGAACTTACCATTATAAACCTCTACTTATAGGGCCTAGTATGTATAGGGCGTACACTAAATTGTGAACCTACCCCGCAATGACTTTGATGTCGGAGATGGCGTAGTAATACCTCAGAAGATCCATTCGCTTCTGAAAATATTCTTTTCCGTCGGTCGCAGGGTACAGCAAGCGAATGCGCAAGTCGGTGAATGTCAGAAAACTGCTCAAATCAGTCGAGTTAAGCGCCTCGTACAGGCCCTGGTAATGCGACAGATACGGTCCGAGGAAATGCCGGAAGCGGTCGTTTACGACGGGGAAGGTGACGACTCCATCCGAGAATGGCAACTCGTTGCTGTATTCTTGACTACACACCACGGTTTCTGGCGCGGTGCTAGGAACTGAAGACGCCACGCCCAGGTCGTAATACGTCCTGCAGTACTTGTTGTAATATTGCAGCACAGACCACGTCCGTCCGAAATCGGACGACTTCTCCAAGACCATGCTCCGCGGGCGACTCGACTGGAAGCGAATTAACAAGTCGCTTTGTAGTTCGTAACTTTTGTCAAATGCTATGGTGATGTTGACTTCCAGTGGCTCCGGAAATTTGGACCACGTGGCTGATAGCCACCACGTGTCCATGTTCGACGAGTCGGCCGTCTGGTCCAGCATGAACTGCGGTGGATGACGTCTGGTGACGTCTCTGTCGTCGCAGATGTCACACTCACGGAGACCCTGAAGAGACGCGGAAAGTTGAATAGTGGAAGGGTGATACTTCTCGACAACCAATTATTAGAACTATTTACGTTCCACGCGCATATGTCGTTGAGAAGGTAAGGCAACAAATATGGAAAAGAAGAACAGATAATCATCGTGCAATTAAATTCCACATGGATCTGATAGTGTATAGAGGAGAACGAGAGCGTGAGAGCAAAATGCAGAGGCGGAGGCGGAGGCGGAGGCGGAGGCGGAGGCGGAGGCGGAGGCGGAGGCGGAGGCGGAGGCGGAGGCGGAGGCGGAGGCGGAGGCGGAGGCGGAGGCGGAGGCGGAGGCGGAAGAGCGGCGGCGGAGGCGGAAGAGCGGCGGCGGAGGCGGAAGAGCGGCGGCGGAGGCGGAAGAGCGGCGGCGGAGGCGGAAGAGCGGCGGCGGAGGCGGAAGAGCGGCGGCGGAGGCGGAAGAGCGGCGGCGGAGGCGGAAGAGCGGCGGCGGAGGCGGAAGAGCGGCGGCGGCGGCGGCGGCGGCGGCGGCGGCGGCGGCGGCGGCGGCGGCGGCGGCGGCGGCGGCGGCGGCGGCGGCGGCGGCGGCGGCGGCGGCGGCGGCGGCGGCGGCGGCGGCGGCGGCGGCGGCGGCGGCGGCGGCGGCGGCGGCGGCGGCGGCGGCGGCGGCGGCGGCGGCGGCGGCGGCGGCGGCGGCGGCGGCGGCGGCGGCGGCGGCGGCGGCGGCGGCGGCGGCGGCGGCGGCGGCGGCGGCGGCGGCGGCGGCGGCGGCGGCGGCGGCGGCGGCGGCGGCGGCGGCGGCGGCGGCGGCGGCGGCGGCGGCGGCGGCGGCGGCGGCGGCGGCGGCGGCGGCGGCGGCGGCGGCGGCGGCGGCGGCGGCGGCGGCGGCGGCGGCGGCGGCGGCGGCGGCGGCGGCGGCGGCGGCGGCGGCGGCGGCGGCGGCGGCGGCGGCGGCGGCGGCGGCGGCGGCGGCGGCGGAGACACAATAGAAAAATCGGCGAGTTTTTGCCAGCACAAGATCACAGTGCAGCGCACGGCGATCGACAGTCGACTGCTGCGCCTCTTACCAGTGTACAGAAGGTCTCCCGCGGTGACCCGCACGTGCTATCAGCTGGTTCCACCGTCAAGTTGAAGTTCGAGTTGCCGCTTCTCAGCAGATGTATCGGCTCTCCCAGACATGCGTAGTAGACGGTACGGCCACCGGAAATCGTCTGCTCGCAATCGTTGCTCTGCAATGTCCGTATATTGATTGGCTGCGCCGTGGTTTTTTGTTGCGAAAAAAGGAACCATAACAATACCGGGTACAGCTGACGTAAAGACATCGTCGACTGTGTAAACGATGTCCAGAACTGTGTATGGGCGAGAAAGTCGCAGTGATCTTCGTTGTGTGCGTTGAGCTCTGTGGGAGACAAAAACCTGACCGTCAATAATTATTGCAGATTGATAGAAGTATGGATATTAGGCCTAGATACATTCCTACTAAGAATGGGATGAAGTTCTAAGCATAGCAATATTTAATAACGGGACAAAACGATGTCAACAATAATAATATTTTATTCTTAATGCATGTTCAAAGTATTAAAAATACACAAATATCAAAAGAGATATCGACATTATGTATTGTATAGTTCCACATGTTATTATTGTGTTTTGTCCTTTGGAAATTGTCACGTGCAAAAAAGTAAGACCGGCAGTGGTACCCTGTATTGAAAGAGCGGGTCACGAATAACATTATGATACTCGATTACATGTAGTAGCGCAGTGGCGCAATGTCTAAAGCTTCGGACTCCCGACTATTTGTTTATTAGAACCCGGATTCGAATCCTGTGCTGCCGTGTCAAACCTGGGTCATGTTTTTCACTCTACTTTGCTCCAGTTCACTCAGCTGCATGAATGACTACATGGCTGTAGACAGTGATGGATATTAAATTTTGTATATGAATAGTGTTCGTGCATTAATTACAGCGCGGCTGGAGAAGTAGAGATGGTGTTTCATTAAACAGGTCTCCCAGGGAGAAAGGTGTAAAGCGCTTTGAGCAATCTTGAGGATTATATACAAAGTACCTATGTTTACATGATTGAGTAACTAATGCTGCTTGTTTGCATGACAACCAGTCGTGACTTGCGAGGATGCATGCACGTGGAAGGAATATGCCTGAGACCACTCAACCGGAAACACTCTCTGGCAATATGAGACAGATCGCCTGCTTTACATGTTAATCTTGTTGTGTCACATTCAAAACCGAAAACAAAATCGATTTTGTTTCGATTTAGTCGATTGGAGTTTTAATTGGCAGGTGTATGTGGTGTGTGTGTGTGTGTGTGTGCGTGCGTGCGTGCGTGCGTGCGTGCGTGCGTGCGTGCGTGCGTGTGTACGAACTAATTTGTAATATTCCTTCGTGGATGAGTGTCTGTACAAGCTGTCGCTCCAAACACTTATATTATATACTTAAATTATTATATATTATTGCATGTTATACTATATTTATCATATAAATATAATGTATGGAACGTTATTGAGTCGACTTATTCCAGACAGTAGGTCTGCTGGATATCACGTCCAACGCAGTTTCGGCTGACACATGCGTAGACTCTACCTACGTTGCATTTAGCGGCATTATCACTGCCTCTGTCGCGTCAGATGCTACGTACAGGTCCCCGAGTTCCCAAGCGTACCTTGTTGTCGTGACAAATGCACTCACCGTGACGTCGTTGTTATCGCATCACTTTCTAACCTTCTTAGCAACACGCCAGTTTCGTTCTTCTGCGACGTTGGTGCAACATTTCGTTTAGATCGACCCTGTGACGTGTGCTCGACGTTTCACTCACTCAGTAGTGTCGCAGAGCCAGATGCACATTCGCTGGCCTCTCGCCATATCGACTGAGCGCCATTGTAAGCATTGTTCTAACTGCAATCGCACATCCACACCGCCACCAGCTGTCAAATATCGATTGGCGCCAGCGTGCCGTCACGGTTCGCCGACGAAAGCGTGCCGTCACGGTTCGCTGAACAACGGATGCATTTCTAAATCTTGCTATCAATTAAAGAAACTTTGATATCGTTATGGTTGTTGTTTTATGTGGTAATTGTTCGTAATTGATTACATAATTATTTCTTCTACTGAAAACTCTTCTAGTATTAAATATAAGTCATTGGTCAAATTTATCACTATAAACTTATTATGTCTTATAGACAACAGTTTGACACCACAGTAGATACTGTTGATGCACCGAAGAAATCGAATGGCTATTGTGTGTGACCATGCATATGGTGTAATAAAACTATTTACGCAATCTAAAGAAGCGTAGCCTGTATTAGCACATTTGTGGGTTTTCTAAAGGATACCACCGTGTACTTTGCACTGTTATAAGTTTTGTATTTCCCTGAGCAATAAAAGATTGGAATCCCCTACCAGATGCAATCGTCAATTTTCCAGAACCGCAACAAGTTGGACATGCTGTGCACGACTAGTAATTAACCCAGAAGCATGCACAGTTGCGCAGCCAACCCTGACTGTTTCATTCCACCAAGAGTGTACTTAAACAAGACAAAGCTGGGTAACATGCACCGCGAAATCTTCAAGGATAACTTTGGAATGTGTTTTTTTTATCTACAACTCATGCATACTTCCAACAATGAAATACAACGCGTAAACGTGGCCGTGGGCCCTCTCCAGCCAGGCAAAGAAGTTAAGAACAAGCTAGCAACCACACAAAGTGACAAACATGTAAAGAAGTATGTTAAGCATCACATACACGGAAAGAAAAACAAACATCTGGGAGAGAAAAGGCAAAAACGTTATTGAACCAGTCAGAAGACGGAAGTGGACATGGGCAGTTAGAATGTGATGTTGTTCAAGGTGTTTCATGATGTGGCTATGCCTATGAAGGCGGAAGCATGTGTTCAAGAAGTTTGGAAGTGTGCTTTCTTATCTTCTAATAATTGGCTTTTTTTGCAAATGAATAATCATCTTTTATTTACAGAAACATGACCGATCGGCTTAAATTTAACATACTTTCACCATCGGTATATTGGTTGACATTGTTATGGTCAATACGCAAATATTACGTTTAAAACCGGAGTAAAAACCAGAGATGGCGCCAAGTTTTACAGTTATGATCGAGAAGATGGTTCCAATCGAATCGATAGGCGTCGCTGCGGATTATCAGAATTCCCGTACTCGCAGTTTACGAAATAGTCTGATTCCTGGAACTACCGTTACTGTTAACGAGAAGGACTCGTACTAATAATGTGAAATTATACCGTCAAATACAAATGTTTCCCACTCGTTTGCACTAGTGGCAAAGCATTTCTTTCAAATGGTCCCGTCCCATCACGTGACTGTGACGAAGTGACGTCATAAACAGCGCGGTAACGACGGCCTGGTGCAGTATTGAATGTCTGCAAGAGACGCGTCCGATCTCGTCTCCAGCCATCCTTCAGCTACGTTTCACCAGCCGCTGGACAACATACGTTAGTCTAGAGCCCTGCCCATGTCAATGAAGAAGAAGACGGAGGGTGAAACCAACCACGGCGAACGTTTGCAAGAAGTTACACGAACATTATCAGATAAGTTCAGCTCCGGAATTCTTATAACTGTTGTCCAGTGACACTGACAGTGTTGCGTCAGTGTAGCTTCGAATTTGCCTTTATGTCTGGAACTGAACTAGCTAGCCTAGGGCACTGCCGATCGATAAACCAGCAAACACAGTTGTGTAGACGAACACTAATAGTTCAGTTTAGCAATAACTATTTATGTAACTTCTGAGTAAGTTTAGCTTTGTCTTTGACATTCCCTCGGCTCTGGAATAGAATTAGCCGGCGGACCGATGATTGTTGAACCTGCAAAAGAGAGTTGTGACTTGTGTAGAAAAGCGGAGAGTCAAGTCAACACGGAGATATTTTGTAAGGAATTACGTAGTATTTAGAAGCTCGGTTCAACTTATATATTATAGGCTTAGCATTAGTTTTCTATTTAATATTTGCGTCGGTCTAGCGTTGACGTTCCACCTGTAACAATAGGTAGACATATCATATACATAGATGGAATTGTGTAAAATAGATCCCCAAAAAGGGGTACGGTAGCTCCAGGCCACGCCTCCTCTCTATCAAACTATACAGCTCCAGGCCACGCCTCCTCTCTATCAAACTATACAGCTCCAGGCCACGCCTCCTCTCTATCAAACTATACAGCTCCAGGTCACGCTTCCTCTCTATCAAACTATACAGCTCCAGGCCACGCCTCCTCTAACAAATTATACAGCTCCAGGCCACGCCTCCTCTCTATCAAATTATACAGATCCAGGTCACGCCTCCTCTCTATCAAATTGTACAGCTCCAGGCAGAAAGCCTCCAGGCCACGCCTCCTCTCTATCAAACTATACAGCTCCAGACCACGCCTCTATCTAATTATACAGCCCCAGGCCAAGCCTCCTCTCTATCAAATTATACAGCTCCAGGCCACGCCTCCTCTCTATCAAACTATACAGCTCCAGGCCACGCCTCCTCTCTATCAAACTATACAGCTCCAGGCCACGCCTCCTCTATCAAACTATACAGCTCCAGGCCACGCCTCCTCTCTATCAAACTATACAGCTCCAGGCCACGCCTCCTCTCTATCAAACTATACAGCTCCAGGCCACGCCTCCTCTCTATCAAACTATACAGCTCCAGGCCACGCCTCCTCTCTATCAAACTATACAGCTCAAGGCTACGCTTTCTCTCTTCGCTTACATAGTTTGGTGGTTAGCATAGGTGACCAGGGCATTATTTCACACATCAAACACCCACCCACCCACCTACCCACCTATCCATCTAAAATATCACCAACCCACCTCACACACCCATCTACCTGCACACCCTCCTAACCTAACTAACATACCTATCAACATACCCCTCCAACTCATTCACTGACTCACTCACTGACTCACCCACTCACACATCCACTCACACATCCATCCGTCCATCCATTCATCCATACATACATCAATTCATCTATCCATCCATCAACCCATCCACCCACCCATCAATCCATCCATTCATTCACTCATTCATGCATGCATCCATCCATCCATCCATCAATCCATCCATCCATCCATCCATCCATCCATTCATTCATTCACTCACTCATTCATGCATGCATCCATCCATCCATCCATCCTCCTATCCATCCACTCACCATTCCATCCATTCACCCATCCATTCATTAATTAATCCATCCACCCATTCATCCATCCACTCACTCATCCATCTATCCATCCACCCATCCGTCCACCCACCCATCCACCCATCCATCTATTCATTCATCCATCCGTCTCTCAATCCCTCCATCCTTCCATTCCTCCATCCAGTGAGTTAACTGTATTTCACCCTGGGGTCCCTGGATAAGGCTTGGTCACTGTAGAATGTGGCCACAACGAGTGTGCTGGTGCACACGACACCCCTGCCGCATTCCCCTTGCACAGGCTCTTCCGGGCTCGGAGCTAGTTTCTGTAACACCGCATTTAATTTTAAAGGTAGTCAGTTTAAGTAAAGGTAATTCGGAAGCGGACTGTGTTTGGGGGTGCCCAGAGAGCAGATAATACGGTTTCTTGCCAGTGCATGCGAGTTTCTTACAAACCTTAGTTATATCTTAGGTAATTATTAAAAAGTGGTGTCACTATCATATGTATGGGTAGTTACAAAAAGACAAAGGTCACAGACGTGACTGGACAATTCAGAAGATGGAAGTGGACCTGGGCAGGGCAAATCCAGGCAGCCAGCCAGCCAGCCAGCCAGCCAGCCAGCCAGCCAGCCAGCCAGCCAGCCAGCCAGCCAGCCAGCCAGCCAGCCAGCCTGCCTGCCTGCCTGCCAGCCAGCCAGCCAGGCAGCGAGCCAGGCAGTCAGGCAGCGAGCCAGCCAGGCAGTGAGCCAGCCAGGCAGCGAGCCAGCCAGCCAGTGAGCCAGCCAGCGGGCCAGCCAGCCTGCCAGCCAGCCAGCCAGCCAAGCAGCGAGCCAGCAAGCCAGGCAGCGAGCCAGTCAGCCAGCCAGCGAGCCTGCCAGCTAGCGAGCCAGCCAGCAAGCGAGCCAGTCAGCCAGCGAGCCTGCCAGCTGGCGAGCGAGCCAGCCAGCGGGCAAGCGAGCCAGCCGGCGAGCCAGCCAACCACCCAGCCAACCGGCCAGCCGGTTAGCCAGCCAGTGAGCGAGCCAGGCAGCAAGCCAGCCAGCGAGCCAGACAGCAAGCCAGCCAGCGAGACGGCGAGCCAGCCAGTGGGCCAGTCGGCCAGCCAGCGACTCAGCCAGCGAGCCAGCCGGCGGGCCAGCAGCGAGCCAGCCAGCAGGACCGTCAGCCAGCCAGCCAGCCAGCCAGCCTGCCAGCGAGCCAGCCGGCCAGTGAGCCGGCGAGCCAGGCAGCGAGCAAGCGAGCCAGCCAACGGGCTGGCCAGCCAGCCAGCCTGCGAGCCTGCATACCTGAATGTTTGTCACTGGCAACAGCGTGGGAAGACATGACGTCATGGAAAGTAAAGCAAGCGTGAAATGATGGTTTGTCACTTAACGTCACATCAACATAACAACAGAGGCCGGGATACGTATTAGTTGTAAAAAGACGAAGGTCATAGATACCCTTAGCACAATGGTGATGAAGAAGATGATGACCTCCATCTGGTTTGACTGATAGGCCTCGAGTGGCATAAACAATGCTTCTGGCTCCTGACGATTCAGCTTTCCCTGACGTGAGAGAATTTCCAAAGACACACAGCACAGAGATGAGCCGGTGACCCAGGACCGTGCCATCAAGCATGATTTTTCGAGGAAGGTTATCCAGCTGGGAGAGTATGGAGCTGATAGCTATGGATGAGAAGACGATGACGGCGAGGGTCAGAAATAGATCTCTAGGGACAGGGCTGACATGTATAAACTAATACAATCCTCGTGTGCACTGGTTGGAAACTGGGGGACTACAAACCATAGAGTGACCATAATATATGCTTTTTGTGTCCTTGTTCACATGCATCCTTTTTATCCTCTTACATAGAACTTCATTTTTGTTGATCCTAATGACTTATGCAGTGGTATGTTTCAGGGGAGCGATGAGTCATCGCGGTGGACGTCGACTCAGCAGGACTCGGCAGATATGCAGGAAGGCACACCCAAATGTGTGGATGTGTTCGGTGCAACAGCAAGTCAAGGAGTGGAAGAGTTACTGCAACAATGGACTTTTGGTCGATGTGACAGTCAGAGACATCGCTTGTAGACGATGAAGGATGACCATGGTACGATGGCTTTATGATGAACTAATAAAACATACTCCATCTTAGTTTATAATATCATACGTCATCGAGGTATGCCGATTTCTCAGAGATCCTTGGATATGAGTGTTGCATTTGACCAAGCCAGGCTTGTGCTGAGTAGAACCTGTTCTGGACATGTTCCGCACATGGTGCAAGTTCTTTGTCATTTTGTGGCGATTCGGCGTTGGAATGAATAAAATCATGACACAATTTAAATTGTGTACAGCATATTGGTGATGTTGGGTCATTCTCCCATTTCTTTAGTTTTTGAAATGAAGACACTTGTACATTATACATAATGTTCATACAAATACACACATACATATACATATGTACATATACATACATACATACATACATACATACATACATACATACATACATACATACATACATACATACATACATACATACATACATACATACATACATACATACATACATACATACACACATACATACATTACACACACACCCACATACACTATCAACCCACCCGCCAACTCATTGACTGACTGACTGGCTGGCTGGCTGGCTGGCTGGCTGGCTGGCTGGCTGGCTGGCTGGCTGGCTGGTTGACTGACTCTGGTTGACTGACTGACTGACTGACTGCTTACATACATACGTACATACATATTATACATAAAAAGGCAAGTTCTTATATATCGCAGTATCCAGTCCTCAGGACCATTCAAAGAACTACGCTTTACTTCCGTGGCACTCACACTTGTTCACTCAGATACTATTTCGGCTTCTCTGGGAAGCATCCAGCCATATGCTACAATTAATGCATGAGGGCTGCTCGTACACATATCCACCATAGCCTATAGTCAGGTACTCATTTATTCAGCTGAGTGAACTGGAGCAATGTAGAGTGAAAAAACTTTCCAAAGGTTTTAACACCGCAGCACAGGATTCGAACCCGGGTTCTCTTAGACGAGAGATCGAAGCTCTACCCCTGAACCATTGCGCTCTACATATACACAAACATGCATACATACATAGGTACACACACACACATGCATACATACATACATACATACAAACATGCATACATGCATACACATACACAGGGAAGAGTGTGGCCAACGACGAATAGCAAGACCAAACCTGAGATAAAACGACAACAATATGACGCTTGGAGACCGCTTACGTGAACAGCCTAAATCGTTGAGAGAGGGTGTCAGATAAACAGACCGACCCACCCACCGACCCACCCACCGACAGACCTAGGAACAGGGGCAGGGGCAGGGGCAGGGGCAGGGGCAGGGGCAGGGGCAGGGGCAGGGGCAGGGGCAGGGGCAGGGGCAGGGGCAGGGGCAGGGGCAGGGGCAGGGGCAGGGGCAGGGGCAGGGGCAGGGGCAGGGGCAGGGGCAGGGGCAGGGGCTGGGGCAGGGCGTCCGTCCGTCCCTCCCTCCCTCCCTCCCTCCCTCCCTCCCTCCCTCCATCCCTCCCTCCATCCCTCACTTCTCAGCGCCATGTCAAGATCAAAAGGTCACTCATCCCTTCATGAACCTCGCTACACTGCGCAGTTGATTTATTAGATGTGTGTTGGTCTATTGTGGTTGGTATTCATGCCGTCATTACGACTGCAAATGTTCCTTTGATGTGTGTTGGGTTCCTGCCAGCTATCTCAACCCATACGACAGATTATTCAATTGCAAGAAACGTTGTAGTGTCCGCAAGCAGATGATGATGCATGTGTTCTGTGATGAAGATGACTTTCACACGGTTGCAGGTATTCTGAATCAGACACATTTGCGGCGGACATCAATGGCATATGTTTGTAGTGTTTCAAGTGCTATGCGAAGATTCTACCACATTGTAATGGTTGTTACATCAGTGGTAGTGGCCTCGGCGATGCCGTAATCGAAGCAGAGGTTTTCAGGAAGCGAACCCTGATTTCAATTCTCACCGAAAGTCACTACTAAAGGTCAAAGCAAAGCATGCTGATGATTGTCAAGGTGATTGATACAATCAGTTGGGAGGTGTACCTCCTCGCCATCGACACTCAACTCAATGATGATCTGATACAGCTGCATGTGTTTCTGGGCGAGAAGACTGCCGAAGTAGCACGTACCGCATTCCTGTAGGTTTAAAAAAAACTCATATAGCCCTCGCTTATCAAGCTACCTTCCTGATTGAGTGCCAAGTCAAGTCTGAGAATTCAACATGAGCATCAAGAAAATGTTCGACCTACTCAAGTACATCACCACCTCGGATCGGGAGGGATGGTGGCGGCTTTTACATGTCTCCTGCATGTAAATATTTCATGGCAATTTTTTCAGGAATTTGAAGGAATCTCCAGTCTTAATTATTAGGGCTCGTACTACGCTAGGAAAACTCAGTTGCTAGAGGCGGAAGACCCAGTACCCTATCAGAGGGTCACGATATCAACGTTTATAGTGCGAGACCGGAGGGCAGCTTCAACTCTGTCGAATTAGATAGGAAGTTGGAGCAGTCCATCCAGCGGGCATCAAAGAGCCAGGGAGGCATCGTCGGCCAGCCACGAATGTTTGCAGTTATATTGGAGTTGGAGCTGATCTACCATGAGAGCCTGCTCATACAGAACAAGTGCAGTGAACCCACAATTGAATGGGTTTATAATGGAGCATCATAAGACAATCGTGTGTCAGGAACTCATGGCAATAAGGGTGTGATTGTTATGCCAATGTCTCCAGTATTCTTGACTTTGTGCGAGGTCTAGCAAATCCCTTCATTAGCAAAAGCTTTGGTGTCAGATTGCACACCTTCGTTGCGGGAGACTTTATCAATGGTGAGATAATTAATGTGTTCGGGAATGGAGAGAAGGTACAACGAGAGGGTTTGTTCTTAAAACAAATAAGCTTGCACCAATAATTCGCAGGATTACCTACCAAAGTGTGACACGGTCGTTCACACCAAACCTAATACAGCATCCTAAACCACCATACCCAAAGTACTCGCAGCTGCCCAGTGACGCTCGGGAACGTGGAGTAACTGTCGAGGAAATCTGCTCGCATGCATGACCACCTCCTCACCGACCATTTCTTTGATAGCGACTTTACCTCTGCCACACCCGACAATTGATCAAATTCGTGGCTCAGTTGTGGCCATATGTCATAGATGATGTTGGTACTGGGATTGGATAACGTAGTTCTATATAGTGTCTGACGATACAGTATCGGCGAAAAACAGTGACCCTGCTGGATGGTCCGGCAATACCCCAACTAATCATGCTGCGAATTTCGGTCGAGTTGTAAACCTTGTCAGCCGGGTTGGCTCTATCTTCATCATGCGAAGCCCTTCACATTTGTGACAGCTACATTGACAAGTCGTTGAAGAAGTGAGAAAGGGTTCATCGTGCTAGCAATATCGCCTCAGGAGAGTCCACAATGCAGGTCGAGAAATGTTGGGCATCATCGATCGGAAAAGAAGAATCGGTTGTTGCAACTAATTCGGAAAATACTGGTTGCTCACAGGTTCCAGCTCCCCTCCACAGTAGCCTACAGAGCCGACAGAGCCAGTTGTGATTCCAGAATCTGCGATATGGTTGGAAGACGCAGATGAAAGGTCGTGCCTCGATCGATCATGCCATCTGGGCAGTCCAACATGGCTACCAACGCCTTGTCGTTGTGCCAGATGACACATGCAGTCATGCGCCTACCGCACTTCATCCACATGCTAGCTCATGATAGTCTGAAAAACCTCTATGTCTAGTTCGGGACAGTTGAGAAGAGACGGCTACTTCCTCTGCAT
This sequence comes from Oasisia sp. SBJ-2009, assembly GCA_964017155.1. Lineage (NCBI taxonomy): Eukaryota > Metazoa > Annelida > Polychaeta > Sabellida > Siboglinidae > Oasisia > Oasisia sp. SBJ-2009. The sequence continues at coordinate 11,915,262 of OZ024859.1, forward strand.
CGCCAGGCTGAACGAATGGACTAGCACCTCTGCCTTGTTCTGTTGAATGCTGCACGTACTCACAGGAAACGATGTCAGCAGAATTGGCACCAAGCTTGCAGCGTTGCAATGCATGTAGTCCCATTGTCTATTTGACTGAGTTTACCGAGAGAGCAGAGCTGCCAGAAACGGTGATAGCGCCAGTGGAAGATTACCTCGGGCGGATTTCGGCGGGTGTGAGAGCCATAGGCAAAGACGTTTAATTAATCAGTTGCATCTCCAAGTCCAATATACCAGTGTCTCTGCTACCATTGCCATATCCAAGAAGCTCCCACATCGAGTGTTGTACGTACACACATCACCAGAGCATTTTTGTCTAGACTGTTGTCAGTATGGGTTGGAAATTGATGGAAGCACCCTCAAATCGTTGAAATGTATTAACTCCCTGTCTACTAATATGCTATGCAAATGTGGAATGTGTGTTATGATGCCCATGTTGAAAATATGTGGTGATGTGTGTCATCTATTGCAGTTTCTAGCTCATTTCGATCGAAAGTTAAGGCTGATTGTGTTTCTGCAGTCCGCGATCATCTTGGATGAGCGGCCATGTTGTATTTCTCATCCAGTATGACGTAAAATCGTAAAATGCATAGGTCAGGCGTGTCGGGAATAGCAATCATAAGCGGAATTATTACCAAGTTTAGCAATTTAGCTCTTCTACATCCAAAGTTATAGATGAAAACCTCGCTGCAAACTGGCCATTGGATTTCACGCTCCAGTAACCTTATGCTACGGATTTACAAAAAGCACCTCCTGAAGTGTTGAAAGACAATATAATAACACTTTATTGTCCCGGACCGGGAAATTCAAGGTGTGTAAAATACAAATCAAAAGAAAAACTGCGTTTACCTAAAAAACCTTCGGGTCTATATATTGCAGAGCCAGGACTAATATATATATATATATATATATATATATATATATATATATATATATATATATATATATCGGATGATAAGAAAATGTTGTGTGGTCAGATATGTTTAACTATATATGAACATTGCAATGAAGCCTCTTAGTTGCCATCAATGTCATGCTTTTACGGCGTTCAGTTTAAATACAAATTTCCATATTCCCACAAATATTGGCGTCCCAAAAGCGTTGTGAAACGAAACAGTTTCAAAGGCACTTGAGTCGTTTCGTTTTACCATTCATATTTCGTTCTTTCTCTACAGCCGGCTTCTCAGCAATACGGAAAAACGCAAACATTTTACTCAAATGAATCGTCGTAAATGACATAGGAATTAAGAAATATTATACTTTTAAATGCATATATGCTGGTACATTTAAACAAACGTAAATTTGTCAACAATAATAGTATATCGGATGGACAAATAATTATCTTTTTATAAATATATTTTATTTTAGTCCAATCACGTGAAAGCTCGTAAGATCGAAGAAGGCGCTGCAAACTGGTTGTGATCATGATGGATTTTTCGTCGCTTACACAACAATCTGGCGGTATGGGAAGCCAAGCTCCCCTAAATGATGCGATAGCAAAAGCAAGACAGGTGTGGTGAAGCAATATACAGTGTTTGTTACGTGTTTTAATAACACTATACACGTTTAATAGTGAATCTTTTTTAGCCGGTAAATCTAGGTCAACGGAACCTCGTGGTGGGAGAAGCTCCTGGCTTCTGCGTAGTGATCGAAAATGTAAAACGTCAAAAGAAAATTGATTTAGATGTATACATGTGTAGTAAAAATGATGTATTCACAATTTCTGTGGTTAGACCAATTAATAATCCCTATGTACGTTTAACTGAGGTGTTAGCACTTTGTATACGGGCGCAAACATGTAGGCCTTGTTCCTAATTTCCGCGCCACAAATTTGCGTTCTCTAGTCTAGACTAAAACGAAAGAAAGTCGCAATAATTTAGCACGCTAATGACGAAAACATGATTTTATTGTTTCAAGCAGAACTTGATTGTTAGATGAATTTAGATAAAATAAGAATGTCTAATAAGCAAGACTTTCAACTGATGGTGAATGATTATGAGATAGACTTGATAGAACAGAACAATAATCTGACTTAGAAAATTATACAAAAGAACTTTTTGGTCACACTTTCTGGTCCCCTCAGTAGCACGAGTTCTGTACTTGACATGTTTCAGTTTCATCCCTATATCGTGTTGAATGTTCAGTATTAAATAATTTTTCCCTCAAAGTACCCAGTCAAAATTGTCTAGCGTACCGTTCCAACATAAATCATAACCGCTATTGTTTACTATAAATACAAATGGTATATCATTTTATTGCTAAAGGAATACTAATAATTGTAATAACTAAATGTCTAAATCACAACAAAAAACATGGGGATATAAAAAAATACATCAGTTAATCCTAATGCCAGATAATTATTGAGTGGTTGTACAGCAAATGTTTTGGCACTTGTGCAGACCCACCTCAATTTTGCCATTTTAACTATATTTGCCTATATTGGATGCCTTATTCAAACTCTAATCCTAATAAATCAATTAGCATTCCCAGGTATATTTATGTTTCACAAATATTGCATTTTTATACCCAAATAGTGCTCCGATTTGTGCCAGTCGCAGCGGTGCATGTGTCACAGCGCCGTGCACATGGAATGAACAATAAACAGTTTGTATATGCCGACTGCTGTCTTTTCGACCTCAAAAGTCTGCTAAGATGTGCTGTTGCCTGTTTATAAAACAAATGTGCAAGATGATGTTAAATTAACAAAATCAAGTATCAGATGTTGGCAAAAATACAGTTATACTAGTAAAATTGAGATGGGTCCGAATTCTGCAAAAGTGCCAATTTGTTGAACTTCCACCACGCAACATTACCTAGGTACACAAGGAGAAGCCTAAGCTAAATTACTGCTGCACCTGAAGGCCCACTTGAGATGCCGATTAACACAATTGAGCTAAGTGTGGGGAACAGTTAGTTGAGTTGACTTCCCGCTAGCACTGTTGAAGTGGCAAGTCGCAACAATAAGTGGTCCATTAATGTCTCCACAGCAGTAGGCACTTATACACTGGATGTAGAGATAACCTTGAAAGATGCACGTAAAATAAACGGCAACCATCCTCAGCATCTTATGCAGGTCAAAAAGTCCAGTCCTACTTTTTGTGGGACATGTATATATTACAAACTCATGGATACAAGCTAATTGAGATGACCTGAAATAAATTACAAACACACGTGACATCCCATTTCTTAATGCATACCTGACTATATATATCTATGATTTTGGATACCTTTTTTGTTCATTCATTTTTTACTGGTTCAAAGGTATATGTATCCATTCACAATGGGTTTTATCCATCCAAATGATGGGTGGATGGGTTTCTGCATAAAACTATCATCCTCCTTCATTAAAAATAACTCTTGAGGAAAGGATTTACGTTTTTGGCCAGGGATGAATCTCTTACATCTATTTGCACAGATCGCAGCCAAAATTGCACCACCCAGTGGAAATGATGTGGCATCCATGAAGAGATCATTTGAGGACTCTTCAGGTAATAACAGTAGCAGTGTTGACATTTCTTCAGTGAATTCTTTCTGTAGTCCTAGTTAGTGTTTGTAGTCTAAATGTTGTCACATAGTTTCTCGTGTTGGACGGTTCTGGTAAAAGCATGAATGTTACTGGTGTAAAGGTTTTTCTCTTATTGCAAACAAGAAATGTTTCAATTTTTTTGTAAGTTACATAGTGACGTCAGCCTAGAATTCTAAAAATTGTAAGTGCTCTTGTTGACGAGCTTGACATTGTTTGCCTCAGTCCACATATGTTCTGAGTGACTGGTTCAGTTCAGCAGGTGTATCCCTCGATTGCGAGTGTCTTTTGCAGTCTGGACCAGAGGTTGTCGGACAAGGCGCAGAGAGAAAGAAGTGGCTGGGGAAACGATTGGTTGTGTGAATGTTGTCATTGCAGCTGTTGTTTTCAGTGCCGTCCCCCCGAACCGAACAATGCAGGCGTGTAAGTTAGCCGGGTAACCCGTTAGAAAGGTGTGGCGGTTCTGTGCTGTACCATATTTTCCATCCTACGACTATCCAACACCCGACGTTGTTAGCATCTGTTTCACCTGTAATTATGTTATAACTGAAGGCATGTTGGTGGACTCGGGGGTTGAACCCGATCCGCTGGTCCTGAGGTCTGTGATCGCTGAGGTCAGGGCCAGTACTTTCAGCTTTTTGAATTGCCACGAGCATGTCAAATGGACCTGACGCGGTAGTGACATTCGTCGGCTTGTTCAGGCCAGACGCAAGAAGCAGCAGCAGGACCAGTAGGTAAGCGTTCAAGCCCTGGCACTACACGCCCGACGGCCGTTGCCACCTCTACATGGTGTCTAACTCTTTGTGGTTTGCTTTTGTTCTCTCCCCAGAAAGCCAACCAGACCCAAAGAAACACGCTGCAATCAGTGACATTGACAGTAAGTAGCAGAGCACGCCACCACTGCCAGTTGACCTTTTGATCCCTTCCGCCACCGTCACCACCTGCCCGAATCACACACATACATACACACATGCCACAGTTGCAATGATAATAAAGTAAGAAGGCTGGGGAGGTAATGTTGGGTTACGAACGGTAATTACGGGGTGGTTCATTACCAGTCGTAACTTATAAAGCAGGTGCAGAGAGAGTGCAAATTTGACCCGTTGAAACTGAAACATGGCTAATTTGTTTTGGTTAGTATGTAATTTCTCGAGGCCCGTTTCGTGCGCCTTTCTTTGGTCTGCTTGGTTTAACGTTTTCCACTGCATCTACTGTGCAGTGTTCTGAATCCACAGTCTGCCTCGCCTATTGCAGATGCACGATACTGCTGCAGTGGAATACTACATGTAGCAGAGCTAAAAATCGTTATGCTACGCAGTTGTAACTCTGTTACGTAACAAAAATGCACATCCTGTTTTGTCTCTCGATATTTCCATCATGTATGAATGTCTCATGTTGTGTTCTTTCATTGTTGCGAATTGAACGTGTTGCATTAACCCAAACATGTTTTTCCATGTATACTATAATTGTGCTGCATATTGGCCATGTGTAATGGATATGCTACTCTTGTGATTTATCGTGACAATATCTGTTATGAACGTACATGCAGGAAGGCTAACAGACCTGTTCTGTTTGTCACCGATGTCATTATATCATTGCATTTCGTGAGGGTGAAAGACGGTCGATAGGGTTGGATATATGTGGTACAGAACAGCTGCCTTTTTGTCACTTTTACCCATGTCCCTGTGAAGCATAGGAAATGAACAGCCAATCTGCTGTGAATTAATGAATCTGGTGTCGTCTTACATTTGTTTTCTTACATGCATATTTTTGTCTAGGGCATGGGGTCCGAACGTCAACTCACCTGAAATGTTTTTCATGGAAATTCAGTAATGACCTTTGAATGTCATCATTCTGTGTATTGATTGTTTGTTTTCACTCATTCTTGTATCTTCGATGCTGTTGGATAATAATTGCGAAAGATACATGTCTTGTATTTGATGCATATTTACCATTCAACCTATTTTGTATTGATTGTTGATTGCGTCTTATTTACTGTTCATCTTGGTGATACATGTTATGTTCGGGCTCCTACCACTTCTCGTATATTTTATATTTGTTGCACTCCATTCTCTGGCTATCCTGTTGATTAACACGACTGCAAATTCCAAAATGTACGAAGGGGTTCCCCACTAAAAACCTGCAGGGTCCAGTGACCAAACAATGCACACTTGTAGCAGCATGTGAAGTATATTCATGTGTGTCTTTAGGTAGGAGCCCTGCACATATCGCTGTCGTTCTTTGTAAAGAAAACTTACTTCCTACTTGAACCACTCAGATCACGTTCCATGTAGCACTACTGTTCTGTATTACATGTGTGCGTTATGTATTGGTGTAGGCTAACTGGATCGTTAAGCTAACACGAGGGTTACAAGTTGCACGATTCTCTACACATGCAATTTATTCTTTTATTAACTACATGCTGCGCATAAATAACAATAACAACGAAAGTGCTCGAGCTTTCTCATCACTCTTGCCAACGTCTGCGTTTATGAACGCAATTGAGCTGTGCAGCCCTGCTGCACTTATCAACTCATCTTAATTTTGCTTTGCCGCATACACAGTAGGGTATTTGAATGACGCATTGCAGTATTGCTTGGCATGTGCTTGTGGTTTTTTATCAGAAGGGGTTGATATCTTGTGTATCGGTTAGGAAGGGAACTTGTCATGTTGATAGATAGTGAGTTTAAAAATCATCTGTTCTCTTTGGATGGGTGACATAGTGCTAATGGTTTGTGTGTGTTATTTTTCAGACATTGGAGCCCAGTTGCGGGCTATTGCTGATCAAAGGTTTGTTCTGTTTTTCTTTTCGTGTCATTCTTTTACACATAACTCTTTCATTTTTAATAATGTCAATTTTTCACGGGACTTGTTGCCATCTTGCTAACGTGTCTGGTAATGGAGGCAGAATTTAAAATACAGATATAATACAAAAGGCATGCTTTCTGGGAAAGGTGGCACATTATCTGGTTGATAGAATTTAGCTAAGCTAATACCATATTTATTAGACACAACTTGGCCGGTATATGCTGGTGTATTTGGAGTTTTATTTACACACACTTTGTAAGAAATTCACAAAAGTGACGTGGCCAGCCACAGTAATTAGAATTTGACAATAAATGCAATAATAAAATGGCCTGTTCTGTGATTTGTAATATTGATCATGATGACGCTTCGTCTGCATGACACCGTTGTGAACTATATATTTTATCTAAAGCTTTATTGTATGTATGTATATGATGTATGTATGCTTGTAAGATGATGGCCCATTGAAAATCACGATATACCATGTGACATGGTTACCATCAAGAAATAAAGCTTTTACTTCTTTCTTACTTACTTACTTACACTGATACTTCTCATTTGAGAGCGCCTTAACGTAGATACGGCTCACAACTGTCATAATCGCCACCCTACCACTTGTCGCCCATCTAAGCTTGTGTTGAGATTGCGTTAGCCGGCATGTGGTGGTGGTGGCACTGATCTTGTGTTGTGTGTGACGTGATGTGGGGAGACTCACCGTCTGTTGTTGTTTGTTGTAGCGGTGACGGTGACTTGTCCCACAGATCGCAGGCAGCCGCTGCAGCGGCCCAGGCTGCTGCTGCTGCATCGCAGATCAATGCTAAGCTCGGAATTACGGGCAGTGCCCAGCAGGTGGTGCAACAGATGCCGATGGGCATGGGTGGCCCCCACTCGGGTCTCGGCCTCGTTACCACGGAGACGCTGACCGTACCCGACAGGATGGTCGGCCTCAGTAAGTGCCGTCTTGTGTTGTGATTGGTGTCTCCCTTTGTTTTGGTATGATGCCTATATAGTAGGTTTGAAGTAGTCTTATTCCAATAAAATTGTATTTGTATCACTAAAAAGATACTAGCAAGTGATTCAAAGTAGAAATTACATCGTTATGCCATGAATGAGTGTTCAGTGTTTTGTAGAAATGTTGTTATTGTGCAAGTCTAGTAATTATGAAAACTTGTCCTGTTGACAGTCATCGGCAAAGGCGGAGAACAGATTGCATCGATTCAGACGGAGACCGGATGCAAGGTCCAGTTTGCTCCTGGTACGTAAACAAAACCTCCTTATCAGTGGCTTTGTGTGCCCAGTGGACCTTTTTCGGATTGTGAAATCGTGTCCTGGTCATGTGAAAAATGTTTTATTACTCGCAACAATTGGGAAGAAAGAGCTCAGATTTTGTCTGTATGACATTCCTCAATGTTTATATCTTCATGAACAGCCTACATGGGTAATTACAATTGATAAGACAAGTGGAATTTTTTGGGTTCCAGCTAGCTACTATGTTAACAACTAATATTTCAAGTCATGAAAGTCTAACGGCCCACATTAACAACTATCATTGGCACAACTGGCAGAACAAATTGCTCAAATTATGCTGCGTTAACAAATACAAACTAAGCTGGCCAATAGTCAATATGGCTGATGTGAATGGCTTCAATACAGGCTGTTTGCATGCTAAAATACACACATTGTTATTGCCACAACAATTCTGACTAACTCAGGCTAAGGGCCTGGTTGTTATCGGTGCCTTTGTGTGGGTTGGAATGATGTCATTGCGTTGGGGTGGCGCTCTGGAAGGACGGTCATTTCCAGTAGGCTGTGTTTTATGTTGTAGAAGAAGGTGAGTTGGAGATGGAGACGTCTCCGTCATTCTAGTGACTGCCAGCCAAGGTTATGGAGGAGGCTGGTCACACTGCTTGTATCTCGGTGTACAGGACAAAACAAACCATGCTTTGCTGAATCTCGAACCCAAGTCGATTCTGATTCTGTGTATTAGATTCCATGCTGCGCATCTGTATTCATGTTTTGGTCGTACTGTCCTGACGGGTTGCCTCCTTAACCTTGGGTGATGCTAGCTTCCGGTAGGGCAGGTTTAGCCACTTCGGTGGACCTAGGCAGGGACAGCTTAGCTGATAAGATATGTTTGAGATATATGTGGTTTAAATGGGGAAACAAAATATACTTGGGACCTTGGTGTCAATTTTTGTGTTGGATCGGTTCACTAAAACCTGAAAGTCAGATGTTTTATAGTTGGATCTGCTGGGTTTTGTTTTTCAAGAAAGATTAATTGTAATCAAGTTATTTATATCTCCCAGTAGTTTTTGTGGATTTGTAACTTTTGAGGCCAGCTTGTGGTTAAGGTGTTTTCTGCACGATTAACCTGGAAGGTATGGCTTTATTGCTACAAATAGCTATTGTTTTTGTATGTGGCATAACATGCAGAGTTAGATTTTAAATAATTAATGTTTACCTTGCACTTTTGTTGAAATTTGCTGCTGTTTGCTTTGCCAGTGATTATTAATAGAACTTTATTTAGTTGTTGATGTTTACTACTAAACATATTCGCACGATGATTCGCGTTGTGTTGGTGTGTATACATGTCTACTTACTGTGTTGGTTGACTTTGTAGACAGTGGTGGCATGTCTGAGAGGCCGTGCACGTTGACTGGAACCCGCGAGGCTATCGAGTAAGTTGACATGATACTATCTGAGACACTACTTGCTATCATATGTGCACAGTGTAAGAGGAATAAACCGTGGGCATATCAGATCAGACGAAAACTCAGACACTTGTATATCTGCAAGTCGTTGCAAAGAAAAATCGGTATTTGAACAAGTAATTTGTGCAGGAAAACTTGATCTGATTGATGCATACATTGGTAGTATAAATGTCTATGTAAATGTGTGCTGGGACAAAGCTTGACAGGTCATCCAGGTTGTCATGTAACTTATGTATATAGATATTGAGTGGCTGGGTGAATATTGGGCTCCTGAAATTACATGACTTTCTGCCACTTTCTTTTGAGAACTTGTGGCTAAACTAATGGTTGGTGTCGGTTGTTAGGAAGGCGCAGGAGCTGATTGGTAACATCATTCAGAAGGGGCAGGGTATGCTCGATGGTACGATGGGAGACAACGCGACAATGGTAGAAATGATGATCCCAGGCATGAAGGTTGGCCTGATCATTGGCAAGGGCGGCGAGACCATCAAACAGCTGCAGGTGGGTTTTTTCTGTCTACAATATCACATTGTTTATTTGTGTAGAGTTAAAGAGGTGTAAACAAGCCAATGTTGGAGGCTTTATCATATCATTCACTGTTATTCTTTGTGGCAACATTGTTTGAAATAGAGCTGCTTTTTGAAGTTATGTTATGCGATGGCTTTAACCCTTTTAATGTCATTGTCTCGTTGTGTACGGACACCTGACGTGCAGTGAGGTTTTTAAACGATTTCCGGAACGAGTAAGACTCGATTTGTTAGACATAGGGGACATTTCAGTTCGACGCATTAGCAATAGTTGTTGATTGTGTGAGATGATGTTCACGTGTGGTTGCGTTGCAGGAGAGGGCTGGTGTGAAGATGGTGATGATCCAGGACAGCAACCAGCCAACTCATCACGACAAGCCTCTGCGCATCACTGGCGAGGCCATGAGATGTCAGGTGGGTGCCAGGACTGTGTAGTAACATGTCTCTTGCCTTTCTTCCCTCGGCTCATTGTGGAAGACCACAGAAGAAAATATGGTGCTGATCACCATCATTTCAACTAGTTCATCGTGCTCTTTTCATAAGACCCGTCCACCCAGCTTTTGGACCAGTGGAGCTGGTTTGTATTGGCTGAAGTTTTGGAGAGGGTATAGATGTAGCTTACTAGTAATTTTTGAATTGGAATTAATTTATCCTGCATGAAAGCATGAGAGACCAAATGATGATGCACCCTTTTCAATGTGATTATCCTCAACTTTACTGTGTAATTTGTTTATCAAGAAATGATGTTTTTGTTGCACTTAGTTACAAAAAAAGAAATGTTTAATGGTCATTCAACCGTTGCAGCGTGCGAAGGAGATGGTGCTCGATCTACTGGCAGAGAAAGATATGCAAAATGTGAGTAGATCACACAGCATTTGGTACTTAGTTACTATGGAAAATATAGGACTGATTCATATCACATATTTATAAATAGTTTTTGAGTAAAGATACTTGATTCAGCAACTGGGACTTCTGATTGAGACTGGCTAATTTTTAACTTAGGTTGCTGAATGATTTGTAATATTGATAATAAAATAGGAACTTTTGGGTTGAATTCTCATGTATTTTAGCCTTGTTAGTACACTATCTGTGGCCATAATTATTTTTTATTTCCGTTAATGTTTCAGATGGGTTACGGAGGTGACTATGGCGCTGGAGGCCGCAACCAGATGGAGGTAAGGAACCATGTTTTTAATTGCAACACGTCTGAGACATGTAATGCTGTGCGAATGATTTTGGTAGGAAATTGGAAAGACACGTTTTCTACTTTGTTTGATGTGTTTTCAGATCCCGGTTCCAAGGAATTTGGTCGGAGTTGTCATCGGCAAGGGAGGCGATATGATCAAGAAGATCCAGTCGGAAACTGGAGCACGCGTTCAATTCAAGCCAGGTACGTTTTTTTCCCCATACATTGCACTAACTTTGGAGCATTACTTGAGTCTTCTCAGGCGCACATTTTTGTGTGCTTCTTTCTGTATTCGTTTGGTTCATTGGCATAAGATCTACCAACTGGCAATGTACTTGTAGTAAAACAAAGGTGCTTTCAGTTGTACGTTTCAGTAAGTGTTGGTAATTTCCCAGGTGGTATCACTTGAGTCGGTATAAGGTATCGCTCAAAAAAATAAATTCTTGGGAGTTTAATTCCTTGTCAACCTTGATTTTAAAGCATGCACATAATTAGAGCCTGGTTTTGTATCTCCATTTGAAACCAGGTGTCAGCTTGTGCTACAGAACCGGGAGATTTCGCTAACACTGTCAGAGCCATCTGTTGGCTCCATGAGCAGGGTTTGATAGTAGACCTCCCTACACAAACCAAATTGTATGCTGTTCAGCACTGTGAGATGTGTGACAATTGTAACTTTCACTGTTGTATCGAGAGTGTTTTGTTGTAGATGAAGGCAATGGGCCTGACCGCATGTGCAGCGTTACAGGAACGACAGAGAAGATGCACATGGCAGCGAACATGATCCAGGAACTGGTGCAGAATGCTCTGGTACATATCTTGATTGCTTGCATTGGTTAAGGTCTTGTTTCAAAGTTCTATTTGTAACGTTCTTTGGCTGGTGCAACTGACAGTGTAGGAACTGTACCTGAATCTGTTGTTTGATTTGTGGCAGTGGTTTGATGTGTAGTTCTTCTTGCCTTAAAATTTGTAAGATCTATGTAAGATTATAATTATTATTGTGGAGTATATTTTCAGTGCAATTAGAATTGTTTTAATTGTTGTTGCAAAGATGTCATCACTGATGCATAAAGATGGAAATAGAAAAAAATCCCCACATTTTGTGAGATTGTTTCTCTTCCTGAATGATCCAAATAATTCCAGTATCGAGTAAGTTATCTAACTTTGCAAACTTTTGTCACATCTTTTGACGTATGACATCATCGTAGCTGTGGTGTAATTCACAGATGTATGGTGACATACATCTGGAGTGTTAAAAACTCTGAATAAAATGAATTCTTCTGACTAATGTTCAGCTGTCTGCCTGTGCAAGTCTCTCAGTGACTGTGTCATGTTGCCAGAACGACGGCCGTGGAGGACCCATGGGGCGTGGCCGTGGCCGTGGTGGCTTTGATGACCGCCGTGGTGGACCAGGTGGTCCCGGCCGTGGCAGGTTTGATGGCGGTGGTGGCGGAGGCTTCAAGGAGGACACCACCTTCTGTGTGCCCTCAGACAAGTGTGGTCTTGTCATTGGTAAGGGTAAGTAATTCATTGATCGAGTTCAGCCTGTCGTCATTCTAGTTTTACGGCTGTGTCTCGAAGCTCTGCTGCTCTCGCCTTATTCCCAATTGTCTTTCTCACCATCTTCATCCTGGTGACTTTGTCAGTGATAAACTATGTTGGTGTGGCACAATATTATAGCTCATGTTCCATGCATGTGAACATCGAGTGTCGGAATTGTGCAAAAGAAACGGGAGATTTCGCTAACACTGTCAGAGCCATCTGTTGGCTCCATGAGCAGGGTTTGATAGTAGACCTTCCGACATGAACATTTATTTTGTGTTGATCAGTTCTACAAAGAAAATAGGGCGGTAGTTTATTGCACGTTAAATGTTAACTTTACTGTTCAATAATCAGAAAGAGCTGATTCTCAGGCTCACAATAATGTGATGTAGCATACCAACAGGAATATAGAGATAAGTTGATAGACAGCAGGTTATGGCACTAGATGATAAAATAGTACTTAAAACATTAATTAAACACTTGATGATGTTGCTAGAACACACCAGCGAACACCCAAAGATTAAATTTGCCAGAGGTAATTATTTCAAATGTGCACATAATTAGAGCCTGGTTTTGCATCTCCATTTGAAACCAGGTGTCAGCTTGTGCTACAGAAACGGGAGATTTCGCTAACACTGTCAGAGCCATCTGTTGGCTCCATGAGCAGGGTTTGATAGTAGACCTTCCGACATAGTCAAACATTGGTAACATTACATCATTTGATTAAGCATTACTGATGCTCTGCATTCCCGTAGTCCTTGTTTTGTCAGATTTGTGGTTTTAAAATGTACTTCCTAGTTTATTGTATTAATCGATTTAGCATTATTTGTGTATATTTATTTGTACAGTGCAGTGATCCACAATATAGGATTTAGCACTTAAAATGCATAATTATCGTTATAGATCTGTATGATTCGTCGTGTCCTGCTTGTTCCCTAGGAGTAGTTACTTTGGGTTGAGTATATTGCATGATCCCGTGCTTCAGGTGGAGAGACAATCCGCGAACTGAACCGCGAGTCCGGTGCCCACATCGAGTTATCACGTCAGCCGGCACCGAACCCGAGGGAACGCATGTTCCGTATTGAAGGCACCCCAGATGAGATCCAGCATGCTATGCAGCTGATCTGTGAAAAGGCCGGCATTGTGAGTACACCTGTGCCATTTGGACATGTGTCTGTGAATGTCTTACTCTGCCGGTTTGAAACATTGCGGATATTATCTGGACGATGCTATGATATTCAAAGTTTTCACCATAACGATGATGATGTTTGATGTGTTATGTTACGTAGTGTTGAAAAACCTGTTCATTGTATTCAGATAGTCAGACTAGAATTAACACAGAAGCGAAGCAAATATTTTAGTATGTTTTGCACCGCAACAAATTTCCAGAAAAGGTGCTTTGAGCTCGCTTAAAAAAAGTGCTTACATCTGCGTGCTGTTTGTTAGCGGGAATAGAATGGAATGTTGTCTGTTTCAGCCACCACCCCCGCCACAGAACGGCAACCGTGGAGGGCCTGGGGTGGGCCAGGGTGGGCCGCCTATGGACCACTATGGAAGGTGAGTTCATGCTATACAGTTCACGGGTGTAATGCCATAATTCAGGGGCGACATGGCAAATCTGCTGCTGTAGTTGGTGATACTTGATGTTAGGAATGAGTTATATAGCATATTTCAAAACATTCTGAGAATTGTTCTCTATTAGTAAATGTTTTCAGATCAATATAAGCAAGTGATAGCACTGAAGAATAAATGCTAAGTTGTCATCTAATAGTAGGTGAGATGTCAAAGAAATTTTCTTCACAGCGACTAAAGCATGAACTTGAAATATAAACTGACTAGGAAATAAGTAGAATGATTTACTACCGGGTACTGATACTAATACTGAAGAACCACGTCTTTCAAAACAGTGCTTATGTGTACAGCACAATTAACTGTAGTAAACGTGCTGAGAGGCAGTAGGTGAAAGTGTGGAGACAAAGTAGTTATCTGGTGTGGAGACAAAGTAGTTAACTGCTGTGGTGAAGGTGTGGAGACAAAGTAGTTATCTGCTGTGAAGGTGTGGAGACGAAGTAGTTGCCTGCTGTGGTGAAGGTGTGGAGACAAAGTAGTTAACTGCTGTGGTGAAGGTGTGGAGACGAAGTAGTTGCCTGCTGTGGTGAAAGTGTGGAGACGAAGTAGTTAACTGCTGTGGTGAAGGTGTGGAGACGAAGTAGTTAACTGCTGTGGTAAAGGTGTGGAGATGAAGTAGTTGCCTGCTATATTGAAGGTGTGGAGATGAAGTAGTTGCCTGAAGTTGTGCCCTGATGTTCCTTGCAGCCCTCCCCAGCAGCCTGGCATGGGTGGGCCTGGAGGACCTGGGGGACCCCCACAACAGAACTACGCCCCTCAGGGCTGGGGCAATGCCTACCAACAGTGGAACCAGGCGGCTCCGGCTGATCCTAGTAAGTATATATCACATTGCTGTTTAAACAGATGCTTGTATCTTACGTGTTGTACTAGTTCTAAAATCATGCCAAGCATGTGCAGATATTTGTTGGCTAGAGAAATGCTGGAATATTCTTTTGGAATCCAAATTGCTAATTGTGTCATATGGTAATTAGGTTTGGCGGATTATAACACAAATCATTATGCGAAGATGACGGGAAATATTCTCTGACCTATTTATAAGGAGGATGTGTGTTCCTCATTTTTATAGTTCAGATAAGTAAACAAAGCTTTAATATTCTGTAAAAAAAACTCTTGTTTACCGTTTGTATTTAAGAAAGTCCCACATCCCATATGATTGTGAGGGGATTTTATTGGGTTCCTCTTAGTTTTTATGAGAATTCCTGAGCTGTCGTTTGCGCAGGCCTGTATTTCTGTCTGTTTATCGTTGGTGCTCCAGACAAGCAGGCAGCTGACGCGAATGCTGCTGCGTGGGCGGCCTACTACGCCCAGTATTACGGCCAGGCTGGTGGCGGCCAGGGCATCCAGTCTATGCCACAGCCACAGCAGCAACAACAGGCCCCGCAGCAGCAGCAACAGGCCCCGCAGCAGCCGCAACAACCAGGCCAGCCGCAGCAACAGCAGCAGCCAGGTGAGTGTGAGTGACACGTTCAGCTACTGGCTGGAGAATTTTCTGAAAATCATTGTACAGTGACAAATGACAAACAAGGATGGAGGGAAGCGAGCTGTATGTTGTTGGCGTGAACTGTTTACTGCTGTGCCGGCAGCTAGTTGATACACCGGGTGTAAATGCTGGTAATCTTATCCACCAGAATTGAAGGAATCCTTGTAAACCCCTTAGAATTGTTTTAAATTTTAAACGTTCAAATATTGTTTGTTGTACAGTAAAACAACAAATAATAAATAGAGAAGAAAGTCCTTTAAAACTCGCCAGTTGAACATAATTTGATGAAACAATTACGAGTAATTTCCATTGGCGGTGCGTGAGTATACTGTGTTCTGACATCCGTGTTGTGTTTGACAGCCCTGAACCCACAGACAGGCCAGCTAGACTACAGCGCGGCGTGGGCCGAGTATTACCGCCAACAGGGTATGCACATGCACGCGCAGGCGATCCTCGCGCAGGCGGGCGGCCAGCAACAACAGCCACAGCAGTAGCGGGAGCTGGCACGTGACTGGCAACTCGTTGCCATGCAGGTATTGTAACACTCCTTGCCTTGTCTTGTCACAGTCACGAATGAGATAATCTAACGCCAGCACTGCATCATACATCCGCCCGTGCGTTGCTACATCGGTTTTATTCTAGTCGATTTGTTGCGATTCAAAATTGTCAGTCGGTTGTTTTATCGTTGTTGGAGTTTTGCGAATCGATTGGTCGAGCGAACTTGCTTTGTGTAGTGGTATTCTCGAACGTTTGTACCGATCCGCTCGTGTTATTGTTGTCGTCATGCATTTTGTGGCCATCGACTGTTACCTGTATGCAGTTCTCCTGTCTCGAATTTGCTCTCTGGATTGCTGATGTTCCGTCATGCCTGTGCCTCATTCACCGCTCTGTTCCAGGGCTCGTAAGCGAGGAGGGACAGGGCTGAATATGTTAGGCGACCGTATTTGGGAGGCAGATGCTCTCGCTGTCATTACTGCGACCGTCATATCAGTTGCTCTGGCATGTAAACACACGAACTATGCATTTATTCCATTGGTCATCGATGTCTCGAGATTGTTCCTACATCTTGCATTGTGTGACTGATACTGTGCCATTGTGAATTATCATTATCACTTTGTGTAGTTTTTACATGAACTGTGCTTGTTCATTCTCATCGTAGGCTATTTTTAATCCGATTACTGCATTTTTGTCATTGTATTGGCATTTTTGTATGTTTATATGCATTGCGTACATACAATCATATTGAGCTGATTCTGTTCATGTTTTTACCGTTGCTTTTCGTGTCAAAATATTGTTCGCCTATCCTTGAAGGTGCCATTGAAATTGTTGTCGGTTGTTGCTTCTGGAGAAATCTGATGATAGTACTGTCGATGTCTGGAGACTTATTTATTTAAAGTGGAAATGTAATGCAAATTGCCTTTCTTTCAGGATGTATGTTGCTCTATTGGCTGATGAAATGTTTCATGATATCGTGTGTCTAGTTAGATAAATATTGCTTGGTGACTACTTATGTCACATACTATGTTCGTTTCTATATGTACATGTATGATAACAATTAAGTTGGTAAAATATGGTTTATTATATACACTACTATGTTATCTGAACACATATAATGTAAAGAAATTGTAAATTTTGGAAGTTTTGGTTGATACAGCCTCAGTATTTCACTTAGTATTGCTGCTGTGAATCGCCTGGGAGGGAAATGAAGGGGTGAACTTCCCGTGGCTCTCTTATTCTGCCATTTGTGCTTTCTCTTGTCTGCCACCGTACAGCAGCTGCCGCCGCCGACGTCTCCGTTCCTCACACGTCAATATCGTGCATGTTTTTCTTGTTCTTCTGTTGGCAGGTCGTACGTAGCTCACATAATGTTTGCTGAATGTCTTACTCTACAATTTGCTGGACGATTGATTATTGCTGCTCATCCATGCGTGTTTGTTGCCGCTTCACGGCCTCTGTCAGCTCCGCAGCCGGCAGCGTTGGAGCGGAAGATGCCAGCAAGATCGCCGTTTGTACTTATTGTCATAGCGTCTGTGCCGCTACAGCAGTGGCCGTAGTCGGCCACTGGGCGTGTGCACAGCATTGTACGTTGCTTAAAATTATGGGGGTGGGTGGGCGTGTCTTAATTCCGTGTTGCTTAAACAGTTCAGGTCATTAACCGTTTGCTCCTTTATAATATGCGTGTGTAGAACACCGGCTGCCAGCGTGGGTCTGTGTGTGTGTGTGTGTGTGTCTGTCTGACGGTAAGAGGTGTCTGACAGTTGAGGTGTGAGATTGGTTCTAATGTCTCCATACGCACTGTGCAGCCTGCTCTGAATGGATGTTGGCTAACATTGTGTTCTTGTTGTATCGTGTGTGCTGTGGCCAGTCACTGCCTGTGTAGCCCGCAGCAGTGGGCGCACTGTCATTGAACAGTACCCTCCACAGACACGGTTGCTCTTTGACGGTCAATGGTAGGACCTGCATGTTTTCTGTCCTGTGTCATGTATACGTATTAGTCGACTTCAGAAATATGCCACCTGTATACGTAGGTACGTGTTACCTGTTGCTGCGATCGCTGCGACTAAAGACCAGCAAGCTTTCTGTGCGTGGACACATCGCGGAGGGAAGCGAGCTGCATGTTGTCAGTCTGAACTTGTTACTGTTGTGAAGGCAGCTAGCTGATCCACCGGGTGTAAACAGTGGTAACCTTGCACTTTAGAAATGACGGAATCCCGGTATTGCGTGAAGAAACCAACTGCACTTGGTAGGACCGGTAGCGGTCTTAGCGAAAAACCGACTTTCATATAAACTCTCGTATATTTTGTAACTCTTCTCTTGATCACATGATGTGTTTGTCCGTTGCCTCGAATCCGTGTGTGTGCGTGCGTTCATGCACGCGTCGGCGATTCCAGGGTTCGTGTTATAATAGATGTATTCACCGATATAGTGACAAGTACATTCAACTACTAAATGACTGATGGCGTTGCTCACTTATGATTCCTCCTCGTGTATGCTTATTTACAGCTTTTATATGTCTGGAACGTATCATTCCACTTGTGTATTTCATGTTCTCTATATGACACTTGTTACCGATGTACTGTGTACGCTACACCGGGGCGCGTGGCTGTGCATACGTCTACCCTGGTGCGGTGGTTGAAACATTGCTATGATTTATGTTGTGTTTATTCTACATGCGACCATACTTTTGATGCTGGTACACTGTATTCACTCCTTGTGTGTGTATTTATGGACGGTGATAAATTAAAATGGACAATGAAGCCAAATTTTTAAATGCTACTACTACTACTACTATTGTGACATGTATATGATATGTATGCTGTAACTTGATACATGTATATGATGATGTGTTGTGTATAGATTCAGGTACAGAGGAACACACAGGTAAGCATTTATTGCAACAGTTCAGTTCATATGTGCTAGTCGTTTCTTATTAATACTGGAATGTCTTTCGGCCTCCACGAATAACTTGTCAACCTTAACGTGTACAGAATGCATACGTACTTACGATGTTTGTGATAATAATAATATTAAAGTAATGTTTTGCAGTAGTAACAAATATGATGATGAAAGTATGTTTGCCATGTAATGTTTGGATATTTTACCAATTGCAATTTATTTAAGTTATTTTGCTGATTTCGCCTCATGTACACTGATGGTCAGGTATTGCAGACGATAAACGTCGGCCGCATATAATGTTTTATGTACAGATTGTACCCGCCAGAAACAAGGGTCACAGCTACTTTTATAATGTTTCCTACTGCCGATAATGTAATGCCCACCAACATGTCTCCAAACTTAATATGTACATTATGTAACTGTGAACACGTGATATTAACATTTCATTTGGTGAAGTTGGCTCGTTGGACATTTGCAGCCAGCTGCCGTCAAATAATATTATAGTCGTGTTTGATTTTATATAGAGAGCCGCACATGAACTGGGATAGTATGTAAATTGTAATCACATTGAATACGGTGCTCTACAAATTCGGGTTTGCTGTACAAGTTGCAGTTGAATGTTCGTTAATCTCCCGGTACTTTGTTGACTGTCGTACTGTTTGATTGGCCGGTGGTTCCGGGCCGATCATCTGGAAGTGTTTGTAGCAAATACACACAAACGCAGCGTCACTGGTGCGCAGTTGTCACATCAGGTGTATCAATGTATGTCTTAACGTGTCGATAATAAACAGCTGGTCACTCCTCTGAATGCGTCTACTTTAGCATATATGTCTCTGATTGTCTTGTGTTTGTGTACAGAAATAATTCGCCCCTTGACATATCCCCGGGGCACGATCGAATGGAGTAATTAGGCAGGGTTTTCGATGTTGTGGTTTTGTAGTATTGAACGTTGTATATGGGTCAAGGCAGCATTTTGAACAAACGCATGAATATAACGTATGTTTAGATACACATCACATGTAGAAGTCGTAATTACAGCCAAGAAGAAACTGTACGTTATACTGTGTGCATAATTTTAATGTAGTTTCTCTTGTGACTGGTTGGTGATGCTCGCTTCAGCACCATGTAATGTCAATTTTCATCTGGGTTACAATGATGTCGCTACTTGTTTATCCGTGAGATTTTATGGGACCGATCCAGGAACTATATAAATTGTGTTTATACTATTGCCAGTGTGTTGACTTATTTTATGTACGTCCGTACCACATTTGTTTGGCTAGTAGGAGTATGCATGAGGAATGGGGCATTTATTGTACTGATGTCGGATTTTCCTATTACATTCTTGTGCCGACATGATTCGAACCCCTACACGAGTGATGTTAAATACCTGAAACCTGTCAACACCACATGACGCGATATTGCCACCTGGATCAATTCACCCACTTTTCAAGTTCTTTTCTATGTGTCCTTCAAGGAAATGCCAAAAATAGTTCGCTTTTATGCAGAGATGACAATTTCGCGTTTTCACTCTCAAGTCTCCCGTGGCCTCCCTCCAGTGCACAACCCTAGCTTAACGACCGCGGTATATAGCCCAGGCCCTGCCCTATAGACATTTCATACTTAAGAAGTTTGACTGTTGATTTGGACAATGTATACATATGGCTTTAAAATTCTACTAGGTGAAATTTCCCAAATCTGCATAACGTGACGACGGCCATTTTTCAAAATGGCTGCCCAATCAATATCGCTGTATCTTAATAAATATGACATGCAGAACACTAATTGTGGTATGCGAGTGCATGTCTTAGGGCCCCGATTTCACTCGTGGTATTTATTTCCTCCGTGTTTATAGATGGCGGTCGTCAATACAAGGCGCTGGGAGGGATGATGCCATATGGGGAAGCGAACTTTAAGCTTTCCCTAGACGCCGATGAGGTTTATTGGCACAATATATTTACATAAAGTAAAACGGACAAAATATTAGTTCTAGTTTGATGAAATATTTAGCCAAATCAATAACCTACCTGTTACATACCCCAGGTTTAAATAGTTGCTATCCCATGATCAGAATCCAAATAATAAATTTGGAAAAGTGACAAAATATTTAATGTTCTTACGTTTAGTTGCGGTTCCTTGTAACCTGTGCTTGCAACCAAGCTGTCTGAAGCATTGGACCTAAGTTCGACATAGCGGTAATCCTCCAGTTAACTGGCCTAAATTATTAGGTACTTTTCAAAACGTTTTTACCACCCTTTTTCGATGTGTATGTGTTCGGAATGTCATTCTACATCACTTCCGGTATAAAGAAGTCCTATTAATTTTATTTTAGAGCAATTTAATGCCGTCGGGTCGACGTAAATAAGCCGATGTCAAATATTTTTGGAAAGAATAAAAATTAATTATGTAGCCTTAATTTGGGGGTTGTATTCGCAAAAAGCAAGACAAGGCCTTTGCGGTCGTCATGCGTTTTGGGTGCGCTAACCGCTCACACTCTGACATTGGCTTATTTACGTCAACTCGACGGCATTAAACTGATCGAACACACAATTTTAAAACATTTAAATCTGAGTTCTTTGTAACGGAAATGATGCAGAATGACATTCCGAACATATACACATCGGAAACAGGTGGGATAACAGTTATAAAAAGGCCCTAATAATTTAGGCCAGTTAACTGGAGGATTACCGATTGTGAGAATTTGGGTTACGACCTGCAGTTACACGCTTAGATCTCCTAGTGGCATTGTGTTACCATCTACTGTCGATCTACCGGAGCATTCAGACTGACTCATAACCTTGACACGACGATGTCGTCGAAACTGTCGCGGAACCGACCACGAGGCACTGTCATCATCTGAATCGACAGGTTGACAGCTACATGCCAGGGGCCAGTTTCATAGTGACTACTTACGACGCCGTAGCGGGCGATAACTCGGCGAAAATCTAAGACGTCGTAAAGTTACACTAGTTGTGTTTCATGAGTCTGCTCCATAGTTGCACTTAGCTGCACCATGTATTTGGTAGGCGTAACTTTACGCTGGTTGAAATATTTACGGTATGCTCCCGAAGTTGAAAATGTAGGGTATGCTCCCGACACGCCCACTCTCAACATTATTATTTATAATGTATACACTGGATATCCTTTACATTCATCATAGCTTCCCATTTGCTATAAGAACGACAAAGGCACAGCTAGAAAGAAAAAAGGATGTTCAGACACAGCACAAATACAGGGATTCCCCATCGCGACGTGAGGGGGTCAATGCTACGGCGATTTAGTGGCGCGAATGCTAAATTGGTCTCATGAAACCGGCCGCAAGCTGCATTGACTATTCGCTGTTAGCTACGACCAGTAGACCGCGTAATTGCGCGCAACGTTACACGGCTTCATGAAACTGGGCCCAGAACACCAACATGTCCTTCATCCATACTCTGCGCATCCCGAGTATCGTAATTGACAAGTGTCGGTGACTCGTCCGAAGTGTTATTGTCCTTGGTACAGTTTAGTGACTCACTTCACACTGTTCGTTCCTCTTTCCTCAAAAATCCATGCTGATGCACTAGTGTCGAGGGAACCGTTTTCGCTCGAACCGTCGGCATCCACGGACTGTCTACGTCATCCAGGATCATCCATCGGTTGCCTTCCGAAGTGAAGTTTGCATAATTATCCATAACAATGTCATAAAATATTATGTACACTCGCTCTCTTCTGGTGTATTAGGGTAACCTGGGGCAGCCCGGCCCCCCTAAGGGAAATGTTATATATATTTGTATCCATAACTTGTCGATGCGTAATTAGGCAGTACTATTGTTGAGGTATATACACTTTGTCTATGACACATGTCTCTGAACGATTGAATAACCAAAACGTAAGTTATAACAAGTTTAAAATGTGCTCCAATAAAACCATTTTGCCCCATGCCTGGGGTAAAACGGCCCCTCGTCTGGGGTAAAACGGCCCCGAGCCTATTTACTCTAATATTAGGTTTAACCGTGTTTTATTCATTATTTATTTAACCCGTCATTAACTACTACTATTATCATCATTCATCGTGAGCAGAAATAATCACCAATCCGCATCACTCATCGTGATACATTAGACTCATCATAGTTATGTCTGTTTTCTATTGCTTCTTCGACAATACAACACGGTCACATAATACTGATACTATTTGTTGCACGTCTACAGTTCTCCCGCTCTACTGGTCTTACATCCCGGACATCCCGGTTTCCTATCTATCAGCTCCTGTCTGTATTACTCGACACTACGATCACCTTTGACATCTGCATCATCACAGGCCTTAAAATCATTATAGTTTTGAACATATTATACTAAAGTAATGGCCTGCAGATACTTCGCGGCAGATACAACAACCTAATCATCAGTTGAAACCACTCATCATTAATTATAATATGTCAACAAATTACAGCAATATTTTGCATTATCATTACACTCGTCACTAAAAATACTTATCAGCTTTGGAATTTGCGTCATCACAAACCTTACAATCATTAAGATATTGTATTCACAAATGGCTTGCAGATAATCTACTGTCTAATCACACTGTGACTCGCAGTTAGGACACACGAAATACGGGAGCCCTGGTGTACACTCACTGTGAGCCCAATTCTTGCATTCTTGGCATTGAACCCAGACTCCTCGTGGCCGACTGCAACTAAATGGTTCTCCCCACACCAAACAAGGCCATTCCTCTTCATCGCTGCATTCGTCGACTATCTTGCACTTTTTTTATTTAAATTATTGTGTGTGCTATAAATACATCACAGCTTTATTGCGTTTACATACCATATTCGTACTGCATGGCGGGGCAAGACGGCTCCGGGACCGGTTTGCCCCGTTCTGACAGGGCCGTCTTACCCCATACACACCAGTGCCAACTTTTTTCACCTTCACATGTAATCCTTTAATATCGCACCCAATTCGATGAAAGTCATTGAAAACGTGTATAGATGCGAGTGCATTAGTACCAGTCGCTGGCTAATCATCACACGGTGGACATATTAACACCGATTTTACAAAGGAGTGATTATTAGATCGTAGGGTATGCAAAACTTTAAAAAAGGTTTGTGAACTTAGTTTTGGTAGCGTTTGGCCTTGCGGTCGCTATGAGTATTTGCTAGGTAGCAGCATCATGTTCCACTATTCAACGTTAGTTTGTGTTCACTCGTTTGGCAGAATAGACCCCCGTATTACCCCCAGGGCCGTTTTGCCACGTACACGTACACACTTGTGGGCGCGCACATTCACGCGTACTCTCTCATAAAAACAAGTACACTCTCAACTTGTTTTCTGTAATTTCCCTGGCGGATAGTGTCCCAAAGGTTCACCTCCAAGGGTAAAAGTATAATGTTTTAAAATAACACGAATACACAGAGAAATACGCGAACGCATCCGCGAACATCCACGCACAGGAAATATAAGAATAGGCGCAGGCGCAAACGTTCATTGCTTTGCCAGGAAGTTGCGCATTGCGCAACTGCGGATTCGCACAATTAGTGGTCACGTGATTGCGGTTTCCGCCCAACAACGAAACAACGAGAAGGGGTTAAGATGTATGTAAGATGTAATGTAAGGCGAAATAGATCCGCTGCAGGTCAGTTTTCTCACTTCTTTTGTCGTTTTCTTACTCGCCGTCTATAGCTGCTCGTTATCGATACACTTACTATTAAATCGCTTCAATGTTGTTGTAGCAAACGGCCACGGTGACATCGAGATGTGGACTATAGAGTCTAGGCCCTGCAAACTATACGACGCGCACGATACGGTCATCAGATTGGAACTCGAAGAGGCTTTCATATTGAACGTCGGTCGCACGGGAAGAGACATCAGATTCAATTCAAGTTATTGAAGCGGCTGCCGACTTTATTCACAGTTATCGGACGTTAAATGTTAGGGTGTTATAGAGTGTAGATCGGTGTAATTTATTTTCGGTAACCATGGTCGGGAGGAGAGTAAACTCCTTTCGCTGTTGAAGCATTGGGAAATCAGACTTCCTCCTCCCCGAAAGGGGTTGGAGGTTCGCCGAATTGCAGATTCCTTCCATGGCTTACCCGCCGTCTTCAACTGTCAGTTATTTTAACCAGATATGTATCATATCTAATCCAAATGACTGGTTGATTGTCGATGGTGTCTTTTTCGTCATTCGATGTATCATTTTGATATTATATATATATATATATATATATATATATATATATATAATATCAAAATGATACATCGAATGACGAAAAAGACACCATCGACAATCAACCACACACACACACCACCACAGACACGCACACACACACACACACACACACACACACACACACACACACACACACACACACACACACACACACACACACACACACACACACACACACACACACACACACACACACACACACACACACACACACACACACACACACACACACACACACACACACACACACACACACACACACACACATCACCACAGACACATTCACTGCGAAGAGAAATTTGTGTTTCTGTCTATGTATGGTAATGCAATGTTTAAGATGCATTCAAGCAAGCTTTCTGATTTGATAAATGTAACGTAATATCTGTGTAAACAGTGTAAGAAAAACTTGAGAGCTGGCAACAGACTAGTCTCTCTGTCATTCCAAATTTCATGTTTGCAGAATCATTGATTTTATAGTCAGAGAAAAAAGTTTGTAAAGTAATTCATGACATACTTTGTTGTATCCTAACCAAACATTCACACAGTCGAATGGTCAAGGTTTGTAAGTAAACTGATGAGATATTTGGTTGTTGTCCACATGTCTCCACTCAGCCAGTCATTGTGTTTCCTCTTTCTGTCCTAGTACTGCACGACTGGTCTGATGCCAGTATCTTTCAGCTTGGAGACATCAAACCATTTCAACATGCAGCCTAATCGGTGTTACAGTTCTTTTAAGCTTCAGTCTGATGTGTGCGACAACAAGGTGGTGATCGCTGCCAACATCTGCTCCTCTTCTAAAACGTACATCTTGTAAGGATCGTCGCCACTTGCCACTGATGAGTAGGTGGTCAATTTGTTTATTGTCTCTTTGGTTAGGTGAGATCCAAGTAAGTTTGTGTATTTTTGTGTGTGCAAATAGGATAACAAAGTTGTTTATACCACAGAAGTCTATCAGTCGAGTATGGCACAATGTAAGTACAGTCGAGAAACGCATAATGTAAATATGTCATGTAACAGTAACGTGATAATGAGTATGGTCCAGTGTGAGTACATCATGTGACAGTAATGAGACAGTAGAATACGGGAAAATGTGACTATGTCATGTGATGGTAGTGTGCAGCACAGTACAAGTTCATTATGTGATGACAACTTTTTCTGTTATTACTTGTTCTCGGACTTTTCTTGTATGTAACAGACATGTCTGTCCTGAGTGTTGTTGTATGTAATCGATAGGTTTGTCCTATATGAATATAGTTGTATGTAATCGATAGTTCCATCCTAAGTTAGAGTTGTTGTACATAACAGATAGGTGTGATGAAAGTGAGTGTTGGTGAGGCTGAGGTGTTTGGCACAGGGGGTGTAGAATAGGACAACTCTGACCGGTTGCCATGGTGATGTGGTCATCGATGCTGGGCCCACTTCTATCAAGGCTTGCTATGCAACGTCTGCTATGCTGACATATTGCCATGGTGACTATGTTTGCACACATTTCCATGGCTATCACAAAACTGGTATATGTATAATATATTCCTATTCCTGATTAGTTCTGTTGATTAGTTGCACATCTCTCATGTTGTTAAGTAATGTTGAAGTCTGAATGCAAAATATATATATTGTCCCATTATATTTCATGCTACAACCATTCTTTGAAATTATTAATTCTTTAACATTTGATAGTCCTAGAGGTTACCAGCTCCTAGGTTTTTTTCATTTACTATTTTCTCCTTATGACTACGACATGCATGTTGAAGGTTTACTCCCTGATTAGGCTATCTTTGTTCTGGTGGGCTGTATATTTTGGTGGGTTATCTTTATTCTGGTGGGTCATCTGTATTCTGGTGGGCTGTCTATATTCTGGTGGGTTATCTTGATTTTGTTGGGGTTTCTTTATTTTGAAGACATGTCTGTATTCTGCTGAACTGTCGACTGAAATAGATGACTATTTTGGTGACTGGTTACAAATTGTTTGTCCAACTTCAAAACATTTCTTTTATTGAGTTATCATGTCAACCCTATACAGGTCATTCATTGCTTACTGCAGTTGATGTGACAAGATGGTAGCAACAATAGTGTACGTTGATAAGCTATGTCCAGTGTTTTATGCATGTCACATGTGAGCACATTTTCTGTTTATATTTATTGCTATGGACTGAGATCATAAAATTAGCAGTTTGATATGTGTTTATGTATTAATCGTTAACAACCCAACATCCAAAACTTGTTTTCCATGCAAATATAATAATAAAATTCAATGTGTTAACTTAATTATTACATCTTAACTTGCAGTCAACTTAAGTTGTAGTCCTTATCTATTGATGCTGGTTATCTGCTTTCAGGGATTTTCTCTCACTCCCTCTCTCTCCCTTCTTCTCTTTTGAACTTTTGACATGTGTATAAAATATGTGTGGTGGCTGCTTCATACCATGGATGTGCACGCATTTCACTGTACTTAGAATGCTGTTATAACCATGTAAAACCTAATGTACCTATTACGTACTATTTACCATCTGTGTGCAATGTGTCCCAGCGGTTGAGTAGTGACTGTAGTAATATAGGTTTGTGTGTAAAAGTACAACACATTAACGTGTGTTGAACCCATAAAAACGACTATTTCATAAACATGACATCCTGTTGCTATGTTACATTCATTCCCAAGGCAGTCTAGATCCCATAAATAAATGCATATCTGAACAGCTAGAAGAGTTGGCGGGTGTAGTGAAGTTAGAATTATACACAGGTGAGTTACATATAAAGGTGGAGGGGATTTAAGAATGCATGATCATGGTTTCATTTAGATGGATATTTGTTATTTATATGTAACAGAGTAACTAAGCAATTAGATCAACAGTAACATATTACCATGTAGTTTTATATTTATTCTCTAAACTCCGCTGTGAATGTTGATTGCTATTTACACAAATATTTCCATTCCCTTGGAAGAAAGATTGAAATTGAATGGAACATAATTGTCAAAACATTTCATAAATGGTAAATTAAGTACTTTATAGATACAAAAAAAAAGATTAATTAATGCATACAACAGTGCCACACTGTTATAAAGCCTTAGTAGCACAAAGCAGTGTACATACACACCGAGAAAACGATACATACTAACAGTTTTGAGCATATGCACGGGTTCACTGATTTGTCAGCAGATGGTTTAAGCCAAGTTAATACAATCCATATTCTTAATCTGTGCAATCACTGTCACGTTCACAACATCTTTCACTTTAGATGTGTTCACCATCTATTTCTTTTCAGGTACATTCTTCAACTCTTTCTCTTCACCAACATTCATTCCCTACCGGTATCTATCTCTCTCTATCTCATTATCTGGCTCTCTCACTCTTCATCTCTCTCCCTCTCTCTCTTCAGCCACGTTCACTGTCACTATTCAGACATGTACACTACCCTGTCTTTCTTTCGATCTCTCATTCTCTCTCTCTCTCTCTCTCTCTCTCTATCTCTCTCTCACTCTCATCAGCCACTCTCACCCACTTTACTCTCTTCTGTTGTGGACATCACCCCTCTCTCTCTCTCTCTCTCCCCCCCCCCAGCCAATCATGATATGTCGGATTGAAGTCTCCATTTTTCTTATAGCAGCAGTCTGAAACATGAGGTTTCTTCAGCACATGGTCCACCACTGGGATATGGGCTTTACTTACATCCTTGACTTCTTGTAACTACCATACTTTGATATGGCTACTGCAGTCCTCAACATATTCTACGCTAACCTTTACAAGAGTTATGATTGTTGTGTAACTTGATAACCTGGCAGAACTCTGACGCTGGCCATATGATGCTGCCAGCGAGAAACATGTTATCTGCCTTCTTCTACAGCCCACATATAGGTCTTACGTTGTACTTGTGTGAGTTGGATATTAATCGCTCTTTGTTTGGCAATCAAGATACACAACATTTACAAAGAAACAAAATATTCCTGCTTATGTATACAAGTAGTTCATTGCATTTCTAAAATACCACAAAACCAGCTAAACTTATTAAATGGAATCAATGTGTGTGCACACAACATGTAGTGTTTGCATAAGGAACACCAGCAGGGTATGAACCTGCCACACACAACACTGAACCGACATTACCCTAAACTATGCAAGTGAACAAAATGATTTAGAGAAACACTTGACATGGCTTTAGTGTTAAAACAGTATTTTTATGTTTGCATTGTTCTAAGTATTTTTTAAATATTGTTTTGAAATAATGGTCAAATAAAAACAAATTCTTCTTTTATAATGAAAATGAAAATATGTAGGTATAAGATATCTTCGATATTTTCGTTATGTGTCATAGTGTTAGTTGTTTTACTGATCAATGTCACGTGTTGTGTACACGTATGAAAGTAAATACATGTTAATTTAACATTAATGAATATCTCATTGAAAAGATTATAACCAAAGGTTATACTAGATAACATATACATGTATAAATAAACGTAACCAAATGTTAACAAGTATCTTAACATTGAATGATCGCAATTATTTATTCATACATTGAATGTATTATTATTAATATATTATAGTTCGATTTATTTATTTAGTGACGATTAAATATGTAGTAGTATATGTGAATAGTAACACTTATTGTATCTTAGCTATTTACTATTTTCGTACGTGCAACAAATTAACTAAAGCTTATCGTGAAGTTGAGATGTTGTGTACAATTAAAACAAAACAAAATGTGTTTTAGAGTTAAACATTAAAAGCCTTGAATTAAATTCAATTAATATTTTTCTTAATACCTTAAAAATAAAAGTCAATGTCACACATTTACTGTTTTAAAGAAAAACTTTGAAACAGAAAACAAAAGAGGGAATGAGGAAGTGGGAGACACTGTGTACATAGCCTGTAGTACAATCTAATGTAACTAGTTCGGCCAGAGATACCTCATCGGTTGCTCCTCCCTCATCGGTTGCTCCTCATAACGTTCCCTGGCACGGTTGGTCACAATCCTTACTCCCTCACAACTGACCGACTTCCGCCGGAAGTGTTCCTATGGGAGGGAAATTACCTGGCCCAAACCCCGATTCGCCAGATCGGTTGTGACCTCCATAGGATGAGCGTCACTGGTAACCCCTTCCGCCACGTGCGGTCGGAACACTCAGTTGCAATGGAGGTAGCCATTTTGTTTGCTTATAAACCCATGTCGAGCCTTAGCTGGTGAAATTGTGGTGTCAACTTGTAAGACACGTAAGCTGATACATCTGACGTTATTTATGTTGCAGCATTACTTTATAACTTGGCTTATATGGCATACTATATCATATGCTACATCAAACATGTTAACATGCATAAATATAATTATTAATGTTGACTTATGCAGATTCATGGTTCTGTAGCGGAAGTTGGGCAACAATATGGCGCACACATTGCCGACGTTTTCTCCTTCATAAAATTAAATAAGGCATTATTTGTAAACGCAGATACATAATACAGTACATCCTACAGTGAATAATATAACTCGCATTTGTATATGATAATTCATAATTTAAGATAATAAACCGAGGTGGATTAAAACCTATTAGCTATTTGTTATTTTATATAATTAATAAATAAAATGCTTACCTACGATTTATATCGACGCAAATCAGCAAGTGCATCTATTCATTACATATTAAATATGTTCTCAAGTAATGCTTTGATTAACGAGAAATGGGTTATCTGCGTAATTATATTCACAGTAGAGTGACGCTAACATTTATGCATAATGATAAAAAATTTAGTCTTAAATATGCGTGCTGGTTTGACTATGCAAGTTAGCAATATAGAATGTCGCCACTGTACCACATGGCAATATATGTGATGTTCTACCCACAGTTGCATATTGCCGTTCTAAATACAATAACAACATTACACACATAGTCTACCTACCTTAAAACAATTGTCTGTAGCAGTCGTCGTTCTCTTTTTTGGCGTCTGGTTGTATATCCCAATGTTTGACGACTCCCAAACTGCAACATGTGCAGCTCATTCGAGAACAACTGTCAAAGCGTCAAATGTGTATCGTTTGCTGAATACCATATAATACGCTGCACCCGACCCAACACGAACCATCCATAAACACGTCAAAGTTGGTCTTGTACTGAAAACCAGAAGAACTGCATTTCGAATACAACTGCACTTCGACGAATCCATGCTTTCGATCGAACGCTTAAGTCATTTGTTTGTAGCAACTCTCAGATGCAACGCGACACAGGTTACTAATCATACGTTGTCAATGTGTGCGTTCTTGCGCGGGACCAAGAACATACCATTGTCGGAGGCCGCACGTCAGGCTAAGAATGTCCACGGCAGTGAAGCTTTGCATTGTCTGTGCTAATTGACAATGAAACATGTCAGGTATTACCGACGGACAAAACCCGGTTGCCTTACACAAGTAGTTTCATTCTTCTTGTCGAATGTGCAAATACCCATGACCGTACTGAATTGCGGCTTAATTAGAACGATGAGAGGTGTGAAAAGGATTGGTGGATGAAAATATGGAGGAAGAGGGGTGTAGAGGGAAAGTGATAAGGGAAATAGTAGAGATTAAAGAAAGTGAGGGAGAGGGAGAGGAAGAGGGAGAGGGAGAGGGAGAGGCGGAGGCGGAGGCGGAGGCGGAGGCGGAGGCGGAGGCGGAGGCGGAGGCGGAGGCGGAGGCGGAGGCGGAGGCGGAGGCGGAGGCGGAGGCGGAGGCGGAGGCGGAGGCGGAGGCGGAGGCGGAGGCGGAGGCGGAGGCGGAGGCGGAGGCGGAGGCGGAGGCGGAGGCGGAGGCGGAGGCGGAGGCGGAGGCGGAGGCGGAGGCGGAGGCGGAGGCGGAGGCGGAGGCGGAGGCGGAGGCGGAGGCGGAGGCGGAGGCGGAGGCGGAGGCGGAGGCGGAGGCGGAGGCGGAGGCGGAGGCGGAGGCGGAGGCGGAGGCGGAGGCGGAGGCGGAGGCGGAGGCGGAGGCGGAGGCGGAGGCGGAGGCGGAGGCGGAGGCGGAGGCGGAGGCGGAGGCGGAGGCGGAGGCGGAGGCGGAGGCGGAGGCGGAGGCGGAGGCGGAGGCGGAGGCGGAGGCGGAGGCGGAGGCGGAGGCGGAGGCGGAGGCGGAGGCGGAGGCGGAGGCGGAGGCGGAGGCGGAGGCGGAGGCGGAGGCGGAGGCGGAGGCGGAGGCGGAGGCGGAGGCGGAGGCGGAGGCGGAGGCGGAGGCGGAGGCGGAGGCGGAGGCGGAGGCGGAGGCGGAGGCGGAGGCGGAGGCGGAGGCGGAGGCGGAGGCGGAGGCGGAGGCGGAGGCGGAGGCGGAGGCGGAGGCGGAGGCGGAGGCGGAGGCGGAGGCGGAGGCGGAGGCGGAGGCGGAGGCGGAGGCGGAGGCGGAGGCGGAGGCGGAGGCGGAGGCGGAGGCGGAGGCGGAGGCGGAGGCGGAGGCGGAGGCGGAGGCGGAGGCGGAGGCGGAGGCGGAGGCGGAGGCGGAGGCGGAGGCGGAGGCGGAGGCGGAGGCGGAGGCGGAGGCGGAGGCGGAGGCGGAGGCGGAGGCGGAGGCGGAGGCGGAGGCGGAGGCGGAGGCGGAGGCGGAGGCGGAGGCGGAGGCGGAGGCGGAGGCGGAGGCGGAGGCGGAGGCGGAGGCGGAGGCGGAGGCGGAGGCGGAGGCGGAGGCGGAGGCGGAGGCGGAGGCGGAGGCGGAGGCGGAGGCGGAGGCGGAGGCGGAGGCGGAGGCGGAGGCGGAGGCGGAGGCGGAGGCGGAGGCGGAGGCGGAGGCGGAGGCGGAGGCGGAGGCGGAGGCGGAGGCGGAGGCGGAGGCGGAGGCGGAGGCGGAGGCGGAGGCGGAGGCGGAGGCGGAGGCGGAGGCGGAGGCGGAGGCGGAGGCGGAGGCGGAGGCGGAGGCGGAGGCGGAGGCGGAGGCGGAGGCGGAGGCGGAGGCGGAGGCGGAGGCGGAGGCGGAGGCGGAGGCGGAGGCGGAGGCGGAGGCGGAGGCGGAGGCGGAGGCGGAGGCGGAGGCGGAGGCGGAGGCAGAGGAGCGGCCAGGCAGGGAGGAAGGGAGAGAGAAAATGTTTAGTATGTTTAAAGGAAGGGAGGTAAATTAGCATGGAGACAGACAAAGAGAGACAAACAACCAACTTGTTCACTCTGACACATTGCGCATCAGAACGATATGGGATTGCAACGCCACTCATTTATTATTATATATTTCTTTCATCTATTTGCTAAAATGCAAAAGGAACGGTTTAAATAATTATCACAATGGTATTCTGTGTGTGTGTGTGTGTGTGTGTGTGTGCGTGCGTGCGTGCGTGCGTGCGTGCGTGTATGCGTGTGTGTGTGTTGAAACATATCCCTTTCCACCAATACTGTGATGTGTAATTCATAACTGTTGTCGTTGAAAATAAATTTAAATAACAATCACAGTGGTATTCTGTGTGTGTGTGTGTGTGTGTGTGTGTGTGTGCGCGCGCGCGTGTGCGTGTGCGTCGTGCGTGCGTTCTTGCGTGCGTATGTGCTAGCGTGTATGAGTGTGTATGTTGAAACATATCCCTTTCCACCAATACTGTGATGTGTAATTCATAACTGTTGTGCTTGAAAATAAAACAATTACATCTTCCCAAGGGACATGCTTCGCAGTAAATGGTTTACAGTGGTGGGAGGTAATGCAAGCTTTGTGAAACTTGTCACAGCCTGAGCCATTCTTACTGTTTATCGTGTAGGCCTAGTCGGAAAGTTAAATAGGCATTGATGAAGTGCGAGTAGAGATGCTGGCGGTGGCTGAGTGAGTTGGAATATGATCGACGAAACAAATTGCTGAACACCTGCAAGAGAGAGGGGAAGTTCACAGAGGAATGCATACTGGGGCTGATAGTCTGAATATAGAAACGAAACGGAGATGTGCATGGCCCACGAAAAATAGAAGCACTACGTTGCTAAGGCATGTGTTGAAGTTTCTGGAAAGAATCGTGGATGGCAGAATAAGAGCAGTAGTGTAAGGGGAATCGTTGAAGAACAGCTGGAGATTAGAAAAGGAAGAGGAACAACGGATGGGATTTTGCCCTGAGTTAGCTAGTTGAGAAGAAACTGGAAGGACACGAGGATATGGCAATTAGATTCATAAACCTGGAAAAGGCCTATGCCACAATCCCAAGAGAAATGACAATGGGAACACTGATGTGGATAGATGTCCCGGGGGGGGGGTCAGATTGGTGCAGGGGACACGAAGATCAGGGAGCTGTGTGGACCGGGAGTGTCTAGAGAATCCAAAGTAAATGTTGGTCTGACACAGGGGAGCGCCTTGAGCCCATTGTTGTTTATCGCTGTTGTGGAACTGATAAGCAGAAAGATTTATATAAAAATCGTACTCCAAAAACTATTGTACGCAGGTGGCCTGGCAGTGGTAGAGGATGGGGAAGCAAATCTCCAATAACAGTTGATTGAGTGGAAAGATATTTTCAGCAAACATGGATTGAGAGTACCCTTGGTTAAGACGGAGGTAATGTGAGTGGGATATAAAAGGAAAGAGCTATAAATAAACCAGGAGCCGTATTCACGTCGCCCGATTAAGCCTTCCTACCCGGATGTAACGCTATCCGCCGGATAACGGCACGTGATTCTGTATTCTTTTACTATCGGCGGTTACGTCATTTACCTCTGGGTAGTTTATCTGCTCGACATGAATACGGCTCTTGGATGGGAAGTAGCTTAAGCAAAGAGACAGTTTTGCCTACCTGGGTGGAGCGATATGTGGGGTTAACAGTTCGCCAATCTCAAAAATGGAAAACCTTTAGGGTGTGGCTTAGACGTTGGCGTGGGTGTTCAGTTAACAAAAAGTAAAGGTAACTTCTTATATAGCGCAGTATCAATTCCTCAGAAAAATGTGTCCACTTATAAAGTATCATCCTGCAATCTGTGCTGTGCGGCTCCAGTTAGTACACAGGGAGTCTTACCTCACTACCAAACTATTAAAAAGGTTGAAAAATTGAAAACAATTGCATATCCATTTCTTTGGAACAGTAAACCCGTGGCTTTGAAAAGAGAATCACTATTCAACACATTTCCTGACGGAGGTCTTAACATTGTAGATATTATAACTAAAATATAATCTCTATCTGTCAAACAAGTTCTGCAATTAATTAAAGAGCATAGCGCCAAGTGGACCTTCTTAGCAGTGTATTGGCTAGGTATACACCTTAAAGAGTATGTAGTTCTGCACCGCCTTTACCCACCTTAAATGTCATGGTGCTGGTTCACGTCCGGGTAATTTAGTCGGAGAGACAAGCCGTCAATCGATGCCTTTTCGAAAACTGTCAATGTTATTATTAATCTCATTTCTTTCAAATTAAACCATTGCTTAGAACTGTACCAGCTTAGAACATGTTAAATGCGCTTCTTTCGAGTTTGACTTGCTCCCGCAACATTAAATCGGCATATCCCATGATCGTTCGACAGACAGTCACACGTGCGTGGACAGCCAGTCTCTGCCACGCCCCATGACCGTCGCCCGGTACAAAATTACGCAACATGTACTGGAGCGCCAGCGACCGATGTCGCTTCGATCGGCGCAGCAAGTTGTCTCTTGTTTCGGCCGGCCGCATCTATTCACACCACACTCATTCAAACGGATCGTGTTTACAAACACGCCGAACGCTGATATAACCATGCGTAATATATATATATATATATATATATATATATATATATATATATATATATATATATATATATATATAATAATAATAATAATAATAATAATTTGCACACACATGTTATTACAACTGCGCTATTTTACCAAAAATAACCTTTAAATAGATCATTTACGAAAATGTATGCATAGTTAGTGCGTTCACGTACTCCCAACGAAAATTAAAATTATCAAAGATGAGACGATCGCTCTATTAGATATCATTGAAACTATTTATTATCGAACAACTTATACAAATAAACTATACGATACTTTATAAGCTGCTAGATAATAATATTTTTTTTGGCAGTTATCACCATATTCGGGCCAAAAAAGCATATGAGACGGTTCAACACCACATGCATGCAATACTTCAAGATGGTCGACGATCTTCCGTGTGGCGATTGAGACTTCTTTCTTTTTCGGTTTGGGATGCAGATTGTTGACGACGAAGACGCCACATAGGACCAGTTCAGTATGTCGGTCGTAGTGAAGCCCATTTTTTTTCCGCAGCCAGTTGTTACAATGACAATCACGAACACTTCTAAGCAGCCATATTTTATAAGCAAGTGTCGGACGAGAAACAGATCGAGAGTGTGGCTATATCCGTCATAGCTGGCTGGCGACAAGGCCCGCTGATTAGTTGCGACGTGTCACAGCGGAATTACTTCACCCCAACAGAGCATCACATCGGTAGCGCAGTGTAGACACGCGACGACAGGGACAGTGTGCTCCCTCGATCGTCTGTAATTTCCCCTTGCCCATAATAAGTTTATTTAATCACATATTGGAATAAATAAGTAACTGTCACCAAAATATGTTTGGCAATAGTATTGAGCCAAGTGATGCCAGTAGCGAATTGCAGGTGTCGTCCGTCCGACGACCTTACTAGCTATTCTTTGATTTCCTGCCAAGTTTCTCCTAGATGCGAGAAATGTATCGGGCACCGTGACATGGTTGCACCCCATTGACCGACTACGACGAGGGGTCAGAAGAGATTTATACTTCCTGGTCTGACTCATGTGAAAGTGTTAGGCCTAGCCAAAATAATTGTTTTACTTAACATTTTGAATAGCCATTATGAAGTGAAATGAGTACAATAAAGCAGACACACCAGTATATTAATTGCTACGATGTATCTGCAATGTAATGACGCATGTTAGGCAGTCTTTAATTACCATAGCGATTTTTAACCTTTTTATATACGACCCTGCGGATGCAGAAATACGTGGTAAATTTGATCAATATTGACGGGCAACGCACATGCTTGCATTTCCAAAGAGCTAGAGGTATGTGACTTTTGGCGAAATGCGATGAGCATAACATAACATTTCTCTGGTACAGTTTCTTTATAATCGACAAAAGTATGGCCTCCAATGGGAAAACATCATTAACATATTATATTAACGAATGGCATGCAGACACTCTACTATCTAATCACACTCTGACTCGCGGTTGGGACACACGAAATACGGGAGTCCTG
The DNA here is from genome assembly GCA_964017155.1 of Oasisia sp. SBJ-2009. Taxonomy (NCBI): domain Eukaryota; kingdom Metazoa; phylum Annelida; class Polychaeta; order Sabellida; family Siboglinidae; genus Oasisia; species Oasisia sp. SBJ-2009. The sequence goes on from OZ024859.1 coordinate 11,952,423, forward strand.
GTGTGCACTCACTGTGAGCCAAATTCTTGCATTCTTGGAATTGAACCCAGACATATCGTGGCCGACTGCAACTGAATGGTTCTCCGCACACCAAAAACAAGGCCATTCCTCTTCATCGCTGCTTTCGTCGACTTTCTTTCACTTTTTATTTCAAATATTGTGTATGCTATAAATACATCACAGCTATAATTATTGCGTTTACATACCATATTCGTACTGCATGGCGGGGCAAGACGGCTCCCGGGACCGTTTTGCCCCGTTCTAACAGGGCCGTCTTACACCATACACAACAGTGCTGTCTTTTTCACCTTCACATGTAATCTTTTAATATCGCTCCCATTTCGATGAAAGTCATTGAAAACGTGTATAGATGCGAGTGCATTAGTACCAGTCGCTGGCTTATCATCACACGGTGAACATGTTAGGATCGATTTGACCGAAGAGTGATTATTATATCACAGGGTATGCAAATCTTTACAAAAAGTTTGTGAACTTACTTTTGGTAGCGTTTAGCCTTGCAGTCGCTAAGAGTATTCGCTAGGTAGCAGTATCATGTTCCACTATTCAACGTTAGTTTGTGTTCACTCGTTTGACAGATAAGACGGGGGGCCGTATTACCCCCAGGGGCCGTTTTGCCCCAGGTTACCCTACTACGTTCTCTGTTGGTACCCGGATATCCGTCACAGTCAGTATCGCAGAACGATGTACCACTCTAGGTTGTCCCAGACCATCGACTGTCGGAACGTATCCTTTCCTCAACCCGATCCTGGATTTTGTTTCGCCCTAGAACACCTTTGTTTCTAAGGAAAACTCAGTGGCGCATCATATCATTGGTCCGTCGACCTATGGGAGCTGTTAGACCTTCTCCATCCAGCAATTCATCCACAGGAAGCCTGGGTTCTTGCCCGAACATCAAGAAGCACGGCGAGGAATCTGTGGCGGAGTGTGGCGTCGAATTGTACGCAACAATTAGTTTCCACACATGCCGTGGCTACTGTCTCTTCTTCTGGCGCCAGTGAACGGAGTAGATCACGCATCGTACGATTACATTGCTCACATTGTCCGTTCCCCTCCGGGTGATACGGAGTCGTACGAGACTTCTTTATAACATAAATCGTACACAACGCTTTCATCACGTCGGAAGCGACGGTTAGGCTTTCCCACGCCTATAGACGCTAATGGGGGTTATTAATATAATTTTAATTAAGTAAAACGGACCAAAGATTAGTCATAGTTTGATGAAATATTTTAACTAATTAATCAGTAACCCTGCCGGTTACGTAGGGAAACTCTCTAATTTGAAATTTTGGGTTTGGAGTTTCAGCCTTGTCCAATGTCTATCTGTGGAATATTGACCTCCCGTGTAAACCCAATGAACACGCTCTGATTCGATAATATTTTTATTGTAACTGGCAACTACTTGACTAGAGCATCCAAGGTAACAGTGGATACGACTGTTTACAGCAACAACATATTTACATTCTCAATACAGTTTCACAGTTCGTGTTCAGGTTAAATTCACCAATGGCTTTTTCATGCTTAAAATGTCACTGTAATATAAACGTTTGGCGAAATGGAAAGAAAAGGGTGTGAGAAACGGTGGACGAAGAGAACGAGGAATGGAAGGAAGGACGGGATGGCGGGAGCTAGAAAGAAAGGAAAGAAGATATGGAGGAAAGAATGTAAAACAAATTGAAAAGGAAGAAAGGTATGACGCGAAAACAAATACAGACAACATAAGAAAGAACAAAATAAGAAATAAATTACGAAAAACAGGACAAATACATAAAAACAAAAGAAGGTAGACCTAAATATGACATAAAGAGGACAAGAAATAACTGATGTGAAATAAGACAGAAGAAAAGCTAGGTGTAACTGATGTTACAAAACGTAGACGTAAAACGTTAAAAGTGTACGTGAAAAAATAAAGAAACCTGCCATTTGTTTTAGAAAACAGTTGAACGAGAAGATGCAGTCATTACCCTATGTCGACGGGTATTCGGAAAATTGAAAGTGATACAATGTTAGGTTTATGCCATACGAATCAACGAAAAACAAAATAACCGAGACAACCAAACCGCATCACGCTCTCTACGGAGTACGATACACTAACATAGCACTACTCTACCGACCAACGTTGAAACGGCTGAAACTGTGAATTTCAGCATGTCTAAAGGTTAAACTTTAAGACTGAAGCCGTGAACAACACACGATGGTTCTCTCTAAAAGTGTAACTCTAAGGCTGGATCCGTGAACAACACGATTAGGCAGTTCTCTCTAAAGGTTTAACATTAAGGCTGAAACCGTGAACAACATAATTAGGCAGTTCTCTCTGAAGGTTTAACTCTAAGGCTGAAACCGTGAACAACATAATTAGGCAGTTCTCTCTAAAGGTTTAACTTTAATACTAGAAGTTGTCTCAGTAAAGGACGCAAACATAGGAATTAACACAAACACGTGCCGTTAAGTAATTGCGTAAATTTACCTGTGCCTCACGAAACCGGCTGCAGGTATTTTGTAAATGCTCATATTTAAGACAACAACCATGAACACAATCTGAGGCAGTACTTTAGACTAGAAGTTTTAACTCTAAAGCAAAAACCATGAACAACATTTGGGACAGTTAAGTTTGTAACTGTATATGCCTGTATATGCTTTGCTTATACATTAAACACAAACTAGTGTCTAAGCATAAAATGAGACGCAGCCTATAAAATCTATGACAAACTGGGCAGAGAAGTCGTACGTCGCCAGAGAACCTTCAACAGTTATAAAAGGAATACCGGTCAATAGAATACTGTCAAAATATGTCAGCAATTTCTGCGCTGTCTCAAGCAATGTTGCTATTCATCTATTATATCATAGATATAAATGTACATTTATATCTATGATTATATCGTTCAAGCTCTCGGTTACATTTCGCAGCCAGCTCTCGGGCACTGTCTTGACGTGACGTCTAGTTCGACAGCCGGGACACGTAGTAGGCGTCCGCCAGCGCCTTCTTCTGTTTTCCCTAAAACACAAGCAACATTGCTTGAAGTGTAGTCCACAGCACCCCAGTCAACATGACATATAGGGTCTATATTGTTTCAGTACAAAAACATAAATGTATTTATCCAATACATTTTTTTTCGTATATTTTGTTTGCATCTCACAGCCAAAACTTACATATATATATATATATATATATATATATATATATATATATATATATATATATATATATAATAGATGTATATAATATGTATATATATATATATATATATATAATAGATGTATATAATATGTATATATATATATATATATATATATATATATATATATATATATATATATATATATATATATATATATCACGTTTCAGCAAAGTTATTTGTCGTAAATTAATACGAAGCAAACAGCTTTTGAGGCATATTTTGATAGCATGCGCAAATCAAGTGATTGCGGTGTGGTGCCATAATCCGTGAAAGTGATTGAAACAAACGTAATAGTTTCATGTATTCAACGAAATGTTAAGCAACTATTCACAATGGTCACCACAGGAGACTTGACGAACAGCCTTGTAGTATTTATACCGTAAATGCTTTGCGTTTTGCAGCGCATTGATGATTTTACATTTATCGAGCATGCGCAGAAACGTCATCCGGATAGTTCACAACGCCCGAAAAAATAGCACTGGTCCGATACTGTACTGCACAGAGGCAGTAGTAACACACCATTGGGTCAGTAGTAACACACCATATTGACCCAGTGTGGGCACTTTGCTGGGCCAGTAGTGGCTCGTTGTTGGCATAGTGTGTTTGTGCCGTACTGGGCCTATCCTGGTAGTGCACCTGCCCAATAATGACTTCATACAGCCACATTACACCTGAAAGAAGGCACACTAGTGACTATGCTTTCCTTTGCGAATAATTGTACAAACGTAAATTGTAAACGTAAATTATCTCACCTTTACACATGGCGTTTTCGTAAGTTTGAAAGCGAGTCCGTCCTCTCCCAGCATAACCTTCGTGCTGAGGCTCACTAGAATGCGATTCTCTGCAGGAAATAACGAATGTCCATTCATTGTAAATAAAAGCAAAATCGTTATTACATAATGCAATATAAAAATCTGTTTAATGTGCTTTCCAATCTGTAGACTAATACTTGCTCGTGCAACACTTGACGAGCGTGTTCACTATAGTAATGTGCTCTCCAAACAGTAGACTAGTACTTACTCGTACAACGCTTGACGAGCGTGTTCACTATAGTAATGTGCTCTCCAAACAGTAGACTAGTACTTAACTCGTACAACGCTTGACGAGCGTGTTCACCAATGTAATGTGCTCTCCAAACTGTAGACTAGTACTTACTTGTGCAACGCTTGACGAGCGTGTTCACCATAGTAATGTGCTCTCCAAAGAGTAGACTAATACTTACTTGTACAACGCTTGATGAGCATGTTCACCATAGTAACGGGCTCTCCAAACAGTAGACCAGTACTTACTTGTGCAACGCTTGACGAGCGTGTTCACCATAGTAATGGGCTCTCCAAACAGCTGCAGCTGCGGCATTCCGTTGTTCTCTCCCCGCATCATCGACATGCAGTTCCCTGCGACGGCAACCATCGTTAGAAAGATACTGTATTGTTTGTACAATCGACAAGTTGTTTACAAGATACAATATAGTTTATAAAATTTCTCGTGTAATCAGTATAACATCATAAACACAGAATATGCATACTCATGTGCCACATATTCACACTGGCGATGATGATAAGGTTACACAAGTTAGTATGTTATATATCAATATATATATATATATATATATATATATATATATATATATATATATATATGTATATATATATATATATATTGATTTAAAAAAAAAAAAAATATATATATATATATATATATATATATATATATATATATATATATATATATATATATATATTGGTTTAAAATAAATTATTGTTTAATTACTTTTATAATCCTACTAAGATCATGAACTGATTATGAACAAGGATCAATAAATTGACCTGGCTATCACGCGAAGTGTTGCCTAGTAATAAGGAGCTCTAGCGTGAAACCATCAAAAAGTTAATCAACCGAACATGCGCTGCTGACGGACTTACTGTCGTGTAACTTTATTATGTTAAAAGTTTGGCACTGCGAGCATTTCTTTGCTATAAAACTGTCATGCAAGTTTGACTAAGACAGAATCATCAGAACTGAGCAGATGTTAACGAAATTATCATGTTGATAACTTGATAGCCCCGCTAGAAAAGCTCATATGCCGTTTAAGAGGGAGTATGCGTGAGTATAAAGTAAATACGATAAATCTGCGGATTAATAATAATTAAAAGAGAACGACAACGTTGACATCAACCTACCAGAATGTGCCGACAGACGCAGGTTGACGACAACGTTGGGCGCCGATTCGAATGTTGCTGATTTTACACTGTTGATTATATCTAATCCGGCGTTGACAACATTTCGGGCTTGCACCTTTTGGTTTGTCAGCGGCAGGTCTGGAAAGCAACCACATCTCAAGTTTAATATCAATAAGGAAGTTGGCGAATCCGTTTGCTTTAGACTAGACCTACATCGACTTAGTTCCTCCTGTTCCTTTCGGGACATCGAGTGACGAGCTTTCGCCATCTGGAACGATCGTTCGCAATTGGTTTGGCATCATTCCAGCTGATTTCCATTTCTGCCAGATCTTTAAAAGGGATACTCCTGTCAGTGAGAGGTTCACAGTATTAACTTACACATATATAATATATTGGTTGTGCCTAGTAAGTATGCATAAAGATCGTTAATAAACAATTAGTTATAGCTTAATGGTATCAAAAACATGCTGTCTTAGATTCAGGGCGCTGCCATCTTGAGACACAGAACCAATGACGTAAGACAAATCGTTTACGTCATTGGCGCATTGTTGAAAAAGACAAGGATTGGCGGAATCTTCACTAATAATTGTGATTGTGACGTAAGCAATCCGCAACGTACTAGATACATAAAATACCATTGGACAGATATAGGATGTTTGAACGTGCATGCGCCAGTGACGTACGCGGTTAACGTCACTGGTCCATAAGTCTCAAGATGGCAGCGCCCTGAATCCAACATGGAGTGTTTCTGGTACAATTATACTGTACTTAATTATTTATTAACGATATTTGTGCACAATTACTATGCACAATATGTTATACATATGTAAGTAAATGCTGTGAATCTGTCACTGATTGGAGTGTCCCTTTAAATGTCTTGCGCCGGGTCTTAGTCGGCCTTCCTCTGTTTCTACCGCCACCTTCAGGCACCCACTCTGTGTGCTTTCCGATCTCTTGAGAAACGTAGGCTATGTCCAGTTATTCCCCGTCGTCAACACTTGACGATGTCATGTAGACAATCCATACCTGCTCTTCCCATCACTTCTTTACTGGAGATGTGGTTTCTCCATGATATGTTTAATATGAGGCGGAGGCATCGCCGGCAGAATACGTCTAGTTTTTTTCCTTCCATGTTTCACAAACATTTATCGCTGTTGTTATAACGATTGACATATATAGTGACGTAGTTTTATGTCTGTCTTGATGGTGGTACTGGACCATATTGGGCGTAGTTTCTGGGACACTGCGGGTGCCTTGCCTATCCTCACTTATACTTATAATTCTGTGTCACCTTCCCTGGAGATGTACGTCCGAGGTAAGGGAAACTTTCCCACGTTCTAAACAGTAGATTTTCCAGTTACAAATTATTGTTCGGGCAATTCTGGTATCCTCCCTTGAAATTATAATAAGTAAACCCCTAGGAACAGACACCCTCCTGTTAACAAAGCAAGAGCGACTTTAGACGCACCTGGGTAGATCAACACTCGGTCTCCGTTCACCTGGATGCTGTAGGCGTTGTTGCGGTGAATGACCGCGTGGAAGATCTTGTGCAGTTCCGAGAGGAAGCCAGCGACGTCCTTCGCGTCGAGAATGTCGCGAAGACCCTGGAAGTCGTCGAGTTGACACAACACCACCGTGATAGACTCGATCAGCTCCGGCTCGACGTCCTCACGGCGGACCACCTGGTCGGATACAACGGCATGGGTGACGGTAAACGAAACAGCCTTATGTGGGCGTGTTATATAGTGTTGGTATACATGCTGTGTCGGCGTGAATCCTATTCGTATCTGAGAGGTTGCTCGCGTTTTTGGAAGCCGCACTGCAAGGCAAACACGCACGCACGCACGCACATGCCAGCATGTCAGCATGCGCGCACGCACGCACGCACGCACGCACGCACGCACGCACACACGCACACACACACAAACACACACACACACACACACACACACACACACACACACACACACATACACACACACAAATCCATCCACATGCGCACACGAACATCATAAACATGATAGCCCTACCTTGCGTACGATGCAACGGGGTAGGTGTTTTTCGAGGCGCGATCGAAATCGTCTCGTTTCGCGGGTTTTCTGTGTAAGAGGAGACCGATGCGATTAACATAATAATTACTCATTGATTGCACAAATACGTTTGCGTCTGCTCCTTTTCCTCGGAATTTGCCAGTTAATTGTACCAATTTGTAACAAGAAGTCTGCTGTCTACAACATGTCAACATTGAACATCAAAGTATATACCTGGTATTGCGGTTATTTAGGCATTATTGCCAATAGAGCTTGTTTTGAAACTGGATATTGTGCTTATCGTTGGACACTTTCAAACTGCAAACATTGCTACGAGCCTAATTAAAGTAAAATGCACATAGAAAGAATTGTGTGATGTTATGAGTCATTTTGATTCCATGTACTTGCTGTACTGATTTATTTAATCTTATTTATTTACCAGTTTTTAATACACATTATTATGATTGTTGTATTGTGTCTTATCAAAATAAAATATGAAATATGACCTGCTTATGCTGTGTACGAGCAGCCATCGCACATTAATTGTCGCATATGGCTGGATGCTTCCCAGAGAAGCTGAGATGGTGTCTGAGTGAACAGGTCTGTCAGGGAAGTAAAGTGTAAAGCGCTTTGAGCGGTCCTGAGGATTGGATACTGCGCTATATAAGATCTTGCCTTTTTATATAATTATTTATTATATTTATTTATATACTTAATTATTTATTTTTCCAATTTTATTTCTGAATGTTATTATTATTATTATCATTTTAGCGTGTCTTATCAAATGTAGCTGAAATCACCAGTAAAATTAGTGGCATTTTAATGTGTAACTGAAGAAAAAATCCGGTTGAATGTGATGTTCAAAACGGACAATAAAATATTTTGAATGTTTGAACTAAGCAATATCCAGTTGTCAGTAGCCATTCAACTTACCTTTTGCGTTTCTTTGACCACTCTCTTGGCATACTTGCAGCTGTCCATGGCAAACTTGACCCCGAGCAAGAATGAGATGGTAAGGGTGATGCACGTGACGACCAGCAGACCACTTCCGGTACTGATGCCACTACATGGAAACACAAAACATGCGTTCTTAGTTCAAGGGTGATGGACGTGACGACCAGCAGACCACTTCCGGTACTG
>OZ024859.1:11965969-11970969 GCA_964017155.1 Oasisia sp. SBJ-2009
CGGTTAGGCGAGACTATTGCTTACCTTGGTCGTGTACTGCTGTTTATATTTCTTGTCCCGCTCCACGGCCCAGTGCACGATGTTCTCGAACACTTGGTCCGTCTCGATGTAACTCTGCTTCAGTAGCGTGCGACTGTTCGAGCCGACGTTGTTGATGTTCAACACAACCCGGTCTCGCTCTCGCTGCAGCGCGTTGACGACGAGAGCGAGTTCCTTGCTCGACTGCACGGCCGTCTGAATCTGCTTAAATGACATCGTCCACTCAAAGGTGCCGCTCAATTCAATTTTTGAACAGTTATAATAATAATAATAATAATAGTAACTTCTTTTGCGCCAATATCCTCGAAAATCAAGCTCAGTGGCGCGACAAAACCAGGGGATTAATCAATCTCATAATCGAAAGCAATGCGTGAGTCGTCAACGGATGGATGGAAAAGCTAGGAGGCTAAGGAGGATAGGCAGCATTAAAGAGATAGGTTTTTAGATGTCGGCGGAATGAAACTATATTACCTTGTGATTTAACACTGGCAGGAAGCGAATTCCACACCGCTGGTGCGGCAACCGAGAAAGCTCGGGTCCCGGCTTTCGTTTTCACCCGAGGGATGTGAAGAGGGTTACTACTGGTTGAGCGTAGCTGTCTGGAATTTCTTGTTGGAGTTAGCATTGAATTTAGATATGCTGGTTGTGTAGATGAGAGTGCTTGATAGGCTATTGTACACATTTTGAAAATGATGCGATAGTGCACAGGTAGCCAATGCAGTGATTTTAGAAGCGGCACTGAGCGAGAAAAACGTGGAGAACGCGTGACTACCCTTGCTAAACAATTTTGGACACGCTGAAGTTTGGCTATGTCCTTGTTTGCGGTATTGTAAAGGAGGGAATTGCAGTAGTCGAGTCTGCTGCTTACTAGAGCTGTGGCGATGGTTTTAGCAACGGAAAGTGATAAAAACCGGCGGATACGGCGAATATCACGGATATGGTAAAAACAGCAACGGCATGTTTTCGAGATATGTTTTTTGAAATTGAAGTTTTCATCAAACGTTACTCCGAGATTTAAAACAACAGCTTTGTTGAGTGATTGTTCTCGAAATAATACAAGATACATACACATGGTATATGTATACAAATCAAAATAGACAATCAATAATAAGCAACGAAAAGAAACATAATATATTGCTTATATATATATATATATATATATATATATATATATATATATATATATACGCATACGCATGGGCACGCGCACGCGCACGCGCACGCGCACGCGCACGCGCACGCGCACGCGCACGCGCGCACACACACACACACATACATATATATATATATATATATATATATATCCAATTAAAAACGAAACATTTATGCCACTAGTGCAATTATTATGACGCGAGCCCACCACAGTTATTCAATTAACAATTGTCATAAATAGCATGATAAAAACTGTTCTCATTTCACTAACAATACTGTTCGCAAATACTAATGTATTCCCTTACACTAAAATATATAGGAGGGGAGGGGGAGAGGGAAGGGGCAAAGTATGTACATCTGCCACCTGACGTATTCATGGTGAGCAAAAGTTCCTTTTCCGGTCCGTGCCTAGAGCCCCGGCCTCTAGGGTCTAGGCTAATGCAATACCATTGGACAAGGTGCGTTCATTAACGTTACTCTGACTGCGGTCAACCACTCGCGGCGGACACTGGACACATTGCACGGCACTGACCGACTGGCTCTGTTGATACACCATCATCTTGTCGATGACGAGGTAGATGGCTAAGGCGATGCATGCAAACACCGGCAGGACTCGGACCAACTTCGGCGGGAGCTCGCGTCTCAAGCCGCCCACTGCAATCCTCTTGATTTCAGCGTAGGCTGCAGAGAAACGAACGTGTTTCACCACGACAAGAGAATATCTGATAGTGAATTAGCAATATCTAGCAACTCCTAATGAAATATCATGTTTTCATCAACATTTATTGCTTAAAACCTACTCATCTAATATTAGTTGACTTCTTTAATATCGTCCCATTTGATTACTATTTTTAAATACTTTCAAACTTTTATAATAACATGGTTATCTTGAATATCACGAATGAGGCTAACGTGAAATAAGGCATAGCTATTGAAACTAATATTATATTGACAATATTATAGTTATTTTAACAGCTATTATATAATCGAATAAGACAACATTATGGCCAGTGATAGACCACAATAACGACGACACCATAACAAACATGAAACAAAACGATAGATGTGCACCAACTTTTCCGGTCCATATTTGCCTCGCCGGCTGCCTCGAATTCTTTGCGTCCCGATATATTTTCGTATGGCTTAAACGCCGGCGCTGGAGCGACGGCCGCCATGATGGACGCTCCGTCAGCCTCGTTCTCAAAAGATTGCGCTAACCGGAAGTGGATAACTGCAACCAATCAAACTGACTATGTAATGTTTTCTAAAATATGTTTTCAGTAAACATTCTTATGTTTGTGTACATCGACAGGCCCTAGTCGTGATGGTGTAGAACAGTCAACTAATATTCGCATTGCTATATTATTGGCTTGAGGTCAAACATTAACATTTTGTGCATTCGTCTACATAGTGTCGCCCGTTCCACGATGAAGGGCCGTTTTCCGTAAGAATATGCCACGAGCGCGTGGTCTCTGCGATCGCTAAGTTGCATGTTACGTATTACGCGCACATTTTGTTTTATATTCCGAACTACGGATTTACGCCGTAAAAAGTAACAATCTGGACGTACATGAGATACTATGAAACTGTAATATTATATGGATGACGTCTTATTTAATCAAGGCGTCTTAGATGATGACCAAAATTTTTGGCACCCGATGCGAGGAAAACGTTAATATTCCCGTACACTGACACATGTATATATCGCGCAAACTCGATTATAGATATATAGGATAATTATTCGATAATTATTCGCAACGCTCTGCGTATCGTATTACGCAATCTTTGCCAATCGTCCCAGTGTGAACTGTGAACTTTCTCGTAGAACGAACGCGTCTTGACATCGGTACATGACATTTCTATGTCCAGTGCCTTTGCAAGCAATGTTGATAACAGCTAAATGTGTGAATTGCGTTACTATTGCCATAAGACATTTCCTAGACAACCATTATTTAGGCATCTGATACATATAACATCTTTCATTTACGCTATTGTCATAAAGACAATCTTCTGAAACCAGGATTTCAACTAAATGTCTGAGCTGAAATATAATGTTTTAATAAAAACCTTGCACGATGGGACTTATGAACTGTGGTTTACTCCCAACAATGTAACTCGCGATTCGTAACTGCCTTGAAATACATTTGTATTGAAATTGTTGAGGTATATCACTGCGTTATGAGAAGGAAACGACGTATTTTAGTATCTTGCGAGTGATTATCTTAAATGGAAAACGTCGTGACTAATTAGTTACAAAAACTCAGAAGAAAACACAATTACAGAGTATCGCGAACAAAGTGACTAGGTCAATAAGGACCGGTGACATATGACAGAATGACAGTGGTTAAGGCGCAGTAGCGTTAAATTTAGAGCTTGATCAGTATAATTAACTGCCTCAGCGCGTAATGCTGTGTAAATGTTCGCCCGTGGCTATACATGCGCGGATGAACAGTATGTAACTGAATGCTTGCCAGAGAAGCCGCGTTTGTTACAACCGATAATGTAATAATCGCCCGGTAATGTAATAACTGCCCGATAATGTAATAAAATTAACCGATAATGTAATAACCGCCTCATAATGTAATAACATCAACCGATAATGTAATAAACTTGCTAACCGATAATGTAATAATTTTCAACCGATAATGTAATAAACTCCTCTTGCCTGATAATGTAATAACTTTCGCCTGATAATGTAATAACGTACATATTTCTCGAAGGACTTAGTCGTTTTCGTAGATTTCATGTTGGTTTCTTGTACTTAGTCGATTTCGTCGATTTCGTCGATTTCGTCGATTCCGTCGATTCCGTCGATTTCGTCGATTTCGTCGATTTCGTCGATTCCGTCGATTTCGTCGATTTCGTCGATTTCGTCGATTCCGTCGATTTCGTCGATTCCGTCGATTCCGTCGATTCCGTCGATTTCGTCGATTTCGTCGATTTCGTCGATTTCGTCGATTTCGTCGATTTCGTCGATTTCGTCGATTTCGTCGATTTCGTCGATTTCGTCGATTTCGTCGATTTCGTCGATTTCGTCGATTTCGTCGATTTCGTCGATTTCGTCGATTTCGTCGATTTCGTCGATTTCGTCGATTTCGTCGATTTCGTCGATTTCGTCGATTTCGTCGATTTCGTCGATTTCGTCGATTTCGTCGATTTCGTCGATTTCGTCGATTTCGTCGATTTCGTCGATTTCGTCGATTTCGTCGATTTCGTCGATTTCGTAATACCACAACTTTTGCTAGCGGAATCAATTTAGATTAAATCCAATATGCTGGTTCCAGATCGGAAGTCATATTTATCCCAGCAGGTCAGGATTTTGAGTTAAACATTCTCATACCATTTATTAATGGCGGGTTGGTGTAATATGCTACTTTGCAACTATGGGCTTCACTGATAACGAAATTGTCGGCCCAAATCCTGGTATCGATGATCTCACAAGTGTTCCCTCTCCATGCTATAATGTCAGGGTATCGAATGCCCACAGGCGTGGGATTTGCTGGTTCAATCCTAGTGTGAAACCCAGATGAAGAAATGGTTTCTTAAAGAATGTGTTTCTTAAAGAATATGTTTTAGTACGATGTTTGTCGACACTTTCATGTCTGACAATTCTCCCGTGATGTGCTCAAGATACATACATACATACACACAATATGTATATACAATATATATATACAATATATATATATATATATATATATATATATATATATATATATATATATATATATTTACGCGATGAAAAGCCGAACTAATCGGCGGCAGATTGCGCAAACAGATAAACATGTAATACATATATTGCAAAATAT
>OZ024859.1:11975969-11993469 GCA_964017155.1 Oasisia sp. SBJ-2009
TTATCAATGAAGGCTTATGAAGCCCATAGTTGCAAAGTAGCATATTACACCAGCCCGTCATTAATAAATGGTATGAGAATGTATAACTCAAAATCCTGACCTGCTGGGATAAATATGACTTCCGATTTGGAACCAGCATATTGGATTTAATGTAAATTGATCCCATTAGCAAAAGTTGTGGTATTGCGAAATAAACGAAATCGACGAAATCGACGAAATCGACGAAGTACAAGAAAACGACTAAGTCCTACGAGAAATGTGTACGTTATTACATTATCAGGCGAAAGTTATTACATTATCAAGCAAGAGGAGTTTATTACATTATCGGTTGAAAATTATTACATTATAGGTTAGCAAGTGTATTATATTATCGGTTGAGGTTATTACATTATGAGGCGGTTATTACATTATCGGTTGATTTTATTACAATATCTGGCAGTTATTACATTACCGGGCGATTATTACATTATTGGTTGTAACACGCGTTGGTTCTCAGTTCTCAGGTTATTAACTCCAAACAGCCCAATCTTGGGCTAACGCAGGAGTCACTGAGGATGATCACTGCCAGGATGCTTGTCGTCCTCAGTGGTTCTTTTACGTCCCAAATTGAGACGGGACCGACATTAACGTGACTCTCCGATTCATGAGGGTCACGAGGATAACATAGTCCCCAATGTTGAGAGCCAGATTTTTATATCACAACTGCCGGTACCGGGGATCGAACCCGTGTCGCCGGCGTCAGAGGCGGGTGTGGTAACCACTACACCACCGCTCTCTGTCAAATGAACATGTATACCAACGATGATGCGCACTGAGCGATCCTATGCGACAGATAAGAACTTACCTTTTACCGTTAGATGCGTGTTTCCCCAGTCGATGTCTGTATGTTCACCCAGCGCCAGGAAGTCGAGTAGACTGCCAATGCCGAAGCGTCAACAAAGAAAAAGCCTCGTTGAGCCATCCACAGTCAACGCAATTAGTCTAACAATAACTAAGGTGCAAGATGGCGCGTACTCGACTAATTGCATTCCGTCGTCTGAGGGACACCATCAAACGAAGGAGTGCGCCTATAGATTTGACGTCATCAAATCAAGCAGGAGTGGCTCAACATAACTGCAGGGAGTCTTTCTGGTGGAAGACATGATTAGGTTTATATCTATATATGCATTGATTTGTTCATTAATTGCATTCCTCCATGAACGTTTACAAAGAAAGTGAAGAAAGATATTTCATTGTTGTAATTAAAGGTGCGCCCGTCTATGGATGTTGTGTAACTGCAATCACCGTATTAAAGGTTCTATCTCGAACCGCTGTTTGCTCGGTCTAAGTCCTACACGCGCACACACGGACGCACGCACGTCAAGCATCAGTACCAAGGCCTGATTCACCGGTGTTTACGCAAACATCTTTTTTATATTTTATATATTGTCTTTGTTAACTAATTTAATATTATACATTTTTACCTAATCTAAGTATAGTGTGTGCGTGCGTGTGCGTGTGTGTGTGGCATGCGTGTATATGCAAAGCGCCTCTGAATGGATGTATCTAGATTTACTGAGCTATATTAGCATTGTCATGTACCACAACAGAGTTACAAACTCTTTTAGAAGTAGGCATACTTTTGTAGATGTAGTAAAAACTATTAAAATACTTCTTGGCATATTTGTAGGCATAAATATGCAATAATTACCAATTGTTTGTATACGTCAACCTAATTTATATGCAATATGTCACATTAAGTCCATCTAGATTAAACACGAACCAGGATTAATCCGTCGCCAAAACAATTTATTCATTCGCATACAGTGGAAGTTCCGCTCTCAACATCATGTGTTACCAACCAATCGCTGATAGGACAGTGCGATATCAGACACCGGGATCGATATCTCAGCACCACGTCAATATTCTTACTTTAACTAACAAATTACAGTTCTGCCACTACCTTAGGTAGGTATGTGCCAAAACAACACTTATCCTCGTGGGCATATTGAATCACTTTATTGTAAGTTACACATATTCAGGCATTTATAATGGATGTTTGGAATGATGGAATGAATGCGAATACCTACACAATGTTCTGCATTCGTCACACGTAAACATCCGACGATAACGTTACTGCCCTAGGTCGTAGACAACATAGACCTGTCTTTGAATTTGACGCTAGACATCTGCAGATTTGGTTTGATGTGTAGAGCGAAATGAAAGCACACGTTTCAAGAAGGTTCATTTGGATTAATACTCTAATGTAATGTCATTTTGATTGAGATGTAGGACGAATATTTTATGTCTTTTTACTTATGTATAATTTTATATATTATCATTTATTACGTTTTATATTATTAATGTATTTGTTTAAATTATTTTTATATTTTTAAAATTAATTTAGTATTATTAAATAGGCAATCATCACCCAACGCATTTCTACATATACACAATAATGCTTTAGATCATATATATATATATATATATATATATTATTTATTGAAAGCTTGATTGTATGTTTGTGTGTTGGGTGATGATGGCCCATTGAAAATCACATTATACCACAAGACATGGCTGCCATCATGAATTAGCGCTATTACTGCTACTACCACCACCATCACCACTACTACTACTATTACTGCTAGCTACAGATTGGTTGACCAATGTCAAATAGTGTACGGATTTGTGCGTACAAATTACGAGTTTCGCCACAGAACGAGGTAATGTCGGTACTCTAGAAATCATAATCGTTGTAGGCCCTAATGTCTACAGTCACTGGCGGACTGCCGAAGAACTTCAATCACTTTTCTCCAGGGTTGCCAGCCACGTGCTTGGTGATGACGTCACTCAGTTTCTGGACGGCGTCCAGAAGCACCGGTTCCTCGTAGTGAGCGAACGATATGCGGATACAGTTCTTGCTCTGGCCCGTCGGAGAACAACTATAACACAAACGAGAACAGAACCGATCGCATTAACTACAAGAACATCGCTTTATGACGTGTCACGCCATATCACTGCGCGTGTACGTGCGTGCGCGCTTGGGTGGGTCTGTGCGTGCGCCTCTTTCCAGACTTTGCTCAGATGAAAACGCATGCAGCTAGAACTACAATTATGCTGCTCGACAAAAGAAAGTTAAAATTCCCTTAAATGGCCAACATTGTAATACGTGGAGTTCGCACACATTTAGTATCAGGATGCAGTGATCAATTACAGATTAACTGAATGCAACATTTGTTGCATCTACACCTTTATTTGCATGCATGCCCGGAATGGGATCTCTGCAGGTGGAGTCTGGTCCCCAAAGTGCCATTTTGACAACTTCTGGAGACATTGTTAGGAAGCATTCCATTCACTGTTAACAAAACAAAGCTTATGTTCCTTCATTGAATGCGAAACACGAAACGCTGCAACATTGTACAGTCATTCCATTCATCAGTTCTGATCAGGGAGACACTGCTCTGTAATCATCTGTGTGGTAAATTCATGCCAGGTTTGACCAGGTTAGAGCGTGGAAGGGCCACTGGACAATTGCAGGTTGGTGTATGCCAAAATGTGGTTGCAGCAAGATACTGCATTTCACAAGCGACCATAAGTCAACTGCAAAGTCGGTACCAGGACACTGATGACGTGTTCGACATGCAGCATACTCGTCTGACTTGGGCAGAGTGGTTCACCTGCGGTTGCCTGGCTGTTCTGGGGAGATTCCTGGTGACCGAGTGGGACATGGTACGCAATATGCGCTGTAGATGCGAGGCGTGCATTAGTGCAGCTGGTGGGCTCACTCGTTATCGATGTAATGAGAACAATAAAATTATTTCAGATTCAAACATGAGTGTTTATCCCTAGTGTACAAAACGCAAAAAGTGTCACTTTTGGGACCAGACCCCACCTGTACATATCCCATTCTGGGCATGCAGATGACGGTGTCAATGCAGCAACCTTGCATTCATTTAAACCGTAATAATTGATCGCTACATCATATGATACTAACTGTGTTGGAATGCGAATCTACATATTTTAATATCGGCGATTTAAGGGAATTTCTTTTGTTGAGTAGTATATAACTACTAGAACTAAAGGTCTGTAACTAATCAATCACTATTCCATCCCCGGGATTAAGCAGTTATCTGTCGTACGTGTCCCCATCAAATTGTCTACTGCACAACTGTATTTTCACGAAAACAACTCTTGATTTCGACAGGTCAACATTACAAAATCGGATACCTCTCACGCAAATAAAATGAAGAGTAGTTCGAATAAACATAAAGAATGTTGTAACCCTAGTGAGAATGTGACGTATCACGTGGTCCATCTAAACTGAAATCGAAGATGTTGGCATATAGGTGTAAGCCAACGGTTTAATTACAAAACACATTCTGATAACAATAAAATTATTACTTAATTTAAATACATTTAGGGGTCAGTATGATATAGTAATAATAGATAAAAACGGACAGATGTCCTCCCTCTAACTCAATCATGTCACGGAGGTTAACAAGGCACGTACCGATTACCAGGCAAAATCATTATTTTATGCAAAGCATTGACATCTTTCGCTACTTTCTCAGCTAGGGCACCATCTGGCATCTGAAGCCAGAAGAAATAGCCTCCCTGAAAACGAAGAACAGAAATGCGTTAGGGTAAGATTGCCCATATAACCTAGATAATGATATAGGACAAAACTATGCAATTATTTAGAACCAAATAATGTTCCAATATGACTATGTGAATAATATGTACGATAAAGAACTTTCGTAAAATAAGTAATTGCCTAGTTATCTCAAAAACAAAACTGCCATCACCAAGGTCGTTGTATTTGCTACTACGTATAAAATACCCTATATCGTGGGATAAAACAGCCCCAGCACTATTAATCATAAAACCAATATGATTCACGAAAACAAATTACTAAATCCGAAACAAATACTCCAAATTTGGTTGAACAATAAACTAGTAATCGTCTGATTACATCGGGTAAGACAGGTCCGTATATCGATTCACCGCACCACTGAGAACGCCGCTTTACTCCATCGTAACATCATACTGAATGACCCAACAAGGACGTAATTGGAAATATTAATCAATTGTATTCCGTATTAATTGAGGGAGAAAAGAAATTATATAGCGTTTCATGTCTAATTAAATGTTGTTGTCTTCGCAATATTGCTTTGCCACTTAATTTCGAGACAGACATCTTGGGAGACTCTGGTATACTACTTCCTTTAGACGTGTGTTTTATTTGACGACAACATTGAGGAGAAAGCGTTTTTAAATTTTTTGTTTTCGAATGCATTGTTCTGCATAAGAAATATTAAGATATAATTATGATTTGAATTTATACAACTGAATAATGCTACCTACGGCGTGAATACGGAAGGTCTAACTAACGACGACATGAACACATTGACGTAAGCTCATTGGGACAGCACGGATGCAAGTTTTAAGGCTGCAAATGGAACAAGCAGACAACATAAATTTCGATTATTAAAAACAAAACCGCTCACCCGAGGAACTTCAAATGTGACACATTCTGGTAGATTTTCTCTCAGTTTCTGTGCTACAGACTTCACTCGTGTCTGCAACGAATGGTCAAACACGTGACAGCTTAAGAAACCAACAGCTATCAAGTAAAATATTCCTGAATGCGTTACAATGCAGTCTACTAGACCTGTACATAGCTATTAATTGATGAGGTTTTCATCGTTAGTGGTAAGGTAAATGAAATATAATATCAACATCAAAGGCAATCCCTTCAAATTAAAATAAAGTTCCTACCTCATTTACAGTCACCAGCATTTCCCTATATATTACTGTACTTAGGCGAAACTAACTGAAAGAAAGCATGGAACCAATATGTTAAAACAAGCACAGGTTTAACAAGACGATATTAAAAAAGACTGTCACCTAGAGAATTAACTCTAGCTACTAGATGGCAGGTGGACAAGGAAGCCCTTTGGTTTGTCGATAGTCCAACCTATCTATGTGTATCCAGCCTTTTTGAGGTATATCTCGATTTTATTCTTAAACATATGAACACTACTAGCATCCACACTACCAGCTGATAATCTGTGATAGCGAATTTTCAGTCTTAACAGGAGTCACTGACCCAATTTCACAGTTCTTTTTATAATTACTTATGATGACGTTTGTTTATGTGTACCTTATTAATTCCTGTTTTTGTTCAGGTAAATGATAAACATCTTGTTCTTATTCTGTTCCATTCATTTACTGTACTTTTTGGATATGAGAACATTCTAATATCTAGACCATCTAGTCTACACTGTTCCTTCGCTAATAAAACTCTAGTCCTTCTGTCTTTCTTAGGCTTAACCGAAAAACAATTTCTACCAATATTTTCATAACCATTCAATATGTTAAACATTTCTATCTGATCTCCTGTCAATCCTCTGGTTTAAAGTGTTGGTAAAAGTAAGAGAAAAGTGTTTACAGTATGTGGGCATTCTTACTGAATACACGGACTTGAGGTTATCCAGGTGGCGCTGCTGCAGACCAAGTCGTAACGACGTTGCGATGACCTCAGCCGTGAACTGGTTGAAACAGCCGGCACTCTTCGAAGTGGCGCTGCAACAACGTGAACTTGTCGGTATAAATATATGATCACGCTCCACAACTTGAACTCGTTGGAAAACAAGTAACATCAACTTGGGAGAAAAAGCAGCTAAATTATCTTCTTTGCAAATTAATTCACAACACGTGCGTGCGGTGGTGGCTAGAAGAGGCGACCAAGGCACTTGGTCTTGGATATTGAATAAACCCGACTGTAACGCAAGAAGAGGTGCCGTACAAGCAGAATTACACGCTCCTTGCGTCACTATCTGGTGAGACAAAAACGAAAACAAAAACCACTGTAACGCAAGCAAGAAGAGGTGCCGTACAAGCAGAATTACACGCTCTTTGCGTCACTATCTGATGAGACGAAAAAAACGAAAACAACAACGCCTGTAACGCAAGTAGCTGTGCGGTGCAAGCAAAACTACACGCTCCTTGCTTCACTATCTGGTGAGACGAAAAACGAAACGTCCCACACACTTATACTACCTGGTGATCAGTTCCCGAAGAAGGCAGGATTTATTTCTGCGTTACCGGTGGTAACTGAAACGCAGAAGCCAGTCGAACTTAATATTAACAGTTGTGACTGTGAAGGAGGAAAATGCTATTAAATTATCAAAACATGAACACTGTAGGAGACGTATTAATGAGGTTAGCAGCCGTTACTGAGAGATGACGTGCTGAACCGACATGGACATTGCGACCGCAAGAACATTACTGTTGATAAGCAATGCGCAAATGTGTTTCGCTTTTAAATCTGTTATTTCTTGTCAAAGCAGATATCCCGAAAACACGCCAATGTCACACAAAAAGGCAATGTTGTGAAAATACGAAACAAGTGTCAAGATTTTATTATGCGGATTTCAACGTTAGAGACTACACTGTCCGCAACTGGGCTATCGGTAACCGTAATAATACGGCAATAAAGTTACATTCTAAATGTATTCTAATAATGTTAAACTCCGTGAAACGTGGTATATTTGAATTTTCAATAATACTAGCAATATATATATATATATATATATATATATATATATATATATATATATATATATATATATATATATATATATGTATATATATTATATATCGTACGACCGATAAAATTTGGTGATTCATAAGCGGCTCTATGTGATCGTTCTTGTGTTTAGACAATACACCAAGCACAATTATTAACACATCAGTTTTTTAAAGAAATAGTCACACACACACACACACACACACACACACACACACACACACACTCACTCACTCACACAGACACACACAGACACGCACGCACGCACGCACGCACGCACGCACGCACGCACGCACGCACACACACACACACACACACAATCAGTGTTTACCAAATATTCTCCCTTGGTATTTGATGATGTTTCGTAACTGTAAACATTTCTCTACCCTCTGTAATTTATGATCGTCTTAAGCTGCATATAGGTCAACCAATCCATTGGGGACAGCTAAGTTTACTTGTGACACATGTAGACAAAGGGATAATGAATCTTTACAGGTGTCTTACATGAAGCACTGGGAAGTCTTGCAGCCAACACACAAAGTGTCGCAGAAGGACAATATAATAAACATTGATCTATGATACATTTGCTAGCTCGATAACAGATTATTGCATAACTAACCTGTTCTTTAACAGTTTTATGATACGATCACCACTTTCGATCCAGCCCAGTCTGACTCCTGGTGCAAATATCTTCGAGAAAGATCCATTCGATATCACATGGCCTTTATATTCTGCATCATCCCTGAAAAATGCATGTTTGCAGACAGCGTTAGTACCTAAAGGACAATTATTATCACAAATATATTCATATTCATAAACTTAAACTAGTTTACATCAACATGTCAAACCCAAAGGTTAGCATGCAATTTAAAAATCGTAATCTTATCCGATAGTAATATCTGTTCTCTGAATAGCTTAATATTACTACTGCGCCCTACAACTAGTAGTAGCAGTACTCCTTGATGTAGTACTGTTACAATTACTGCTAATTTTACAGCTACAACAGTTTTCAAAATTGTAAATGTTTGTTCTGTGTGTGCAAGAAAACAGGCATTTGGAAATGTGTGCGTGTGTGTGTGAGTGCGCGCGTGCGTGCATGTGTGTGTGTGAGTTAATGAGTGTGTTGTATGTTTGTGTGTGTGGGGGGGTATGTGCATCAGTTACCTCATACACCTGTGTCTTGTACGTGTGTTTGCGTGACTACACACATTCATTTTTCATCGTAGTTTTCCCTGTCCTTTGCTAGCATGATACATACAATAACCAGCTCAGATGATGACGTCGATATCACTACTTACTTGTTATCGTATGCAAGCAGACGGGGTGGGGCGTGTGAACAGGTGTCGTCATAATGTAACAGATTATAGACATCGTCAGCGAAGAGCAACACGTTGAACTTCCTGGCGAGTTCAACCAACTGTCGACTCCTCTCTAAAAATTAGTAAGTACCACCACGTCTGCGATGAAAGTATGACAACAAAATGCATCTTGTTATGAAACAGCAAAGGTCATGCTATCATGATGTAAAGGTCACGTGCAGAAATAAAATATATATATATGACATATATTCGTCTTATTTATCTTGCCTGCTGGCATACACGTATCTTACCTCATGACATACATGTAACTTACCTACTGACATACACTTATCTTACTTGTTGATAGACAAGTATCTCACCGGCTGATAGGTATGCATTATCTGCTGACATATATGTATCTCACCTACTGACATACGGGTACCATTATCTGCTGACATATATCTTACCTGGTGACATGCTTGTGTCATACCTGCAGACACATGTGCATTTTTCTTGCTGACATAATTATTTACATCTCACCTGTTGACATACAAATAGCCTACCTGCTGACATGCATGCATCTCACCTGCTGACATGCATGCACCTCACCTGCTGACATGCATGCATCTCACATGCTGACATTATGTGCATCTCACCTGCTGACATATGTGCGTCTCACCTGCTGACATAAATGCATCTCACCTGCTGACATAAATGCGTCTCACCTGCTGACATAAATGCGTCTCACCTGCTGACATAAATGCATCTCACCTGCTGACATATGTGCATCTCACCTGCTGACATATGTGCATCTCACCTGCTGATATAAATGCATCTCACCTGCTGACATATGTGCATCTCACCTGCTGACATAAATGCATCTCACCTGCTGATATAAATGCATCTCACCTGCTGACATGCATGCATCTTACCTGCTGACATATATGTATCTCACCTGCTGACATAAATGCATCTTAAGTTCTTAACTGCTGACATATATGTATCTCACCTGCTGACATAAATGCATCTTAACTGCTGACATATATGTATCTCACCTGCTGACATAAATGCATCTCACCTGCTGACATAAATGCGTCTCACCTGCTGACATAAATGCGTCTCACCTGCTGACATAAATGCATCTCACCTGCTGACATATGTGCATCTCACCTGCTGACATATGTGCATCTCACCTGCTGACATAAATGCATCTCACCTGCTGATATAAATGCATCTCACCTGCTGACATGCATGCATCTTACCTGCTGACATATATGTATCTCACCTGCTGACATAAATGCATCTTAAGTTCTTAACTGCTGACATATATGTATCTCACCTGCTGACATAAATGCATCTTAACTGCTGACATATATGTATCTCACCTGCTGACATAAATGCATCTTAACTGCTGACATATATGTATCTCACCTGCTGACATAAATGCATCTTACCTGCTGACATGCATGCATCTTACCTGCTGACATATTTGTATCTCACCTGGTGACATAAATGCATCTCACCTTCTGACATAAATGCATCTCACCTGCTGACATGCATGCATCTTACCTGCTGACATAAATGCATCTCACCTGCTGACATAAATGCATCTCACCTGCTGACATAAATGCATCTCACCTGCTGACATAAATGCATCTCACCTGCTGACATGCATGCATGTTACCTGCTGACATATATGTATCTCACCTGCTGACATAAATGCATCTTAACTGCTGACATATATGTATCTCATCTGCTGACATAAATGCATCGTAGCTGCTGACATATATGTATCTCACCTGCTGACATAAATGCATCTTACCAGCTGACGTATTTGTATCTCACCTGCTGACAAACACGTTCCACGTGGGTTGTTGTAGATAGAAACCAAGTAGACCATGGCAGAGAATGGTTTGTCTTCAGACACTCTGGTCTGGTCCCCAGCGACTTTGTTCTGCTCTAGTAATGTCGCCAGGACGTCTGTCTTAATGCCACCGGCGTCTGTTGGGACTAGAGCAAACCAATACCAACAAGTGTTGATCTACCACCGGACACATAACAAGTAAAACTGTTCTGTATGTAATTCTGTTGTTGTAAGAAAACCACTTGCTTTGCAATCTCTGAAACGTACGACGTTTCGACCCATCAGTTTTAGGTCTTGGTCACGTACCGGTGTCACATGAGATGGCTCAGATTTTAGTGGGATATTTGTGCTATAGAAGGTGGGCAGGTTGTATCCCTGATTCATGGTAGGGGCTCTCTGTTTGATGTAAATGGCCTCCTTCACTTTCCTCTTGTGCCAGTTGGATTCTCAGGTCAGGCCTTTGGTGTTATCCATGGACACTGAGAGTCCTATGGCCCAGCAACGGTCTCCTACTCCTGTTGGTTTGTCTAGGTTTGTGTGTGTTCTTTAAACCTCTAGCTGAATGGTCTCTTAGTTTCACCAATGCATGTGGCTGCTACCATTGTCACGCGTGATGTGGTATATGGTTCCACATTAGTGTTCTTTCGGTGTTTTATCATACGTTTGACAAATTATACTCCAAAATACCGGTAAGTGAATTTCTTACAAAATACCTAAATCTTGAAGCCATGAACAATACATTTCATTTTGTATGTAAATTAAAGTCCTTATGTATTATGTAATACATTTCCTCCAAGCTCTGTTCTCTTTCTGCAGTGCTGTCATATTTCTCGTTGTTTCCAGCAGTCTATTATTAGACTAGTGTGTTTAAAAATTACATTCTGGCAAATTGTAAACGTATGAAACAGACACCTACCTGGGACAATGTTCAAGCCGATGTCGTCACGAAGCATTCCTATGGCTAGGAAGTAGGTTGGGTCCTCAACGAAGACAGTGGCCTGGGAGGAGAACAGGAGGGAAGCCATGAGGAACAACCCAGACGTGGCTCCCGACGTCACAAACAGCTGGTCACTGAAAGCAAACACGAGACAGAGACGTCACACCGTCCACCAGTCATTTGGATGGACATAGCTTGTTTTGGATAGGTAGACAATAAAAAAGTAAAGTAAAGGTAAGTTAGTAAATATATTGTTCATGGCTCCAAGAATGGTTTATTTTAGTATGATTTACTTACTTTGGAGCATATTTGTCGAAGCGAGTACGACGTTTCGACCCGTAGTCTATGGGCCTTGATCAAGGCCCGTAGACGACGGGTCGAAATATCGTACTCGCTTCGACAAATATGCTCCAACGTAAGTAAATCATACTAAAATAAAGGTAAGTTCTTATATACTGCAGTATCCAATCTTTAGGATTGCCCAAAGCGCTTTCTACCCTACTCCCTGGCAGACCTGTTCAATCGAAGACCATCTCGGCTTCTCTGGGAAGCATTCAGCCACGTGGCAATTTCGCGAAGACTGCTCGTATACAAATATTCACCACTGTCTATAGCCAGGTACTCATTCATACAGCTGAGTGAACTGGAGCAATGTAGAGTGAAAAAACTTGCCCAAGGTTTCACACGGCAGCACAGGATTCGAACCCGATGCTCTACCCCTGCGATACTACACATTAGAGTGAATGTGTATATGGATGGGTACACATTAGAGTGAATGTGTATATGGATGGGTACACATTACAGTGGATGGGTATATGGATGGGTACACATTAGAGTGGATGGGTATATGGATGGGTACACATTACAGTGGATGGGTATATGGAATCTTATTATGGATGGGTACACATTACAGTGGATGGGTATATGGATGGGTACACATTAGAGTGGATGGGTATATGGATGGGTACACATTACAGTGAATGGGTATATGGATGGGTACACATTAGAATGGATGGGTATATGGATTGGTACACATTAGAGTGGATGGGTACATGGATGGGTACATATTAGAGTGGATGGGTATATAGATGGGTACACATTAGAGTGGACGGGTATATGGATGGGTACACATTACAGTGGATGGGTATATGGATGGGTACACATCAGAGTGGATGGGTACATGGATGGGTACACATTAGAGTGGATGGGTATATGGATGGGTACACATAAGAGTGGACGGGTATATGGATGGGTACACATTAGAGTGGATGGGTATAGGATGGGTACACATCAGAGTGGACGGGTATATGGATAGCTACACATTAGAGTGGATGGGTATATGGATGGGTACACATTAGAGTGGATGGATATATGGATGAGTACACATTAGAGTGGATGGGTATATGGATGAGTACACATTAGAGTGGATGGGTATACGGATGAGTACACATTAGAGTGGATGGGTATACGGATGAGTACACATTAGAGGGGATGGGTTTATGGATGAGTACACATTAGAGTGGATGTATATATGGATGGCTACACATTAGAGTGGACGGGTATATGGATGGGTACACATTATATTGGATGGGTATATGGATGGGTACACATCAGAGTGGACGGGTATATGGATGGCTACACATTAAGAGTGGATGGGTATATGGATGTGTACACATCAGAGTGGACGGGCATATGGATGGGTACACATTACAGTGGAAGGGTATATGGATGGGTACACATTACAGTGGATGGGTATATGGATGGGTACACATTAGAGTGGAAGGGTATATGGATGGGTACACATTACAGTGGATGGGCATATGGATGGGTACACATTAAGAGTGGATGGGTATATGGATGAGTACACATTAGAGTGGATGGGTATATGGATGGGTACACATTAGAGTGGATGGGTATATGGATGGGTACACATCAGAGTGGACGGGTATATGGATGGCTACACATTAAGAGTGGATGGGTATATGGATGAGTACACATTAGAGTGGATGGGTATATGGATGGGTACACATTAGAGTGGATGGGTATATGGATAGGTACACGTCAGAGTGGACGGGTATATGGATGGCTACACATTAAGAGTGGATGGGTATATGGATGAGTACACATTAGAGTGGATGGGTATATGGATGGGTACACATTAGAGTGGATGGGTATATGGATGGGTACATTTGACATATTGTGTACTATTTGACATATATAGATGTCTCGCGTCTGGCCAGGCTTCTATGTATGCCACCACCCACTATCCCCTCCCCCACACACACATGTTAACTGGGACATTTAATGTGCAAAGATTATTTGTAAACATATGTAGCAGTGTGTGGCAAGCTACTTATTCGTATCTACAGCTGACTGACGTGGAGCTGACTGACCTGGAGCAATGTGGAGTAGACAAATTATGCACAAGGTTCGACACTGCAGCACAAGATGTTACCTAGGTTCTCTTTTACAAGAGTTCAAAACTCTAACCATTGCACCACTACTGTTAATGATGCTGATCAGTTTGTGTGTATCATTTGTATACGCCTGTGACGTCAACGGAAGTGACGGTTCAATATAGCCGTATAATAATACACTGCCCTCTGTTTATGACACAGAAGAGTCTTCAGTCATATTTATATCCTGCTGATCGTATATTTCATCTTGTTGGCGTAAGAAGCTACAAGGGCGCTAACAAACAACTACATTTTGGGTGCATTTGGAATTTTTGTCTCCCTAGTCTACAGGCTTTATGCAGGACCAAATTATTGCCAGTCACACATGTTTTGCTGGACAGTGGACACATGCATGTTTAATGTTAAGCCAGTTTACAAATATAAACTCTTTAAAATGTATCTGATGACCTGAAATGGACTACAAACACACATGTGACACCATTTACACTCACTTCTCAGGCATAACTGACAATATCTATGGTTTTGGATGACCTTTTTTTGCTCCTTAATTTGTTTACCCGTGCACCCATATTTCAACCCGTCCACAACAGTTTTTACCTATCCAAATGACGGGTGGACAGGTATCTGCATAACGCTATGCTAGTCTACCATCTCTGGATCCATCCCAGTTGTAATATAAAACTGGCGCACACCAGCACATTTCTAGCAACGAGCAACAATTACTACAATTACAATATCGTGACATTACGGCACCACTATGCCATTCTATCAATCGAATCAATCTGGCCAAGAAAAAGTAAATAACCTGAAGTAGAAGCAGTTGTAGAGTGTTGACAGAGAACGTAGTGAGAGAAAAGAAAGGAAAGAAAAGATGAAGAAAAAGACGATGGTAACCATGGCAAATCTCACCAATGTTCTTTGGCACCTGGGGGCATACATTTATAATGTAAAGGTAAGTTCTTACATAGCACAGTATCCAGTCCTCAGGACCATTCAAAGCGCTTTACCATTTACTTCCCTGACAGACCTGTTCACTCAGACACCATCTCGGCTTCTCTGGGAAGCATGCAGTCATATGCTACAATTACTGCGTGAAGGCTGCTCGTACACATATCCACCACTGTCTATAGTCAGGTACTCATCTATACACCTGATTGAACTGGACTGGAGCAATGTAGAGTGAAAACACTTGCCCAAGGTTTTAACACCACAGGATATAGGATTTGAACCCGGGTTGTTGTAGTCAAGAGTCCGAAGTCCACCCCTGAGCCATTGCTCTCTATCGCTCTATCTATAATGAGCCAGAATTACTGTGTTAATAAAGTATATAAGATTGGAAATGAGAATACCTGTTGATATTGTCGTTGTAGCTCTTGGACAGAAATTTTGCAAGTAGCTCTCTGAACCGGGGTGTACCACAGCGAGGGCCGTACTGAAGGAGGCTGCC
Source organism: Oasisia sp. SBJ-2009 (assembly GCA_964017155.1). Lineage (NCBI taxonomy): Eukaryota > Metazoa > Annelida > Polychaeta > Sabellida > Siboglinidae > Oasisia > Oasisia sp. SBJ-2009. The sequence goes on from OZ024859.1 coordinate 11,991,503, forward strand.
ACAGCTGGGTCCTTCGTCTCCCTATGGACCAGCAACAGACTAACTGGTAAATCAGACAAAGAATTTTTTTATAATATCTGAACATTTTTAATATGTACTATTTAGCAACTATTTTTTTAATTGTAATATAATTAACTATTATTCATTTTTAATATCTACTATTTTTTTAATATGTACTATTTATCAACTGTTTTTAGTGTAATATAATTAACTATTATTTATTTTTAATATCTACTATTTTTAATATCTACTATTTATCAACTATTTTATTATTTATTTATTTTTAAATTGTAATATAATTAACTATTATTTATCAGTTTTAGTATTTTAGTATTACAAAGACTAATATTTATTTATATAACAAAAAAATACTGATCTATTTATTTCACAACTACGTCTGTATTTTTTATTTTAAGGTAATCTAGAGATATGACATAGATAAATACTGTTATTTATTATTATCTTATACGTAAACATAAAAAAGACAGACAAATGTATAAAATACAGAGGTGTGGATAGTGTAGTGGTTAGCAAATCACTTGCCATGCTGGCAGCCCTGATTCAATTCCTGCTCATGGAAGACTTGGTATATTTAGTGTTAAAAACTGGCTCTCAATATTGGGGACTGTGCATCTCTCGTGAATCGGAGAAGTGTAAAATACTAAAACTGTACTACATCACAGTAATAGAATTTGGATATAGATATAGATGAAGTAATAATGCATGTACACAATAACATCAATATTTAGTATAGTGCAGTTCACAGTTTATAACTAAAATATCACAATCATTATTTAGAATTATAAAAAAAAATGTGTACATTAAAAGTTTCAGTTGAATTCCAGCCCAAGCAAGTGAGGATTACAACTAAATTGTAACAATAGATATTTGGCTTTTGATGTTTTTTGTGGCTTTTAATGTGTAGTTTCACACCTTGTATGAACAGAGGTGTGTTGTCTTATTTGCCAGTCAAGTGGGATTTTTATGTTTTGTTCCTGCCGGTCAGTTCAGTTTGTCATACTTTGCCTATGTTAATGTTTCATCTATGCACAGTTGATGCTATGGAAATTTGAGTTAACCGATCAGTTTCCCTTTCAAGAGTGCTCACAAAAACTACTAAGTCTAAGAGTATAAATAGGCACCCTATGAGTATGAGATGGTAAATTCAACTCCATTGGAATCACAGATATGATTCAGTTTCTAAGTTACATTTCTTAACAACACAACATGAAATCTAAGTCAATTTTCTATGGGCGTCCATTTTCTATAATAAATATAAAAAATGGATCCCTACAGATTATGGACCCGGGATCCATTTTCTATGTTTTTTTATGAGACAAGATAAGGATAGATTGGATGTACCCCATGGCCATGGCCATGCATGATTGATGGGCATGGCCATAGCCAGGTAAAAATTGTTTACCAACAAATTCTTCGACTGAGTGGCTTCCAGTATAATTTGTTCAGCTTCCTTGAGTTGTCTTTCACCAGGGGCACCAATAGTCAAAGCAACAATTCCATATCCTTCGACTTCAAAGTCTTCAAACAAGGTATTTCCCTTTGCAGAACTCATCGTGACTGTTTTGATCGCACAGGGTATCCACCCACCCTCGAGTTTTTAAGCTTCTTAAAAGTGCTGCCACCTCACGGAGCTTGCCTACCTCGACTCCTATTTTAATCACCCAACAGATGGCGTAACTTGCAGATTACATTCCACTTCCCGTTGACACGGGGACTACCTAAACCGCGGAAAAGGCGGACATTCAAATTATGCTCAATATTTCTAATTAAAACAATTTTGTACTCCAAACTAATCATAAAGTGGGATATTCATCTACCGTAAAAATAGCACTAGCAATGTTTATAGCTGTTGAGCGTTCAATGTTATGGATACGTGTAGCTAGGCCTTTTATGTAATCGTATATTGCATGCCGTTATTTCTGCATTTTCTGCTATTTTCAACAATC
>OZ024859.1:11998469-12020969 GCA_964017155.1 Oasisia sp. SBJ-2009
CCACTCCTCCCCTACTGCTTCCCCGTCTACACTTCTCCACTCCTCCCCTACTGCTTCCCCGTCTACACTTCTCCACTCCTCCCCTACTGCTTCCCCGTCTACACTTCTCCACTCCTCCCCTACTGCTTCCCCGTCTACACTTCCCCACTCCTCCCCTACTGCTTCCCCGTCTACACTTCTCCACTCCTCCCCTACTGCTTCCCCGTCTACACTTCTCCACTCCTCCCCTACTGCTTCCCCGTCTACACTTCTCCACTCCTCCCCTACTGCTTCCCCGTCTACACTTCCCCACTCCTCCCCTACTGCTTCCCCGTCTACACTTCTCCACTCCTCCCCTACTGCTTCCCCGTCTACACTTCTCCACTCCTCCCCTACTGCTTCCCCGTCTACACTTCCCCACTCCTCCCCTACTGCTTCCCCGTCTACACTTCTCCACTCCTCCCCTACTGCTTCCCCGTCTACACTTCCCCACTCCTCCCCTACTGCTTCCCCGTCTACACTTCTCCACTCCTCCCCTACTGCTTCCCCGTCCACACTTCTCCACTCCTCCCCTACTGCTTCCCCGTCTACACTTCCCCACTCCTCCCCTACTGCTTCCCCGTCTACACTTCCCCACTCCTCCCCTACTGCTTCCCCGTCTACACTTCCCCACTCCTCCCCTACTGCTTCCCCGTCTACACTTCCCCACTCCTCCCCTACTGCTTCCCCGTCTACACTTCCCCACTCCTCCCCTACTGCTTCCCCGTCTACACTTCCCCACTCCTCCCCTACTGCTTCCCCGTCTACACTTCCCCACTCCTCCCCTACTGCTTCCCCGTCTCTTCATATCGCAGCCTCGGTCTTCCTCGCCTCCTTTCCCCTCTCTCCGGGTATTTGTTTTCTCTGCCAGTCGCTCTCCCATTCTCTCCACATACCCAGCCCACTCAGTCAACTTTCCGTCAGCTTCTTCTTAGAACTTTGTTTTACTCTAACCTCCATCCTCAATTCACCCTCTTGGTATATCACTTCTCTTAACTCCCGCAGTTTCAACTTTTCTCCAAACGTTACCCCTGCATTTATCCTTCTGCGAATTTCTGTGTCTGATTCACGGTCTCCACACACCTCTCCGTGCACACAGGTATACAAAGCAGCGTCTCTGTTTAAATTGCTTTCCTTCTGTACGTGCATTTCCAGCTCTTTGTTTCGCTGCCCCACTCAAATCTTCTCCAATCTAATCAGTCCACGTCTGCTGAATATATCCTCCACGATATCAGTTGATATTATACCTACCATAATATCGTATTGCTAATGTTGGAAATAAAGAAAATTTGATTTAATTGTGTAAAGCTTGGTATGTGTAAGTTTTATCAAATCAAACCTACTGTATGTACCAGGCACGAACACCACCGCGTACGTGTGAGTTTTGCTCCTCTGTTTACAGGAGATCTTCTCGGAAGTGCGCGCGACACTGAACCTCCCAGTCATCCACCGCGCGATACCCAACTACCGCTGTCTGCTGCCGGATGTTGCGGACGAGAGCGGTGCCAAAGTCCTCCTGGAATCCAGAGAATACTTCTTGATAGGCAGCTGGCAGGAGATTAGTCAGGCGAAATGTTCCCTGGAGAAACGTATGAAAACCACGACGACCGTCTGTGAATCTGGATACGATTCGGACCTGTCGGATGTGCCCAGACGCAGTTCGGGGAACACCGCAGTGAGCGTCGACCAGATGGCCATGGTGGAAGGCGCGGCAGAGGCCTCGTTGTCGGCAGTAGGTGGGGTGAGCTCGCCGGAGAGTCCAGAGGAGTCTGACGCGGCGATCGCCGAAGCGTCGATCGACTGCGCCGTCCTCGAAGGCGAAGTCATCCCCGTTGACGTCGACATATGGCAGTACATTGAGCGCGTCCTCGAGTCCCACCTCGACGCCATCGAACGCGACTTTGGAGTTGCCATTTCGGCGGACGAAGGCGACGATGTGCTCATGGTGAAGATCAGCGGCACCGACACTGATCGCGTCTCGGAGGCTCACTGGCGCTTCATCGAACTCCACAATCACGTCCTGTCGCGTGTCGTCGTCGAGATATGTGAGCCTCCGCGTCAACAGTACGACAGCAACGCGCTAAAGACCGCGCGCAAGAACGTCGAGGTCTTCTACCGACAGCATGTTCTCGTCAAGGCGGAGCGGGGTAAATATGTCTTCGTCGGCGATGCAAAGACAGCCAAGGAAGCGCGATTCAGATTTATGAAGCTCGCAGGCTTGGCTTACACCCCGCGAGCGACGACACCAAGTCGAACGCCACCCACCAGTCCAGCGCGGCCTCCTCAGAAGAGGAAAGCATCGAGAGGCACTGAGAGGCGCAGGGATGCCGCAGCAGAGTCACCGGTACCAGCTTCACGACAGAGACACAAGGACAATGATGTCACCGCCACCAGTGGTGTCACGCAGTCGCCGACAATGGCTTCACAGCAGCGACAAAAGGCCAAGTATGTCACAACGACTAGCGATGTCATGCCATCGCCGGGAAAAGCTTCACAGCCGGGACACGAGAACGAAGATGTCACCACCACTAGAGATGTCTCGCCGTTGTTGTCAACACCTTCACACCAGCGACACGATGACAAAGATGTCACCTCTGCGGATGGCATGCGGGCGTCGCTCATGGCATTACAGCAGCGAAACGTGGACAAAAATGTCACCACCACTAGAGATGTGATGCAGTCGTCGAGAATGGCTTCACAACAGCAATACGAGGGCAAAGATATCACAACCACTAGGGATATCATGTCGTCGCCTACAATGGCTTCACAACAGCGATACGAGGACCAAGTTGACACCACCGCTAGGGATGTCGTGTCGTCGCCTACAGTGGCTTCACAACAGCGATACGAGGACCAAGTTGACACCACCGCTAGGGATGTCATGCCGTCGTCTACAATGGCTTCACAACAGCGACACGGGGACAAAGATGTCGCAACCACTACGGATACCCCACGGCCGCTGGTGTCATCGCAGCGCTATCCACAGCGTGAACTCCCCATGCCTGCGCACAGCACGCACGTCACATTCACCATTCCAAACAAGCCAGGCGCCGGCAGCGAACCCGTTGTTGTAAAGAGCGAAATTGTTCCTGCACGACAACCAGAACCCCTAACGCCACAGCCAACAAGAAGTACGACACCGCCGCAAGATGGCGACACTGTAGAAGATGACGCAGACAGTGACAAGGACGTTGGTGATCAGCAAGATCCGGCGGAGAGTCCGATGCTGGATGATCCAGAGAGTGGCGGACCATCAGAACTCGCTAGCGCGTCCACGGATACAGCGCCTGGTCACACGGCAACAGTAAGCCGGGACATTGCAGCTGACGACGAAGTCGACGTGTTGGGAACTGTTGGCGGCGCAGTCGATAGCACACACGAGGTCGACTACGCGTCTATGCCCGCCCTGGAACCCATTCATTCGTGGGACGATTCCGCCAGCAGCGACACGGAAAGCGTCGATGTCGAGAACGACGGTTTTGTACACTGCGAGACGCCAACCACTAATGTCCACTCGAACGGGCCAACGAGGCCCGGACTTGACGAGTCGACGCCCGCCTCGCTAAACCGACCCCGTAAAACGACTCCCGATGGCACAACTGGTGTCGATACATTTGACGACTCGCCAAAAGCGTGGAGAGGCGACAGCCACTCCAACAGCACTTCCGGTGGCATCGCGGGCGGGCGACCCGCAGGAGGAGCGACGGAGACCGAGGAAGAGGTGATGCCATGCTACCCAGACGAGAGCACCCGCCGTGACATGCTGCAGTCCCTGCTCGGCAAGAACGACCCTCGCCTCGCGCCGACTCTACAGAAGCTGATGGCCCCTAGAGTAGACGTCTCCGTCGTCGGTGACCCCATCGTAGACGCCCTCATGTCGTCAATGTCCAGTCTGTACCTCGACGAAGGGGATGAACCCGGACACGTCGAAGGAGTCGCCATCTTTGAGGGACACGACGACTCTGAGACACACGACGACTCTGACACACACGATGACCCTGAGAAACACGACGATCTCGAGGGACTCAACGGTCACGAGGAACTTGGAGGTTTTGGACGACGCGGCGACCACAAGGAACATGACGATCACGAAAGACAAGACGCTCGCGTGGAACACGACGGTCACAAGGGACACGACGCTCGCGTGGAACACGACGGTCATGAGGGGCACAACGATCAGGAAGGACACCAAGATCCAGCGGCCAGCTATGGCGACCCCGAAAGAGTGGTCGACACGGCGATGAACGCCACCTACGACGACAACGCTCGCGAACCGGAAGTGCGCAATAAGTGCACAGTTTGTGAGGAATCCAAGAGTCAGAAATGGTTCACGAATGAAACTGGCTCGGTGTGTGTCTTGTGCCATGCGAAGAAACTGCGCGCCACTCTCGGTGACACAACGGCCAAGTTAAATGTTAGCTACCCACCCAAATCACCGGAAGTGTCTGACGACTCATCGGACGATGATGACGATGTTCCCGGAACACGGACGCTAAAACAGCCGGTCGGAGGGACGATGTCGCAACTTATCGACGACAAGTCCGATCTGCCGGGATACCAGCAACTTGGCACCATCATCGTGACGTACGACTTCCCCGCCGGGATCATCGCGGTAGGTGCCTAATGGGAAATACTTGTCGACTTGGCTTAGAGCGAGGGTTGTTCACCTCCCGAGTCCCTGTCGTCAGGGGTGAGGCTGGCCATGGTTCCATGCCTTGATTTCAGTCAATATATTCTATTCCCCTTCTTTTTCCTCACATTTCCTGCGATACGTTTACTAGTAATAGTCTCCAGATTATGTGCTCTGCTCTCGGTCCCCATTGCTCTCCCACTGTTTCCAAGTCCTTCTTCGCCGAGTACTCCCATCCCAGTCACGCTCTTCCCCGGGTTCTTTTTACCGTCCACTTTCTGGGCATCTGCCTTCTTTGCCAGCTCCCATTCTCTCCACGTGAATTCAAATACGTTTATATCCCTCAAAGGTACCTACCTACCCGGCCTACACGGTTAACTTTCATCTTCAGGATCGGGAATCAGGAATGCAGCTGAAGTGCCCAGCCACCATGTTTAAGGCTTACCTGGCGAACAATGGCGACGGGAGGCGAGTCTACCGCCGTCTGCAGGACGCCTTTGAACATCGTCTTCTCTTCCGGGTGCAGAGGAGCGAAAATCCGTTTGCCTCTGGGAAAATCGTGTGGGCTGACGTCGAGCATAAGACGCGCGTCACGGGAAAGTAAGTGTATCTAGGGTAGTTAACTTCTCAACGACAAGCATCTCTGACGTCTCCGTGAACGCATCACTGATTATGCTGTATGTTGTATTTTGTTTCTTTTATTTGTGAAAGGACGACCACAATTACAACTATAACTATAATTTACAATTATATTATAAAATAGTTTTGTATTTTATTATAATTAATGTATTCTTATTTTTTAAACTTATCTACTCCTGTATTTTATAGTTTTTAGGACGAACGCTGTAAACAGAAATTTGGTGGGTGGCTGGGTGGCTGGGTGGCTGGGTGGCTGGGTGGCTGGGTGGCTGGGTGGCTGGGTGGCTGGGTGGCTGGGTGGCTGGGTGGCTGGGTGGCTGGGTGGCTGGGTGGCTGGGTGGGGTATGGTGGTTGGTGGGGTTGTGTGGGGTGGCGTGTGTTGCTGTAATAATGAGTCTTTCACGACTTCCCGTAATATATATTGTACTTTGCACCCGAGAGCTCAGATTCATGAGTATGGGGAGACCAGGGATGACGGAAGGACGGAGGGACTGAGATTTAAGAGGAAGAGTGGGGAGAGTTAGCCGGCAAAACTGGTGGGATGTTGAGACCCCTACAAAAACACCGTCTACAAAAATTTTAATTTGCTTAGATACTTGTATAGACAAAGCATTTACACACACGCGCGCGCGCACGTACGCGCGCACACACACGCACGCACACGTCCACACGCGCGCGCGCGCACGCACGTACACACACCCTTTTGACCAAGCAAACATCTCGTTGCAGGAAGGGTTATCCTGACCAGATGTATCTGCTGCGAGTGTCGAAACAACTGGACGACCTTGGCATTCCTTCTGCCGACTGACCAACTTCGCAACAACACGCCACGACTTGGATTGAATGCGGTTAATCCTTTCTAGACATTCTCACCAGTGAATTGTCCGACAAGGCCAACTACTGAATAAAACTGCACATCCGTCTCTTCATCTGTGCCAAATTGGCGAACTAACTTGCGCACGCAGCCGGAAGTGTGGATCTAGCGCGGCCTAATTTATCTATATTAACAGGTTTAATATAAAATAATATAAAAACAATTATACATTATCAGCATGAATAACGTCAGATCGGTGTATTTATTTTTAACACTATTCAGTGGTCATTGTAATTAGGTAAGTCGCCAAACGGCACTTGACTAAGTAGTCTGCTTGCGGACAAATTTTTGTAAATATTATATATTGTACACAGTTTCGGTGCATGCAGTTGTTGTCGAATCCTGACCGTAGCAACGTATTGTACTTGTTTTTGTACGATTAGTTGTGTTTGTGTCGTGTGACACGTGCGCACGTGCGGCCGTACGTGTGTGTGTGTGTGTGTGTGTGTGTGTGTGTGTGTGTGTGTGTGTGTGTGTGTGTGTGTGTGTGTGTGTGTGTGCGTGTGCGTGTGCGTGTGTTGTGTGTTTGTGCACGCGCACGCTTGCTCATTGTATAATATGCGCTTGAGATAAGTAGTTGTGATTAATGAAAAGAAATCAGTATATTTTATTGTAGCAGCAATTAAAATTATAGAACTTAATATTGAATGACTTCCTCGATTTACCATTCCACATAAATACATTATACAACCACACCACGCAGACATTTCACAAAGCAAATAACTCTCAAATTATTGCACAGCTATTTACAACTGTGATTTAACAATAAATAACAGGATATAACACAAACATTTGGCTTTGAAGATTTACCGATCGGTGACAAATCTTCCGAATGATGCAAATGTTTTCTAAAACCATCACAGCTTTCTTGAGGTTCTCCGAAATGTATGTGCTTAATAAATAGCATATCTTGTACTTTGTGGATTCGGAGATATGTTACGTGATATGTTTACGTAATAACCGCAGACGTAGAGTCATGGATGTCATCAAAGTATGCGTGTCATTGTCAATTATGACGTCACCGAGAAGGGATGGTCACGCCACAGTGTTTGACCCTTTATAAGACAGAAGTTTAACTCTTGTTAAATATTGCTAACATGGAAGACGAATTGTAAACAAAACTAGTATAATCAACGAAGTTATCGAAATACACTAAGGGCATTAGTCATCAGGTGAGACAGCGATTACAAAATTCACGCGATAATTTTTTCATGGAGTTCCTCTCCGCCAGATCCACCAAGCGTTGGCATGACGTCACATTCACCAATGACGTCATTGTGACAACAAAGAACAGTGACGCGCTGGTAACGGCGATTGTATGTCGAGTCAGAATTGAGACTAAAAATGCATTTTTTTTCTCCAAACGGTGTGATGTAATCCGGGATGAACTTACAAGCCAGTATTGTATAGTGTTTTGTTAAGGTCCTCCTTGCTCAGGAAAGCTTCGGAGTCTGTGCTGTCGTCAGACAGACGCGTAAATGCGGACCTCGCCGACGTCTGAATCGCGAACTCCGGTCATCAGCACGGCGACCGAGCCGTCGGCACGCGTGGCGACGTCTATCGGTGACATGTACACGTCATCTCCCCTGTTGTAGCGCACGACGTAGCGACGGAACTTGCCCGTCGCCGACAGCTCCTGCACGCGGTTGTTTCGGCTGTCCGCCACCAGGATGTTGTCGTCGGCGTCGACGGCGACACCTCGCGGGCAGTTGAACTGCGCCGGACGCTCGCCGCGACTGCCGACGCTGAAGCGCCACCTGGCGTCGGCGTCGAGCACGCGGACGCAGTCGTTTGCCGAGTCGCTCACGATGATCTCCCCGACGCTGTTGACGGCGACGCCCGCCAGACACGGCCGGTGAGAGTCGCCCGGCTGTTGGTCGACGCTCGCGCTGCGGATGAACCGGCGACGGTCGTCGATGAGGTGAACGCACGCGTTGGCGCTGTCGGCGACGACGAGCCAGTCCCCCGGCGCGACTGCCACCCCCTCGATGACCGCGTCCGCCGCGACGTAGGTGGAGCGCAGGAAGGCGCCGTCTAGCGTGTAGAAACTGAGGCAGCGATAGCCGCGATCGCGCGCCGGCACGACGATGCAGTCGTCGTCGGTGACCGTTAGTCCGGTCATCGGAAGCGTGTCGTAGACGTAGGCGAAGTCCGCGCTGATCAGACCGTTCGCGTCGAACACCAGGACCCGCTCCGAGGCGCGGTCGACGAGGACGAACTCGCCCGTGCTGCGTCTCACGGCCAGCGCCGTCGGCCGACGGAGTCTCGGCGGGAAGTCGCGGCCGAAGCTCATCGCGACCGTCTCGTCGCGCGTCTCCACCGCCAGGCGGCTGCACGCGCCGCACACGCAGCAGCGCAGGCGCGTGCTCAGCTCGTCGAGACTTCCGTTGACGTAGCGCCCGAAGCAGTCGTGGCAGAAGCCGTGCTCGCAGGCGAGACTGCCGGCGTCGGCTGGCTGGCTGTCGCACACGCAGCACTTGCTGTTGCCACTGGCGCCCGTCCCTCTCATGTTGCTTTGTTGTGTTTCCTAAGTTGCGATTGTCTAACAAAATGAGTCTATGTTAATTAACATACACATACCACCAACGCGCAGTTCGAGAATGTAATATTCACCGTAGTTCTGGCGAGATTTGCAGCAGAGTCGGCGCGCAGATATCCTGTAAGCGTCAACACTTACTGTTGTCATTGGCACCGGTCTCTCTCATGTCCCTCTATTGTATTTCCTAACTTGCGAATGTCTAACAAAACGAGCCCACGTCAATGTATATACATACACACATATCACCAACGCGCAGCGGTTCGAGACAATTATAGCCACCGCAGTTCTGGCGAGATTTGTGGCGCAGAAATTCTGCGAGGTTTCCTCTCAGGTTGTCGTCGCTGCTTTGTCTGGAAGTGCTCAACGACCAGCCGGGTGAGTTCAATACACCTACGTATTCAACGCGCTAGTCGCGGTCCATTTGCACAATCGTCAATAATAATGACTGATTATGTACGTCGATCGGCCTTGTAAAGGTGTGCCCTGGCGTGCTGGGTCATGTACAGACATTTACCAGATGTTCCGGTTGAATGGTCTTGCTTAGTCCTATACGTCTCGCTCGAATGACGCTGTGTGTGCATTGCTCTACATAGAAGCTAACTAAATTACAGCATATCCCCCTATAGAGTACGTGTCCTTTACACGACGTTGTGAAAGCTTTATTTATTATCGTTGTGACATTTATATGACGTGCCATAAATGTTCAGCGGTTCCATGCTCAAATGACGATTTTTGTGTGTCCCCGTTTATGATTACGATAAAATTTAATTATTTTATTTGTTAGGCATCTGAGCTTGAGTTGTTAAGGATATAGGCGCTATAGAAATGTTACAAGTGTTATTATTATTATTATCTATTAAGTTCTGTACAACTTTACGACAATACTTCGTATCTCGGTGACTGCTATTCGTATTATTAAGTTCAGACACACGTTTGACGTCAGTTCCATCCGTCGGCATAACGTGTGGTTAAACATCACATATGATTACTGACGAATTTCGGCGATCGAATAATGCGCTGTGGTGTAGTGGTTCCAGCAACGGGCTCCCAGTCGAGATGTTTTGGTTCAATTAATTATAATGCCGTTTCGAACATTGGGCTATTTCGTTCACTCCACATTGCTCAAGTTCACTCGGCTGGATTAAATAATTTAGGCACACCTGGCTGTAGATAATGGTGGAGATATGAGGACTGTGTTGTAATAGCAAACTGGCTCAGTCACTCGATCAGTGGGTATAGAGTTTCGGAGTATCGACTAAGTGGACCCGGGTTCCAATCGTGTGCTGCTGGGTCGAACATTGGGCAACTGCGTTCACTCTATATTAGTCCAGTTCATTCAGATATGTGAAAGAATATTTTGTCTAGAGATATTGGTGGATATTTGTGAATGAACAGTCTTCGCGCATAAATGGCAGCGTGGCTTAATGCTTTCCAGAAAAGTCAAGAGGGTGTTTGATTGAACAGGTATCCCAGGGTGCAAAGCGTAAAGCGCTTTGAACAAACCTGAGGTTTTGTTACCACGATAATATATAAGAACTTGCTTACCTTTACGAATCATTTTCGTGTAGTAATTGCAGCACGGCTTAATGCTTCCGAGACCATTCACGATGCCGTTCGATGGAACAAGGATGGACGCTAGATTAGCTGCTTCGCTACTTCGTTAATATTCATGACTTGCACTGTTATAATTAGCGTCGTCAGCAACTGCATATGTCTATGTGGCGAATAGGTGAGACAATTTAACAGCGCTTGCTATATACATAGACGGAATATCTATATTCCCTAAATTGGCAATTTTACAGCCATTGGTGGGTTAATTACGGCATATTGCATACTTTTGCCAAATTTACATGTACCGTGATGTACGTATTTATAGAGCACATCAACCCAGGTGCAAATAAAAGTTATGGCCTATACTCAGTAGGGGCCTATAATTTAGATAGGCATATATAAGAAAACATAGCTAGCTAGTTGACTATTTAAAAAAATAACATCGGCTCAGTATATTAACTCTTAACGTGACATTCAGTGTAAGATTAATACGTAGGCACTAGATAACGTATGCCAATCGTCATTTTAATGATAGATTATTATTATATTTTCTATATGAGCGCTTTTTCTTAGTGAAATGCTCCCCGATTTGGTAACCAAAATTAATGGTTTTCTCCACTGTGAGAATATAGCTAACTCATAGCATCGCCGTCAGAGGGCGGTAATATACCAAATGTCCGATGTCCGAAAGGTGGCGCAATTAATAAGACGCATGTGGTAGAAATAGAATTATGTCGCAGAATCAGAACGAAGAAATAGCTGATATTTTGGCTGACAACCCCGCGTTAGAATTAATACAGGACGGCGAAAAGGTAGCGACATCGATCGCTTGCGTATCAATTGTGTGAAAGAAAGAAATACCTAAGTATAATGCCGCTACGGTATATGAACATATGGCGATAATAAGTGCACTCTGCCTCTGTCGGTTCAGAATCAGTCTGTCGACTGTCGCTCGACTTCGCCGAGAAGACAATCTGGTGACTTAGCCAGCGTTTGAATGTTATCCGTGTGGGGCTAAACAAAGCTGGGCAAAGCTGTCACCTCATGGATAGTGGTTAATCCTGCCATAATTCCTATTTTATAAACTACTGCAAATTTGTAGTTATTTTGGTGTTAATATAAGTTTAAATTTAATTTAGTTTTTATAATATAACATTATCTGACAAAAAGGTATCCTTATTTAATTATTTCAAACTCGGCCTGAGACAGGACTAACATTAATGTGATTGAGGGATATACAGTCCCCAATGTAGAGAGCCAGGTTTTTACACTAGGTCTAGGTATGACGATTGAACCAAGGTTGCATGTGGATCTGATATGCTAACAACTACACTAATGCATGCTTACGATAGTGCATTGATTTAACACAAACTATTCAGTTTGAAGAAATATTCAAACAGTTCCTTGTTCAAGTTGTTGCACGTTGCCACTGATTGATTTTTTGCAGGTGCGATGTACATTGTCAGGCCATGAAATGCCTGCTAAGAAGGATGTGCTGGAATCCTACATCAGTGGCAAGAAATACCAGCGACTGCACAAATTGACAGAATCCGACATAGAAAAATACAAGTGCCATCTTGTCCCTAGCACCAAAAAATGGCGCAAGTAAGTGAAAAAACATGAAACATGGCATTTCATTGAGTGTATATATTTTTCTTTTCATTTATCACAGACTTTACAAAATACACAAATCTCGTTATATTTATTAACAGAAATAAAAATATTGTTGGAGTACGTAAATTACATGATCTTTAAGACACACTTTTTAAAGTTTCTAATCAAACATGTGTACATGTGCATGCATTTCCCAATAGATATGCATGAATTATTATTTGAATTTGGCCGGTAGATTATTTGGATTCATTCATTTTTGTATGATGTTAGTAATAGTAGTAATAATTGGGATTCTATTGCAGACAATCATATTTTTATTATTGTTATGTAGAAGGGATGAGTTTGCGCAGTTTGCTAGTCAAGGGTGGTCAGTCGTCTGCGTGGTTCTGTTGGGTGACACATGACGTGCACAGACTCATGTCAGTGTAATTATAGATTTAGCTGTAGGCCTAATGTATTTATAATTATAAATCTGTTATATTATTTTGTTAATTAAGTATGAAACAGACAAACAGTGTTACACTGAATGTTTATTAACAGCTGAGATGTGATTACATTTTTTTTAACATATATTTTAATATCATCATTATTTTCATTTAAAGTTTTAAACATAAGATAAATACCTAACACTGTGTGTATGTATATCATTTGTATGTAAGCATGTGTTGGGTGATGATGGCCCATTGAAAATCATGATATACCGTGTGACGTGGTTACCATCATGAAATAAGGCGTTTACCTACTACAGTGTTCTGTAATTGTTTTTGACAGAAATCAGCTATTCTGCTTGTTGACAATGCGACATCTGAACAATACAGCAGTACACATTCGGAGACACATTGACGGAAAAAGATTTCAGAAGGCTCTACACCGATGTACGTGTTGGAGCGAGGCTCATTTTTGCTTTGTATGGTGATGGAGCTAATTCTGTAACATTTCTAGTCCAGTTGTGGTCCGTGCAGAATGGTCACCAATGCAACACAAAAGTCTGATCAAATGGTCACTTAAAATCGTGGCAACATAAGTCTTCAAGTGTAATAACAATGTGGCAATTCCATAACCTGCATAATTATTATATATTACAAGTAAATATGCTTAAATATAAGCTTGTATGCCCAAATCTGTACTATTATACTTTATTAGCAATATATTACAGTAATTTTAGCTTTTGTTACAGGTGATTTTGTCAGTTCTGAATGTCCAAAATACAGTAATTTAGTAAATATACATGACATGACTACCTAAGCACCATCCACATGTTGACAACTGCAATAGCGTCAATACGCATTAGTACCAGTTTCATTCATAGTTTCATTCGCTGGAGCATTTATTTATTTTTGCAGAACTTGGTGAAGACCAAGCCACCACCTGTCGTGATGTAATTGTAGATGTTCTGGGACTTTGTAATTTTATTTGACTATGAAGTATAACATTTACACCTTGTGAATTATGACACGTTCCGTCATCCGCCATTGTCCCTCAGGGAAGCTGTGCCAGGAGACAGGGGTGGAGTTTAAAGCAAGACTGGGTCGCAAGCGCCCTCAGGCCGACTCCGACGAGGGGGAAGAGGGGGAGGATGGTCGACAGGAAGACAACCTCGATGATCTTTATCCTCGTATGTCATCGCCTCATCATATATTATATTATTATATTTAATTAATTATTTTTTTAAGATAACTACATTACTTTTACTTAGTGTTATGTCTGCAATATTTACTAGATTTTTTATTTTACATAATTTATTAAATGGTTTATCTTATATGACATTCTACTTATTTGTTTTATTTAGCTACATAATTTATTAAAGCAGAAAACAGTTTAGTACTATGTAGTCAATATTTAGTTGATGCCTTATTTTACGTTACTTATTTATTTATAATAGGTTTTTATATTATTGTTATGTGTGTATTTTATTGTTAAGTAAAATAATTTTGTGTTTGATAATGTATTTTAACTCCAAGTAACTTTGAACAGAATCATATCCCGAAATGTGGCGCTATATAAAATAGTTATGCAGTTTTTTCTTGGTTCCACACACTAGCAGTGATACCAGAAAGGGTGCTGTGGCTATACTACTAAAGTAACATTTAACAAACATTAGAAAACCCACATCATCGTTACCATGTTCAATCATTTGTTAAAATGATGAATATCAGAGAATCAGAGGTAGGCCCTGAAATGTTAATTATTAATCATATCACAGTGTTATTGACATGAGTATAGACATAAGCATTATTATATCAGTGTCTGCTTCATATTGCTAAATCCATGACATAGACCATTTTCCTAAAGTATTTTCCACATGCACAAGGTTCCCTTGATTGTTAGGGTATGTTTTAAGTATTACATAGATGCCATGTTTTTTCAAATGCAATATATGTGTGGCTGCACCTTGTAAATATGTTTGAGTACAACTTAGTTCATTTCAAAATTGTCTGCCTTAGTAATAAGCCTATTTATCTTCTGTTGTAGCGGCTGATTTTCTCGCGAATGGTGAACAGACAAGGGATGGAACAGACTCTGAGGAAGAACTCGATGAAAACTTGCAACCAGAAAACTGCAGCCAGGCCAAGAAGACAGCAGACGTCGGGGACAAAAATAAGGTATCGCACAGCTTTTCCAATTTACACAACCTGTAAATGTGAGGGAAGTCTGCTTTTTCTTGTGGTCCAAATGATGGATTTTATGTTTGCATACATGAAACAAGTTTTGATGATCCTGGTTATGTTTTGCTGTAGACTTCTATTTTATACACTCCATTTAGGCTGTTGTCAGACATCCAAAGACGATGTGATTACACTAATATTAAATATGGCAAATCTGTAAGTTATGTCACGTTTAATTTAGACAGTTTTAAGTCACCCCACTTCTGTATTAGGCCTCTCATGCAGACATGGGGTTAAATACATTGAAATGTATTTAAATATAAATACTCTTGAGGGAGTCAAATACAATTGCAAATACTTTTAAATGCAAAAGTATTTAAATACAAATACAGTGAAAAGTATTTCAAATATTTTTTTCAAATACTTTTCATTTTCATGATATATTACTATAATAGGTCAAAGAAAAGCAAACCATATATCATGACATCTAGTCTACAGGCATAATTAGTGTTTTACTCATGTGAAGAGAGGCAGACCAGTGCTAGGGGGTATTGTTATTGCTAACTACATTGCGGTGACAACTGACTCAGAAACCTCTATCCACAGAGGTAAAGGCCATAATCTATTTGTTTGTTAAGTTAAGCCAGGAGATCCATAATAAAATGCCTATGTTGCCCTCAGAAGAGACACTGCTAATGACTGTCATGAACTTGTGAGGAAGTGTGACAGCTCAACTTGATAGACACCAGGAGACCAGTATAGCCAGGTGCCTGCTTGGAGCATGGCTAAAGAACAAAGGAGATATTGACCTATTGTCACTGCCCAGTGCTAATCCATCCTCTGGCACTGAGCAAACAGCAGTTGTGTCACTGCCAAGACCTAGGGAGACACCTGCTGTCACGTGTCTCCAGTAATAAGCACTGTTGGGTGACAGACACACTAGCCAATGGGTATTTTGAAGGTTGAAAGCAACTTGTTTGGTGAAAGATGATTGCAGTGAAGGTAATCAGTTTGGCAGGCATTACATGTGATCATGAAACATAAATGTTGATACAACGTATTTAAAAAAAGTATTTGAAAGTATTTAAAAATGTCAAATACTTTAATTTAAGAAAGTATTTAAATACAAATACTTTCCATTCTTAAACATCAAATACAATTACAAATACTTAAAAAAAAATATTTAAATACTTCAAATACAAATGTATTTGCCCCCCCCCCCATGTTTGTTATCATGCTAACCCGTACAACCACCACCTTTGCATGCAATTTTTTGGATAAGATAATTTTGCATAGATTCCAATCACTACGTTGATTTTACACTTTATGCATATCTGTATTGATTACTTTGATTTATAATTACCAAGTATATCAAATATTTGCATGAATAATGATAAACAGTAGTGCGAACCATCATTATCATTGTGTGTGTAGTTTTTATGTAATGGTTCAGGGGAGACAGCCATAACACGGAGGGTAAACACACCGGACTGTTGTTCGAGAGCGTCATAGTTTCAGAATATTTTATTTCATTCACTCAACATTGTCTGTGGCTTTCAGATACAGTTTCCATTTCCAATGTATACTACCGATGTCTGCTTTGAGGAAAATAGCACAAATAAAGATGTTTTGATTTTTGTTTCCTGTTGTGATTTTAGGCACCTGGAAATGAAAGAAAAGCACCAAAGAGAAAGAAATCCAGTGGAAGCAAGAAACAGAAATCACAAGGGAAAAGAGCCAAATGAACTGTGGAGAGGACAACATTGTGGGAGAGTCATAATTGGGGTTGTAACATTTCGCCAGTGGCTGTAGTGTTATCAGCAGAACGAACCGGTAGTATTTGTGATAACAAATGTTCATTATATGAAACAATAAAATACAATAATGATATGTTCTTGACGATTACATAGTTTGGTTTTTACTGTACAAGTGTGAAAGTTAATTATGTTGCAAAACTGGCACATTACTCCATCAGATCTTTCTCCTGTTTGTTGTTTTCTTTGCACCCTGCATTATCTCAAGGTAGTGCAAGGGGTGTTTTTTCTTGCTAAGTCACTGTGCGACCAGTTTTATATATGTATGTAGTAGTCTAGATTTTCTATTTATGCTAGGTATCTTGGTGGTCTAATCCATTTAGATTGTGTGTCACCAGGGAGACTAAGTGAGGCTAGTGTGTGTGGGGGGGGGGCACAAAACATCCAATTAGACCTCCCTTGAGGCTAACCAAAACCACTTTCATGCTCTCCAAAAATGTACTTTAACAAGAATGACAACGGTGGATTAAGTGGTGCGGGAGGTGCTTTTGAAGATTATTTTTGCCCGCCAGAATTTTTGTATCATCACCCCTGTCAGCGCGACGTGGGAGGGATGCGGGCTATTGAAGGTTTTAGCAGCCAGAACTTCAGCACCGCTGTCGATTTGACCCCGATATTTTATTGTTTTAATCAAATCTTACATTTATAAACTCACTTAACTTGTTGCACTTCTGATTTCGACGCTATCGTGACGTAATGTGACGCCAGTACATCCAAGCTGGGGCTCTTCAACACACAGCGCCAGCCCTCACACTGATGGGATCAAAACTTAAAAGAGATACCGTACTATATGACGAGACGTCCGAGATTGAGCGAGATCATTGCGCGTTTGGTCACATTGATGGGGAAGTGCCCCAGCTCCTATCTAATAGCTCTGCTTAGACGTCTGACACTCCCTTTCTGACATTTAAACACATTACAGCGAAGACAGACAGTGTTTAGTAACGTGTTCGAAGAATTATTAACATAAAGTTGTTGCCTTTCACAATTCATGCCCAGAAATGATGCTTCTACATTTCAAGTTCACCAGATCATTTTGTGGAGAGGAGAATCGCGCGTATCAAAATGCCAACCGGGTGTTTGTCGGTGATGGATCATACTGACAATGTTCAATTCGCCGATTTCGCTGCCTTGTTTGCACGTTCGTTTACTGCTAAACTAAGCACAACGATATCACAATAATTTAGAGATTTCAAAGCTGTTTTGCAGGAATATCTCAAAGACTGCAACATTGTAACGGTTTGAAAACGATCTAGGCGGATTTTCAGCATTGCTCGAGACATCACAGAACTGTTTGGCGATTTACGGCAGCAGTTCGTAATTTGAAAGTTTCCAAATCCAAACATTTTCAGTTGGTAAACAAAACAACATTCAGTTTCAAAACAAACATTAGAGCCTACTGGCAATAATGCTGCGGCGAATTAATCTTAATACGCGTTGATACTCAGCGTTCCCAAGTTCCAGATAGCAATTTCAAGTTACAACGCTGGCTAATTGGATGTATGAATAACACAAGTAATCATTAATTGGCTAGTTGGGTGTTTTCGCACTTTTGATAGCATTTAAAAGTTACGTCCTCATGATTCTTTTATGTTATGCAAATAATATCAATGCACAGTAATAGGCGTTTTTGCCAATAAAATGATAATGCAACCAAAATAGTTATGACAAGTCTTGGCAAAGTTTTACAAATAGTTATTGTGTAATATACACAGTGGAAGTTTACGGTTGGTCACCTGTAGAATTCAAACAGAATTGGTGTATTTATTTATGTAGTGTTGACATGTGAATTATAGTGGCATATGTGACCAAGACTGAAGGTGGTATAGGACTGCGTTGATATCGAGTTTATAAAGTCGGGGGAAGACAGCACGCTGATGGACGACGCTTCTGGCTGACAGGGAAGCGAGGGAGGCAGAGTAAATCATCGAACAACGATCTTATTAAAACAAAAATTGACATTTTATTGCATTCGTGTCTTGGGTGTACATAAATTAGAACCTATACGCGCGTATATTTACACATGTGTACATATCAACATATACAAACAATGTCTACATTCAGCCTTGTTCTGAACAAGCGTATCACAGTTGTACGTCGACGATTTGCCCCGCGGCGTCGCGTGAGCGCAGCGGGAGATTGGGGTGTTGGGTTTTCGGCAGCGAATTTCGAATATTCGGGGCTGTTGGGATTCGCCGAATACTGCATTAGTTTTACCACTGTTTTTTGTCCCATGAGCGGCTTTAACGTTTGCTGTATTCATAAAAGTACCCTACGGGGGCAACCGTTTCTCCTCTACCATTCTACCTATCTATACACACGAGCTTTTAAAACGCGACTATTCGAATATCGTCTGCCGAAACCCAAGCCCCGCCCCCCGTTTACGCGTCACGCGACGACGGAGCGTCGTCATGGTAACCGCTCTCCCTGCCGTTATGTAAATTGAATGTTTTTGTAAGTCGGAACTCGGCTGTTTCTGTCCCGGGTGCGACGAATGGAGGTCGGCGAATCGTCTCCTTCCCCGGAAGGTGTTATCTCGGCTCGATTGTACCGGCCATCGTCTGTCCGCTCGCTTGCTCCACTCCCGGAGTCGTTTCGGGTTCGCCGTGCATTGTTTTACGAAGACTGCACATGCGCAGGTTGGTTCGTAGCGACGCGCATGGCCGCCGGACGCCTCGCGCGGTCAAGGCACGCGGAAAGGAGTCCCCCCTAGGGCGTGGCTTCTCTCGCCCCAGACAGGAGACCTTTCGCCGACGTGAAATGACGAAACACCGACGTATAATAAACTGGCGATAGTTTCAGACATTCCCGACTGGAATGGCGCTGTAGTTTGTTCAATTACTAGTTAATCTGAGGCCCGACAACTGTTCGTAAAACAATGCACGCGCATGAGTGCTGGTAGAGCTCGTAAGAATTCTTGAGTGGTAATTCTGAAACAGACATCGTGCATGAAGTTAAAAGTATGTTCTATTTGTAACAGGATGTTTGTTGCGTTGAACGCGGGCAATTGTTGAGCATGAATTGATGAAATTGTATTGCGGTTAACTAGTTTGCCTGTGCCAAAATGCAAATACAACGTTTTGAAATTTAGTGTTTTGTTTTTATAATTTATTATTTGAACATGCTGCGGGGTCGAAAGTGTTAAATTGCGAACATTGCTATCGGATTATTATACGCTATTTCGCGGGTAATAGGGTCTATATTTATAAACCTTTAGCATATTTAGTCTAGTCTTAAAAAGTGTTAAATAATAAAAATTTACTTCTATTATGTGTATCCTCGGGGAATAGCTAAGCCTAAGAGGAACAACATCCAAAGAAGCATAACGGTAAACTGGGGACAGGCAAAAGTTGTTATTGAAGCATGGTACCGTCGAAAGTTTAGGGTGAAAAGTGCTTTCAAATATTGCTATTGCTAGAAAGATTGCCATAGTTTCAAATTAATTTATAGTGATAGGGAATTGACTGCATATTTTGTGCGCTGCTACAAAGAAAGCATGCAAGCTTGCCACTGTTGAGCTTATTTATTGGAACAAAGGATGTTAGGAAATGGTTTATCTAAGCATGCAGGAAGTTATATAAAATTTAATGTATTTTTTTAGTATAAAAAGCACGGTATGTGTAATCGCAGCCGATTCAATCGGAAGCCAGGAAAACCAATAACACGTTGTCTCGTTTTATAAAGTAAAACACCACGTGACTGACCTGTTTACTGGCGAGTAAGAACGATCCTCGAGCACAGTGTACCCGTCGCTGACTTGTAGAGCTTGCCATGGCAATGGTTGTCATCGGTGAAGCTGCATTCGATGTCAGCCGCGACGTGGCCGTTCGAAGACCTCAGCTTGAGCGCGTGAGCACCGAAGCAGTAGTGTCCCTCAACCTGTTCTGTGTTCGTCATCGTCTTGCCGTCCTCGACCCACGAGAAGACAAGCGTCGCAGCCACCTGGGGACCAGACAGTTGTTCATTTCACCAGCGGAGGCAGATGCAACATTGACGATGATATACATGTGCAATGAAAAAAACGCTCTCAGTATCCACACATGTCGGGTATGTCAGTGTTTCGTTCAAAACGATTTTTGGAAATTCATCGGTTGCTGTCATTTGTTGTTCTCCAAATACGGGATGTTCCTCGTAAAATGTAGTCTTTGAACTGTCTTTGAAAACCTTTATATACTGAGAAACAGCCAAGATGAAATTAACTTCCTATACAACTCAATATAACTGCATCTTACTATGACAACGTCCCTGTCTAAAATAGCGTTAATCAAACCAAAAAGGTTACCATCTTGAAACCATTCGTACCTATGTGATAAATCCATTCTCTAAGCCCCCCATTAGCGTCAATGTCAGAAATTGACCTTCCCGGTTTTTTTAATCTACATCGTGTATTTTAGCGCCTCCAAATGGAAGTATACGTCTAGATTGGTGGCGCTTTATAAATCTTATTATTATAGACGCTTACATATTGCATGGATGGCATGTAGCTATCGGTCCAGGTGCGGGTGATCACGATGAAGACACGCTTGCTGCGGTGAGCGGCACATCCGACCCACTCGAGGTCGCCGCCCCAAGTGCTGCCCATGGGCGTGTGGTTTCCTGCAAGAACACCACCGAGGAACTTGAATAGCACATATCTCCTTTTGTCATAAACCTGTTTCTATAGATATAGCCTAATCAAATGACAGAAAGAACGTAGCAAGTGACAAAAGCACAACAAATGATGCAAAATTTGAAAAACTGATTTATAGAGTCACAAAGAACAGTGGCTTTCAGGATGCCTGTGTAAGATTTTCCTTCCTAGTCCTACCGTCGCAATCAGACGAGTTCATAAATGTATTTTGTTCACTACAGATCGACAATCAACCATTATGTATCGATGTGTTCTCAGCATTCGATGTAGCGATAGTATGCAACGTGTACCATGCAAGTCTCGTCTGCCGCCATATTGTGTTTATGTTATTTTTCCATTTTCACTCATGATCCGGTCCCAGCGACTCGAAGCAGTTAAACATGTGTCGTTTTACACCCAGCAGCAGAAATCTCCGTTGTAAGTTTTATAGGTTTCAACCCAACAAAAACACATCTAGAAGGTGAGAACTGTTACGCAGATAAGTTGTTATTTTCAAATGGTTTGCTTTTTGCAGTAATTTTGACTTTGTATCGCTCAAAACGGACGCGAAATTAAATTCACCTGCGTGCCGTATTACACAAAGAAATTAGGCCTTCCGTCGAGCGCTTATACGAGTAGGTACATGCACACGTATGCTGTGAGAAGCACTTACTGCAGATGTTTGGGATCTCATCGTTGCCGTTCTTGCAATCCTGAACTCCGTCGCACACCGCCATGTTGGCAATGCACTGCGGGACCTCGTCAGAAGCCTGCAGGCACTGGAACTGGCCGGCGTCACAGCCGTTACCTGTAGCAACCAAACCACTGGTCAGTCGACAGCGTTCACCGGTCACGACAGATATCATACTATATCGTATTACATTATATTAGTATTCATATTTTTGGCGTGTTATGGGTTGATGTTTTACATGTTTCTTAGCGGATTTAGACTTTTTAAAATTTATCCGGAAGGTTGGAGAACTTGGAAGACAAGATATTTCAAAAGGCGATAAATTTTTTAGTCTTGAAACCGTAAAATATTTTGAAATACATAAAACATAAAATTCTATCATGCACTGTTAGTTGTTATTTAAAACACAGTATTTGTAGACTCCCTAAGCATATTTCAGCAAAACATCACCGATCAGCCGCAACAATGGTAATTGTAATTTGTCAGTATATTGAGAAAGCTTAAAACCCAGACCGTAATATTAAAGAGTACCATCAATGTTTCGAATGATAATTCTCACGTTCTCACTGACCCTCCTTTCTATGCCTCTGTGATGTTAAAACCTGGCGCCAGACTTTTAACGAACATCTGGCAGAAATGGAAATCACCCAATGAAGACAGCGAAATTTCGAAAGGTCGTGCAAGATGGAGAAAAGGAACAGGAGGAACTAAGCCTAAATAAGCTATAAAAAGTCAACAATGACTGTCTAATCACCGTTGGACAAACGCTTGTAGTAAAGCTGAGGCTTCATGTTGCCAAATAAGTTGCAAAAGATCGTATTAGATGGACAAACCTCGTCCCCAAGCAGATCCCCAAAAGAACAAGGAGGAAGTAACCCTAAGTGAGCAAGCCAAACACAAATCCGAATATCAACT
>OZ024859.1:12025969-12105969 GCA_964017155.1 Oasisia sp. SBJ-2009
TATTAACTATTAATGTTTTAATATGTTTTAATTTTAACACATCATTAATATTCCATTACATTAATGATGTATAATGTATACATGTAATTTCAGTTTCTGTGTGTGTTCTTTTATTCCATGCATTGTGCACTTTCTGTTATATATTTGTGTTAAACTAAGAAATAATTGCGGCTCCTATGAGAGCGACTATTATAGTCTTAATAGGAGTAACATACCCCATTCAATCGTTGTACTTTACACTGTATTTGTATATATGAATATTCATATTACATTAATTTGATATATTGTCATATTTTGTAATTTGTGACTTGAATAAACATGTCTTGTTCTTACGCAATTAGTAATCATTCACTGAGCTGTAGCATACCCACGAAGAGGAGTAATACGTCAATAAAAGTTCTTAGGACATATACTGTCATACTATCCAGCTACGCTCAGTTCCGAGACCGCTCACTGGGGTGTGTTCTACATTAAATAAAGCTTTCTTGTGAACTTGAACCGCTCCAACGTATTATAGGAATATAATAACTATAACAATGACAGTAGACAGTATGATCTAAGCAGACAATATATATTACATAGTTTTATGCTGTTGGTGCGTACGCAAATGTTCGACCAGTTCTCCACGGATAATACTGTGTGACATGCAATTATTGAAAAGGTCTGAATATCATACCTTAATTGTAGTTAAAGTGTTAATCACGACTCGTATCACACATGCCAGATTTTTTCACGGTAATGGAATCCACAAGTTAAACTCATTGATATGTTTTAAATATAAAAGTTGTGTTCTAACTTATGTGTGCCCCAAAGAACCTCATGGTCCCTTGAGCCACTGGCGTGCTTCCACTAATATGCATTGGAACTTGACAATACCGTCCCGAATTGCAAGACCATCGTTGAGGTAATTACACATTTATGTGATAGCACGGGCGTCGATCGGTGGGGGACGGGGAGGACGCGTCCCCCCCCCCCACTTTTCAGGGTGGGGGGACAGCAGAGGAATTGTCCCCCCACTTTTCAGTTCAGAAAAATTGCGAGGCACATAGCCTGCCTCAACACTCCTCTCTCTTAAGAGCCGCTACATAGGACTAGCTAGACAATAAACTCGCGATATGAAGTTCAGCACAGTTATTTATCGCAAAATAACAGGATGCAAACAAGTTTTGAGGCATGTTTTGCTGTTAGTGCGCCATAATCCGTGATAGTTATTTTAACAAACGTAATATTTTAATGTATTGAACGAAATTTTAGAAAACTCTTCACAGTTGTCATCACAGGAGAGTTATCGAACATTCTGTGGCATTTATACCAAAAATGCTTTGTTATTTCGCTGCACACTGATGATTTTAAATTTATCGCGCATACGCAGAAAGGCCAATCGGAAAGTTTATAACTACCGGAAAAAATGTAAGCCGCTGCCGGCTCTATCAACCTTGTATTGATATTATTGATAGGCTAGGCTCTAGCCATCAAGCACATTTTAAATGACGAAATTTGTGTTGCAATTTCACCCCTCGCCTGCTTGATGCTTATCGATAACGTCAGAAATGGCGGATTCTTGCACTTTGTGTAACCTATTCCCATTTGAGTGATGACACATTTCTTTGCCAAAATGTTGGATTGGGAAGTTCTACACAGGCACAGCATGGGCGTCGACTTGAAGGGGTCAGCATAGGAAATGTCCTCATACTTTTTCAGTTCATAAAACAAATTCATAGGCATGATCACTCCCCTCTGATCACTCCCCTCTCTTAAAAACCCTACATAGGTCTATTATTAAAAGTAGTAAAAGTAAATAATAAAATAAATTGCTTGGTTGGCAGCAGCCTGCAACTTGATCTAAGTCCAGTGAATATTCATCATGCCGGGCTCTGTCATTTTGCACCCTTGTATTGATATATATATATATATATATATATATATATATATATATATATATATATATATATATATATATATATATATATATATAGCCATCAAGCATATGATAGATTAATATTTTTTGTTTGCCCTTGTAACCCCTTGGATTGCAGCCTTGTCGCCCTGGTGGATATCTATATCGCCTACGGCGGAACCAGAGGATTTATGCACTTTGTGTAATTTGATATCATTTTAATGATGCAAAATGTCTTTGCCAAACGGTGGAATTGGGAAATCCTACACAGGCACATGTTCAGTGACTGGGGTAGGCC
This sequence comes from Oasisia sp. SBJ-2009, assembly GCA_964017155.1. NCBI lineage: Eukaryota > Metazoa > Annelida > Polychaeta > Sabellida > Siboglinidae > Oasisia > Oasisia sp. SBJ-2009. The sequence continues at coordinate 12,028,165 of OZ024859.1, forward strand.
ATGGCCCCTCATCAAATATATGTTGCCAACATAACTATTATAAATAGCATAACATAAATGCTTTTTCTTAGTTTAGAATTAGCACCAGACCAACAATGAATTATGTTTTGTATTTAAAAAATACTTATGTGTATTTCAGCTCATATATATATATATATATATATATATATATATATATATATAAGCCTAAAGGCAGCTTATATCGACCAGTGCCTAGAGGACCGGCTTATGTAGACCAGACGTATTTTTTTATTTAATACAATTTCCAAAGATGTAAAACTGGAACATTGTTTCTAATACTAATGTTTAACACATAATGAAAGTTCATCAAAATATTTCAATAAATAATGTATATGCAAAATAATAGGTCTACATAAAACCCCGTATGCATAGATGCAGATTTATCTAGACCGGAAAGCAGGAAGCTGCATATATTTAGTTAGCCTTTTTTGCGGTAGACGCCGAATCTAGTAAACAGTAAAACAGTGTTGAGAAATGTAAACTAAGTGGAAGCCCAAGTTACGTTTGATCACGGAATGTATCGATGCGATAACAACAAAGATCAACATTTTTTAAAGACAAAATGCAAGTTTTACTAATTTACACATAATAATATAGCCTTTTGCATCAGTATGAAGCATATCATACACTGAACACGAAACTCCAACCCTTCGTTCGGTATATACCATAAAAATAGATTTATAAGAACTTTGACCCGGTACACATAACCTGGCACACAATATACTCAAAAATATGCACGGCGCTGGAGAAAACATGCTCAAAATCACTTAAGATGTTGTTCATTTAAAAATTAATTACGCACAGTACTTCACTGTCATATGAACTGTGTGCACAAACAATGGTACTGATCAATTCAATTGTGTTAGTTGTGAACTAACACGTCGAATCTTTATGTAGACCAGTTTTGGTCTACATGAAACAGCGGTCTACATAAGCCGGTCCTATATGCATAATCGGTCGACATAAGCTGCCTTTAGGAGTATATATATATATATATATATATATATATATATATATATATATATATATATATATATATATATATATATATATATATATATATATATATATATATATATATATATATATATATATATACATACAAATATATGTATAATATATATATTATGCATACATATATGTGTATATAAATTGGTCCCCCGTCCCCCCCCCACTTTTAAAACCGGATCGACGCCCCTGTGTGATAGCACAATCAAGGATCCTTGGTACAATGTTAATTTTACAAATTATATTTGTTGCTGCAAACGATAAAAATGATTCATGTGTCCCACGTTTTCTCCAGTGCAAAGTAACATTTGATATTTAGCTGCAGTGCACGCTGATATTGGGAAGGGTTTGCAACTGATATTGGGAAGGGTTTGCAACTGATATTGGGAAGGGTTTGCAACTGATATTTAAGAGCAGTACTAAATTAAATCTGGGTGCAACGCAAAGTCGTATTTAGGTGCAGTGCAGGCAATCCATTGTATACGACTAGTCACCGATTTAGGGCAGAACAAACTGGTATCTTGCCCAGGGCCCCACCATTGTTTTTATGGGGCCTCTACAAACTGTAAATTGAATCGTGCTCTCGTTGGTTTTAGATAGAATAATTGCAGATAGTGTAAAATGTGTTGTATCTCTACTTGACGGCGTTACAACTGATAACATAATGGGTTACTACGCTATATGATACACGTGCTCACACATAACCAACACGTAACTTATTTCTTGCACTGGTTGATTGCACAATGACGATGTGGATAAATGAATGCACTGGTGGTCTGGTGCTAGGCCGAATTTATAAAGATAATGAAGAAATATATGGCACAGGCAACTAACACATGCATGCGTAATGCACAGACTGGACATACACATGCACGCACGCACGCACGCACGCACGCACGCACGCACGCACGCACGCACGCACGCACTCACACACACACACACACACACACACACACACACACACACACACACACACACACACACATGTATAGGCCTATACTCAGACATACGATTGCCATTCGATGCAAATATGTTTTAAATGAAAAACAACCGCAGTGCTATGAAGTATGAAGTCCATGTTGTAGCTTAGCTAGGTCGACGTGACAATCTTTGTGATAAGGCGAATGGTCAACGATTGTCCAGGGGCCACCCCTGAACGTCCGGAAAACTGTGTCGCTCGCTGGGTAAATCCGATCTTTGCTCGGTCGACGAAACCCAACTCCGGGCATGCCTTTCAGAACATAAACAGGACGAAACAATGGAAGGGCGCCGTTGTGTCACCTCGGAAATCCGACTGTTGATCCGTGAACTTTGTTAGCAGCCTATGGAGTGCAGACGAATTTTGTTGCAAAGCAAACGTCCAAAATAGAGAAAGAATGAATGATGATACGTTACACGTCATCGGAGTGTTGTGTGTTACGTCACAAAGGGGTTACGTTTATAAACGTATATATAGCGTTGCCACCGTGACCTGATTTACATTTAATTATGTCAACGTCATGCCATAATCGTGGGGACAGGCATAAATACAATGTGACGGACACACAGAGACGTTTAACGGCTACATCTTAAACCGGTTTATGACACGGACGGAATACTACAATTGTTCGCAGCGTCGTGCGTTCTTTCTACAACAATACAATGATTTCAATCTACATCATTATTGTCGTACTTGCGACGTTATGGCTTATGCAGCGGTGAAACACGCCTAAACCGGATTACCTACGCTCTTTAACTTCACGACGTACGTACGCACGCATGCACGCACACACACATATTATATATATATATATATATATATATATATATATATATATTATATATATATATATATATATATATATATATATATATATATATATATATATATATATATATATATATATATATAATATATACACATGTACATATATATGTATATATATATATATATATATATATATACACACATATACACATATATATATATATATATATATATATATAAATATTTATACTAAACCGACCGTTTTGAACCAATCTTGCGACTATTTTGGACCACTTTTACATTTTGGACCCGGTGCCCGGGTCCAAAAAAATCAAAGCCTTTCATAATTATGAAAAACATGTTTGGTGTGTTTTAATTATGTATATGTGTGGTACACTTCTTCAAAATGTTGAAAATAAGTCGTTTTCCTAAAAACGTTTCTTATTTTGACAGTAATGTAGAGTTAAATATTTTTGTTTTTTTTGCATCCCAACCATTTTGCACCTGGTCTAAAAACCCTCCAATTGCATTATTTTACCGTATATGTTAAGCCCAACTTTTGCATGAAGTATATAGTATTAACTGTCTATGTGGTGTGCAAGTTTAGTTGTATTCCACGAAGAAATAAAAAAGTTAGCAATATGATATTGTCGTTGCGAAATATATTTTATACATCGGCATCGCTGTTGTACGTGACCTTGACCCTGGGCAGAGTTTATCGCCACATTCTTTGCACATCGTCGGCGTTATCGTGGTGCGAGTTTGTTTGTGTTTCCGAAGAGCGGCGATTTCTCGATAAATATTTCAGCATTAGGTCAGGTATATTAACCCCCTAAAATATGATTGTTATTACAAATACGAAAGCTTGGTTGTTTGTACATCGAGTGCGTGAATGAACTAATCAGAGTCGAGCTTATATCGAGGCGTGGCTTTGGATTACTTCCTGCTCTGGCAACTCGCTGTAAACAGTAGTAGAACATTTATTTTGCTTTGTTCGTTTTTTACTTTAAGTATAAGATACAGTGATCATTTAGTTAACTATCATACATTGGATTGACAGTCATCTTCAGGTATGTATAGGAATTCCTTATATACTAAAAGTGTTGAATAAATGGTATAAACATGCAGACGATGTAACGTGAAGTTGTAGTATTTTGTCTGGACTGGGACCGAGTTGATATTCATATTGGCTATTTATTGCTTGCTGATGTATTGCTGCAAATGACACTGCCAGTCCCTTACGTAGTCATTTTTAACTTAAAATATTATCTTGATGGGTTTATAGTTTAATCAATTAATGTCATTTAAACTAGAACCCATAATTATTAAATCACATTGGCATTCTCTAATCATGTAGGACAGACCTGGACTAAATAAACTAAAATGTGGTACTTGTCTTGTGTACTTTTCAAAATGTTTTCTAAATAGCTAGAAACCCACATAATCTAATGTATATCTCACATTTTATAACCATGTTTATTTAAATATATTTCAGGTACATATATCATCAAAACACAGGAGTGGTCGCCCCACGCCCCCCCCCCCCCCCGAAGATTTCATGGCAATCGATATACAGGATCATTGGCCACCACTGGATCGGAACTGCCAAGGAGCTCGTCAGCTCAGAAGCCCGGTGTTCTGCAGCCTGAACCAGCCATTGGTGATGAGCCACTGAATGGATATCGGTTATTTGAAACTCGACCGCTCATGAAGTTTGTCGAACAATTTCCTTGTCCCACATGGCAGCACAGTGGGTATGATGTAACAGTTTGGTGCAGGCCTTGCAACTAGAGTACTCTTTACATATGCAGGGCATGTGGTGCTATCATGAACTTGAAAAACACTTGTGGCGAAAACTTCAACTTGCATCTCGAGCAGGGTGCTGCCATTGACTGAAAACAGTTGATATCAGCTGAAAAGCAAGTAACAGAAGCAGCCAAGAGATGTAGAAAGAGGAGGCATGCTGGTACAAGTACTAGGTGATGGTAGCTGTGAAACTGGAGCTTTTGTAAGTGAAATAGTGTTGTCAGACGATATGTAGTAAAATATGTACCAAGGATTTGAACACTGTTTTCTCCATTTTTTTAGCCATGCATGTCAATATATGACAAGATATATAGAAAGGTTGTTGACTGATGCTGATGAAAATTGGCATAGTGTTGAAGTTACATAAGATGAAGAAACTGAAATGAATGAAAATTTTATTTAGAGAGACGTAGCATGTTTTGTCCACGGTGATTATGTGTTTTTGTAACATTTGTATATAAAAGATATATATATGTTTTAATATTTGTCTGATCTTGTTTCTTTTAGTTCAGATTAATACATAATGTATTGTAATCATGCTATCAAAATATCAACTTATCCAGTAATAAGTAATAACCACAAAATTGTGTTTTAAAAATACACTATTATATTTATCTTTGGTGGCCAGTTTTGGTCATGTGACTTGTCATAATTGAGTTATTCTATGTTTTTGCTTCCGATATATCACTATGCTTCTTTGTCACAAATTTGACATCTTTATGACTTATAACAAGTTATACCTGACCTTAGGTCGTTTAAGTTGGAATTGTGCCATGTAGTATATGTATATATAGAGTAGGCCTTAATTCAAGGAGATAATTGTATTACCCTTATCAAGGTGTGTAAATGTTATCTTAATCTGCATCAGAACAGTTTTTTATCAGCTGTAGACGAATAATGTTCTATTATTTGACTTGTATTTCAAAAAATACACACATACCATTGCATACATCCTTGTCAAACAATTCGGGAACAATACAAAATAAAACAATCACAGCAAACATGGTAGTAGTGTATATAATTGCTAATACAGGGTAGGGTCTGGAGAGTCCTAAAACCGTGCTAGTTACTATCGAGGAGCCACCTTTTTTTAGAAACTTAATTTACAACATCATTACATCATCTGAAACAAACTCTTCCAGAAACAAACAAAAACATTATAAAGATGCCTTTGCACAGCACATGTTTTTATTGTTTGCAGTGTTGTAAATAGTCATACTGTGTAAAGTTGATAGGTGGTTGTTGATTCTAAATGTTGCATACATGTTTTGCTTAGTGCACGTTACTTGATAATATGGCAAGATATAGAGTTTCACATACTTGGCAAATCCCGGTGAACTATGTGAGCTAAGTTTTTCTTTGACTATTTCAGGAATGTTATAATTGTTGCAAATTATGCCGAAGACTTTGCAAAATCATGTTTATTTTGATAAGTGCATATTTTATGATAAGCTTTTTATCATGATTATGTATCTCATAGTTATTATTCTATTACATTCAAAGCCCCATGCCATGATGCATTATTTAACGTGTAGCTCTATTAATGAATTTAATAATATTTTTTTATCTAGAGGAGGTAATTTGTTTAAAATTCTGATTATTTTAGAATATGTTTTCAGTGTGCTTTTTCCAGTTAATGTGTTTCTATAAATTGTTATTCTATTTTTCTTTGCTGTTTGAAATGTCATGTATTTAGATTTTAGTACATACAGTGATACTTTGTTGATTTTGAGCCATTCATTTATCTTACAAATTCTTTGTTTATTAAAGAATCTAACTTTTTTCATTTTTGTTATTACTGAACATATTTAGTGTACACTGTACTTGATATGGTTGTATTGTCAGCATAAATGAGAAAGATAACCATTTTACTGTCTTGTGCAAAATCACTGATGTATAATAATAGTCCTATGAGAAATAGTGGTCCTATGATTAAACCTTGTGGTACACCTGTTGTTGTTGATAGCATATTTGATTTGATGTTGTTAATTTCCATGCATTTTTTATGAGTTCTGGGTAGCTGCTGAATAAGTTAAGATTTGTTCCATGTACACCATGACATTTCAATTTATCTAGTAAAATAATACGATCAATGGTATCAAAGGATTTGGAAAGATCTAAATAAACATTAATAGGTATTTTATCTTTATCCTGTTTGGTTATTATTCTATCTATTAATTTTAGTGCCACTTAATGTTAGAGTCTTTAAATAAGATGATCATTGTTCAAATATTTTTGAAAAGTATTTTTGAAATAGTTGGTAGAAGTGGTATGGGCCTATACTCATGGATCCAGGGATGGAGAGAAGTAATCGTAAATACGATTACTTTGGTAACCTACTCAAGTATCAGTATGATTACTTTGCTTTTTGGGCCAATATACCCTAGTACAAGTATGATTACTCAGAAAGTACAAGTACAAGTATTACGAGTATGGAATACGATTACTCCATCTCTGCTTGGTTCACCTTTCTATAGACTGAGATGACCTTTGCAATTCTTCGTTTATCACGGATTATCCCTGTGGTTAATACTTGATTTGTTAATAAAGTTACATATTTTGTTAGTGCCGATTCAAGAATTGTTAGCAATTTAGTGGATAGACCATCAACTACATGTTTTTGGTAAATTAGTTATCATACTCTTTATGATATCTTCTTCAATGTGCTTAAATGTGAAATTATCGTCTACTATTTTATTTAAACAATACTTTATGTATGTCCACGAGTGCCTTTATATATAAAACAATTCGGCTTGGACACCACACCATAAGATTGTGCCCACTTTTATTCCCACATGGGACATTTGGAAAAAGTCAACATGGGAACTTAACAAGTGACCCTTGGCATTAATGGCCATAACAAAAGTGGGGAAACATCTCATGGCCTTAGATGTATGCAGAGGCAAGGAAGGAAAGGGCAGTTTGTGGAATGAACATACATTTATTGAAAATACCTCTCTTGACCCAGCAATTAGAAATTATCTTAATACATAATTATTATTTGCAATACAAAAATTGTAACATATATATGTATGACAAGAAATATATAAATCTAATTTGAAAATATACATGTAATAAGAATTCCAACAGCATTTCACCTGAATACCCCATGTTTTAAGATTTTGTATTTGGAGACTGCATTATATATAACTATTTGAACTCGTTATTATTTTTAATTTACAAAGAAGCTACTGCTACACGTCATAATATCATTTAACTATGACAAGAAGGGGATTGTGCTTTATATTGCAATAATTGTACTGATGGTCATACAAAACAAAATAACATTACCACAGTTTGCTCATACTGAACACATTCATAAAAAAACGGACGTTTTGCTTACCCTTTCATTGTACCAAATCAGCATTGCTGACATTTATGGATGAGAATGTGATGCACAGAAGTTTAGATGAAAAGGTCAGAAAGAAGGTGATGAATGAACAGTGGAAGACACAAATGAATACCCGCAGAGCTTTGTACAATACACTGAATAGGTATAGCTGTAGCAAACTATTTTACAGCTAAACACGTTTTTCACTTTTATAAGTACTGATGTTGTATAATAATTGTGCAGAGATCCATGTGGGTACTGGTTTCTGGAAATTTTGCCATACAGAACCATAGTATGCTGTTTTTGAAATCTTTGAGCAACATATCAACATCAGAACCATTCATTTCATCACTGGCATGCAAGCAAAGTGTAAAATGAATATTCTTTGTGAAATACAATATTCCTAAGACTATATTTATTTCATATGACATACGCTTTCTGCCTCATCATATTCAAAATAATCATTGCGCGACAAAATGTAAAGTATTCAATGTATAAACATTAAACACCACATGCTGTTTGTTAAAATTCCTGTGGTTATCAATGTGAACAGTTGTTTCGAATGTCATCTGATACAATTTATACTATGCGTTTCTTTAAATAATTTTCATGAGTTATGGCGCATGGCCGGAAGTCAAGTTTTGCATTTGTTATGAAAATGTGTCTCGAAGCACTGTATGCATTGTTTAATTTGAGATATGTAACTTTTTAACTAGTGACAAGGAATCCTGAGGTGGTCAGAGGGCCATGACTTGTGTATAATAATGATATTAGATAATACATTTAGACTGCATGTATTATGTTATATGGATTATGTGGATTGTATAAATATATATGTATATATATATATATTATAAATGTTTGGCTGAATACAAAGTTCTTTATAAACTTATACCTGCTTTGTTACAGCAAATGAGTCACAATTCCTTAGAAACAAATTCCTTGTCATACATTTAAATAACTTTTCAACAAGTTTGTAAATGTTCATTTGCATACGACATCATGTTTCTGACTATATTTAATATGATATACATCCGTGTAATCATGGTGAGGCAGAAAGCGATATGTGGCAGAATTGTTTTTAACTATACATTTATGACTGTTTTATTGGATTTATAATAACCCACTTATACAAAGAAATATCACTGCTACTATCAAAACTTTATTAAATTTGAGGGATCAATCAAATCAATTAGGACAATACATTAGAAAAAGGTAGACACACATTTTTATTTTCTAGCAGCCATCATATCTCATTCCCTTAAAACAACATAGTTCGTAACATACAAAGTCCATACAACGTACCCAGCCGCAGGCAAAACAAAATGTTTTGTTCTACAACACGTACAAGTCAGATGTAGCCGTAACGTAAGGCCTAGTTAGTAAGAGTTCGTTAACGATCTGACTAGATCAGTTTTACATTGTTCAGGAAAATAAGCATGACACATCAATTCAATGGTAGCAAATTCTTCTACGAATATATGGGACCGTAGCTCTGAAAAGAGCTGTTTTGTTTCTGCACCGATTACCGCCGACGGGGTGTGGGCGATAAAACAGCTCAGTCCTCGCTTTAATGTTAAACAAACCCCAAGTTTGAAACATTTTCCACTCCCCTGCGACATAGTTGTGGCCCAGTTGGGCGATGCTTCATAAAGGATTTCACTCCGTCAGTATGGAATCGATACATAATGAAACAGACTTGGAACTGACTAAAATCACGCAATATTTTCTTAATTCTGAAATCTGTCCGACATTATCACATTTGTCCAGCTGTATTCTCATTGGCTGTTTCGCGCGTACAAAATAGGCGGTTTCGTGGGTATGGCGTGCCAAAATGGTTTTATTTTGCATGACAGCTTGCCGTTGACTTTTTTGGACCCACCATTTTGGACCACAAAAAGTATATTTGTAATAAAAGAACACATTTTTCTTTTACACACATGACAACTTAGAGCTAAGCTGTCTTATATGTGTTCTACTAATTTAGTTAAAAAAATTATTATTATATATCGTATTTCGTTTTGGTCCAAAATAGTTGGAATTTTGGTATATGTCCAAAATGGTAGGTTTCGTAAATATATATATATATATATATATATATATATATATATATATATATAATAATAATATATATATATATATATATATATATATATATATATATATATATATATATATATATCATCATCATCATCATGCTGTCGGTCGCGAAGCGACAAAGACTGCTTCCATCACATGACTGTTGCTCTCCATTTATCTCTCTGCTGTGAGAGTGATGTCCAGGAGTCGATCTTTATGTCTCTCAGCTTCAGGTTTCTCTTGATGGTATCCTTGAACCGGAGACGAGGGCGCCCTCTCTTTCTCTGACCAGAAGACAGTTGGGAGTAGAGAACCTGCTTTGGTAGCCTGTCTGGTGACATCCTCATGAGGTGTCCAGTCCATCGGAGATTCTTTCTGATCAGAAGATCTTCCATAGATGGCAGCCCTGTCCGTTCGAGTATTTCCTTGTTTGTCACTTTGTCCATCCAGGTTATCCTCATGATCGATCGCAGATGTCGCATCATGAAGGCATGCAGCTTTTTCACCTGTCGTCTGTACACTGTCCAGGCCTCGGCTCCGTATAGGAGGGTGGACAGCACGATTGCACGGTATATCTTGCCTTTAACCCGCATGGACACATGGTGGTTGTTCCAGAGTCTCTGGCGTAATCGGCCGAAAGATGCACTAGCCTTGGCCATCCTTTTCTGTATGTCATCGTCAATGCATCCATCACTTGATATAGTGCTTCCGAGGTAGGTGAATTCCAGAACAGAGTTCAACTTGTTTCCATCAACCATGATATCCTCCTCTCGGGTTCTTGTAGAGTTGGGTTGGTACAGCACCTCGGTCTTCTTGATGTTAATCTTCAGGCCAAACTTCTTTGACGCATTTGAGAAAGCATCCACTATATTCTGCATCTCTTCAGCAGAGTGTGCAACCAGTGCACTGTCATCTGCGAATAGCAGCTCTCTCATCAGTATCCGAGTAGTCTTGGTCTTCGCTCTGAAGTGTGCGACGTTGAATAGGTCAGCGCTCTGTCTGGACTGTATGTAGACGCCATCCCCCATGTCTCGGAAAGCATCATCGAGCATTGCTGATAGGAAGATGGAGAACAGCGTAGGGGCCAGTACACATCATTGCTTGACCCCATTTGTGACACTGAACGATTCCGAGACTTCCCCTCCAACACTAACATTCGCCATCATTCCGGTATGTAGTGCCTCGATCATTGCTGTGAACTTCTCTGGGCATCCATACTTCCTCAGTAGCTGCCATAGCCCGGTCCTCCCAACTGTATCGAACGCCTTACTGAAGTCGACAAATACCATGTACAGTGGTCGGTCCTGCTCAATGCACTTTTCTTGTAGTTGTCGGAGACAAAATATCATATCCACGGTGCTCCGGTTACCTCTGAAGCCACATTGAGTCTCTGGAACTACCTCTGGTGTTATATGGGTAGATAGTCTGTTGAGTAGGATCCTGGCGAAGATCTTGCCTGCTATGGAAAGAAGAGAGATTCCTCTATAGTTCCCACAGTCTGTTCGATCACCTTTCTTGTAGATGGTTACAATGCTGGCATCCTTCCATGCTTGTGGTACAGAACCCACCTCCCAGGCATTGGTGATTAGTTGGTGCAGTCTGCTGAACAGATTGTCTCCTCCGTGCTTCCATGCTTCTGCAGGAATTCCATCTCCTCCAGGTGCTCTGCCATCTTTCAGGCCGGCGATTGCTTTAGCCATCTCATCCATAGTTGGAATCTCATCTAGACTTGTCTTGATAATGCGCTGCGGGATGTTGTCCAGAGCTTCGTGATCTATGTCTCCAGGGACGTTGAGTAGCTTCTGGAAGTGTTCACTCCATCTTGCCACAACTCTCTTGCTGTTAGAGAAGGTCTCCATTCCATCTGCTGATTTCAGTTGAACAGGTCCCTTCTTTTATATATATATATACCGTATATATATATATATATATATATATATATATATATATATATATATATATATATATATATATCACAGACCACACCATAATAGGCGTCTTTCTTTGGCACCATCTACCAATCACTTTCATTTGAACAATCTACCAAGCACACGATGTTACCTAATTTTATTATGTGCTATCATCGCAGAAACCGCACACCAAAAACTTACAGCAGTCTGAATTATTTGCACTGATACCGGTCTCATTTCAACATATCTACAAAAGGTAACTGTGGATCAAGTGTCCAGTATATTAAATAGTATTAGCGCTTGCAAGGCTACAGGCTTAGATGAACTCCCTGCAAGATTGATCAAAGATGGTTCTTCTGTCATTGCAAAACCTCTTACTCACATTGTAAACTTATCTATAACTACTGGAAATATCCCTGATGATCTTAAGGCGGCTAGGGTTGTTCCATTGTACAAAAAGAAGGGAAAGACTAATGTTGAGAACTACAGACCAATTTCTGTGCTAAGTATAATATCTAAAGTATTTGAAAAAGTAGTGTTTAATCAACTGAACAATTTTTTAACGGAGCATAAACTACTCTATACATTTCAATCTGGTTTTCGGTCGTCGTACTCCACTGATACATGTTTGATCCACCTAACTGATTACATTAAACAAGAGTGTGATAATGGCAATTATACAGGTATGGTATTATTGGATTTGCAAAAAGCTTTTGATACTGTGGATCATGCGATTCTTTTGAAGAAACTTAGTAGTGTAGGTGTTGATGAACTCTCTATATGTTGGTTTAGATCGTATTTGACGGGTCGAGTACAGGTTACCGATGTCGATGGAACAATGTCTGTGGCTAAAAGTATCACTTGCGGCGTGCCACAAGGTTCTATACTTGGGCCTCTGTTATTTCTTTTATATATAAATGACATGTCTGCTGCAGTTAAATGCAAGCTATTGTTGTACGCGGACGATTCCGTCTTGCTTGCCTCAGGAAAGGATTTAGTAGAAATCGAGGCAACTTTAAGTTGTGAACTAGAATCCGTCAATAACTGGTTAATCGACAACAAGTTATCGCTCCATCTGGGTAAAACACAATCCATTGTGTTTGGAACAAGGAAAAAGTTATGCAAATGTAACACTCTTAATACTGTATGTAAAGGAAATGTCATTGAATCAAAGTCAACCGTCACCTATTTAGGCGTAACTTTAGATCAGTCTCTTTCTGGTGATGTTATAGCCTCTGACGTCCTTTTTAAAACGTCAAACAAACTTAAGTTTTTGTATAGGAACGCCAGAAAGTTCAATATGATAACCAAAAAATTACTTGTATCATCTTTGATTCAATGTAATTTCGATTACACATGTTCGGCATGGTATAGCGGATTGTCGAAAAAAATGAAGTGCAGAATGCAGCGTAGTCAGAACAAGATTGTCCGATTTTTGTTAAATGCTCCACCGAGATTCCATGTCGGTGCTAATGAATTTAAGACTGTTGGTTTACTACCTGTTGAATGTCGAGTAGAACAGTTAAAATTGGGTCACATGTTCAACATTATAAATCTAACGGCACCAGCATATTTAAGAACAAATGTCGAAATGGTACACCATAGATACCCTACAAGAGCCAGCAACTTGGCATGTGTCATTCCAAAAGTGAAGGGTTCTGGGCAAACTTCCTTTTTTTATTCCAGCATATGCCACTGGAACAAACTGCCTACTGAAATTAAGCAATGTAAAGTTAAAATCAGTTTTAGAAAAAAGGTAACGACCCTATTATACAGCAGATTGATGGCTGACGAATGATCACTTTAATTAAAGTGGCATTTTAAATTACATTTTTGTTAATTTAACCTTACTATGTACTATCTTATTATTATATTTTAAATAGAGCACCTTTTATGTTAGCACATTGTCTTATCGATGACATTTGTTTACCTGTCTTTGAAAATATTTACATTTTAATTATTGTATTACTGTGTTTATTTATTTATTTTTATATTTTCGTAAATTCATTCTTAGTATTGTTTTTGAGGACCACATTGGAAACAAGTGTGCTATTGTGTGCTTTAATGTGTCTATCCTCGGTAAATATTATATTTATATGTATTATAATGTTTTACCAAATAAACTCACTCACACACTCACATACATAATATAATTTACAAAGTAAACATGTAAAATACTGGTAACTATTTATATGTTCCATGTATCTCCTACAACAGTCGATGGTTGCATATCCACCATAATCTACCACACTGAACAACATAAAAACCTAAACAATTTGCATGGGAAAACTTTGGATTTGATAAGATGACAAATTTTCGTTCCTAAATTAGGATACGGCCCAATCAGGTGAATTAAGGCAGCAGTTACTAGTACTTATTTGACATATATCTGTACTAATGCAGCGTATGCCTATATTTTTTATTCGCGGCGATAATGGTATTCTAGTTGAAGGTGTAAACTACGTCCCACTCCTTACAAAAAATAGCATTCAAATACCATTCGAATACCATTGGTTTTTGAATGGTATGTGAATGGTACTTGAATGGTCCTAGTGGGTATTATGGCCAAGAGTATTTGAATGCTATCTGAATGGTTTTTGAATGATATTTGAATGGTATTTTTGATTCTTTGTACCATTCAGTGGTATTGAATGGTATTTTTAATTACCGTTGACAGTACCACTGAGTCCTGCTGAAATATCATTGAATGGTCCAATGGTACTGAACGGTATTCAATGGTAATCAGTGGTATACCATTGGCTGTTTTTTTAGGGGACGTGTATCGTGTCTGGTTTTCCCACCCTTCAACGTATTATCATCTACTGGGTACGGCTACAAACGCGTGGGGTGTGTGCGTACGTGTGTGTCAATTCATCTTAAGCAGATTAATTGACTTACATTTATTAGTAAAATGTCGTTCTTCCCTGTCGTTTCGTACCGCTTGAAAAGAGGATTCACAAATAACAACTCACATACAGCACGTGTGAAAACTTTGTCATTACGTTCTTTTTCTTTTTTCAGTGTAACTAGTGTCAGAAATGCCAGTGCAAGAAATGTATACGTAAATTGGAGGGTTTCGGAAATTCGAGCTTGTATTAATTTTGTATACGTAAATTGGAAAATCTCAGGAAATCCGGCTTTTATGCAAACATTTGAGATATATATTACAAACAAATACATTCCATGGAGAATAACAACCCATGTTTTATTATCATCACCAGTCACCAGTCACCAGTCACCAGTCACCAGTCACCAGTCACCAGTCACCAGTCACCAGTCACCAGTCACCAGTCACCAGTCACCAGTCACCAGTCACCAGTCACCAGTCACCAGTCACCAGTCACCAGTCACCAGTCACCAGTCACCAGTCACCAGTCACCAGTCACCAGTCACCAGTCACCAGTCACCAGTCACCAGTCACCAGTCACCAGTCACCAGTCACCAGTCACCAGTCACCAGTCACCAAACATGATACAAAACTTCCATGTTCGTCTCACGTAGATCAAAATCCAGGATATTGGTTTTCCTTTCCAGGATATCGGGGGATTTGATGGATTTCCACCAGTTTCCTGGCGGAATTAGGACACCTAGGTTGTTTGTCTGTATCAGTTTATATATATTTTCAGTGTGATTTGATTGTACGAATGACTTTCTGCGGTTTCTCATTTGTGTGGGTGTTGTGGTGTAATTTCAGTTTACTGGATACTGTGAATTATTTCCCACATGTGTTACAGGTATACGGTCTCCTGCACGAATGACTTCATAGTTCATACACACACCACATGTGTGCGGTTTCTCACCTGTATAACTCCTCCCGTGTAATTTACATACACTCGATTGGACTTTAATGATAGTGAATGACGTTTTGCGCATACTGCAAGGGTAGCCTACTGTTTCTCGTATGTGCAAGTCGTTTCAGGCTTTTTGAGGATACTGCAGTGTGCGTCCAACTTTCCACACTTACATTTATGAACCCGTAAATCAGCTATGTACCTGTCAACGTTTCACGACGCCAGTGACGTATAAACAAGTGTAAAATTATATTAAAGATTTACTTATCTATTTTATTAGTAATTTATTTTGTATTTCATCTATTAATTTATTGCGGATAAACTTAGATTGCTGATAGGCTAGACACGAGCATTGTGTGATTACCTTAGAATAGTGATTTGTCTATTTATTATTATCATTTTACATTACCTTCTAAGTTTAACTGATTACGTATATTTTATGTATCCGTAGTTATCAATGTTGTATTTTATGCGACTATGGGTGGAATTAGATTCTGGATATATGACGCTTTATAAATAAAAATGTTTATTATAATAAAATTCCCCATGTATCATATATGATCATCATTTATTTTCATTAATTACTCAACATATAATGCCATACAATCCTAAATGCCCAATGTATCTTTTATGATACATGTAGTTACATTGCAGAAATGATACTAGCGACATATAGTGGGTTTGCAGTAACTAATTTCTGAGTTCTTGGAAACTGTGCTGCACAATTTTGGAGGTCCCGCCACTTTTGACTCGGATCAATGCCACATTTTTCAAACGCATGGTGAGTGTCTATTACAAATAATCCATAATGCTGTAGCATTCCACTATGTGTTTATATTGGTTACAGTCTGACAATGCAGTGTGAACAAATTTCACTGCAATTGATGTATTTTTATATGTTGTATCACATATGCTACATTGGGCAGCTAAGCCACCAATGCATCACTGTCATCCGCAGCCCGGATTTAGTTACATTGGCTTGTGGCTTAGGGGTGTGTCTAAAAGCCCTAGTTTTCGAGAACATGACGTCAACCGCAAACATGTGTACCGCGTCATGCTATATTTAGCACTCCCATGGCGCTGTGTAGCACCACGGTGGGATATAGTTCCCAAGTGAACATGTAATTAAAGAAAGTGTGTGTGTGTGTCACAAGCTTATTGATGTAATCAAGAAGTAGTTTTAAGATATCTGCATTATACACGATAAACATAATAGTCACATTATACTGTGCGGCCGTTTCCCGTGTGTCACTGGTCACGAAAACTCGGGCTTTTATCATTGTCTAGTAGGAAACGCTAAAAGCCCGAGTTTTCGTGACCAGTTCACAAGTGAAATAGATTGCATGCGGTAAAAGAAATGTCTTCACAGTGTGTACTAGGAACAACAATATAATTATTATCGGTGGAAATATCAGCTTAATAATCACGGAAATATTCATAGGCGAAAACGGCAAAATCCGGGCCCGAACAATCAGACCCAATTATATACGTATATACACACGCACGCACGCACGCACGCACGCACGCACGCACGCACGCATACACACATTACATATAATTATAGAGCATGCATTTTATTATGGGTGAAATACGTGATATTTACTATAAATGTATTATATATCACGCACGCACATACATACATGCGCGGGCACGCTCGCATGTACACACACACGCGCGCGCGCACGCGCGCGTGTGTATATATATATATATATATATATATATATATATATATATATATATATATATATATATATATATATATATATATATATATATATATATATATATATATATATATATACCCACTGTAACCTTCACTACCGCAGGTTATTGGTCATGTAAACTCTGGCTTTTGGCCTTTCCTACGAGAAGAAAACGCTAAAAGCCCGGTCATTGGGGACCATATCTGTAGAGCATGTATATATATCGAATGTTTTATATTAATGTTTACTATAATTGTATTTATGTAGGCTTATGCAACGATGTATGTATGTACACACACGCACACACGCACACACGGACGCACGCACGCACGCACGTACGTATGTACGTATGTATGCATGCATGCATAATAATGCATGCATGTATAATAAAGCTTTATTGCCATATTCAACGTGAATTACATGATGAATTGGAATGTAGTCTGGCGTTGACTCATATAGTGCCTATATATATATACAATAAAATGAAATATGGTAAATATATATTAAATATAGATATAAGATATACATTGTATATAATTTGTTCTTTAAAATGAAAAATATATTTTAATATAATAAATAAATAAAGACAAAATTTAAATAATAATGGTGGTGTAAACGAGTTAATAAATAAATAAATATAAAATTGTTTAATATTATATATTATCTTCTAAAAAATATAATTTTAATTAGTACTTTTTTAATTAATATATTTATACAATTATTAAGTTCAGCTAACATTTCAGGAAAAGGCAAGATTGTATGTATGTATGTATGTATGTATGTATGTATGTATGTATGTATGTATGTATGTATGTATGTGTGTATGTATGTATGTATGCATGCATGCATGCATGCATGCATGTATGCATTTATGCATGTATGCGTGTATGCATGTTAGCATGTATGCTGTATGCATGTAGAAACACTCGTGCTTAAATGTTAGCCTTCCTTTGGGAAAAACATATTTTACCCACCAGCTCCTTGCCTAATCAATAGGGCTGTATAGGATATGATGTGTATTGGAATCTGCTGCGCATTGCTATATTTATGTAGCGAAAGAGAGTCACTGAATGTATGTGAAAATTAGCAATGCCGTTTAATAACATATGTAGTAGTTATAATGTAAATATAGTAAAGACAAGACAATGGGCATTGTCGTCAACCTAGATAGCAAAAGGCAATTCCCCTTATAAGTAAAGATTAATCATACATAGCTGTCGATGGGGAATGCCAATAATTAACTATCTAAGCGAAATTCATGTGGGGCCCAGAAACCACCAATCCAAACAGTAGGCTGTCTAAGCTGGAGTAGTTGGGGAAGGAGGGTGGGTGGATTACATACATGTATACATACATACATACATACATACATGTATGTACGTACGTACGTACGTACGTACGTACGTACGTACGTACGTACGTACGTACGTACGTACGTACGTACGTATGTATGTATAAATACTCGTGCTTTTAGCCTTTCCTTTGGAAAAACGCTAATAGTCCCAAAATTCGAGAACAAAGTATTTCGTTTATTGTGTGTGTATGTGGTGTGCAATTATGTATGCATGTGGTGTATATGTGTGGTGTGTGCATATGGTGTGTGGTGTGTGCATGTGGTGTTTGTGTATGTGGTGTATGTGTTTATGTATGTGTGCGCATGCGTGTGCGACCTCTTTTAATGCATTCGCAAATCAAATATTTCTTTCCACGTTGTTTCCATGGGTCTTAACAAATCAAAGAAAAAGCAAGAATTAAGGAGGAATATGCTCAATAACGTAATGCACGAGTAGACAGATGATTACTATGGCGTGCCTCAAAACACGTTCACACAGCCCATAAATCAAAGACAAACGAAAAGATGTGCTTAATATAGCTAAGCAACAATTGGAAGTCGGTTACGTTCGCACCTTCCCAACGGATACAAATCAAAATTAATATAAATAATAAGAAAAGGACTATTGCGAAATAATTACATTACCATGAATTCTACCCTTTTTATTAGTATGTATCGCATTAATAACTCGGTTTCGTAGTTATAATTCCAAAAATAAAACAACGTAAAACTGGAATCCTAGAAGAATACTATAAAAGCATAATCCATTCAAACAGGTTCAATGCTCAAAACGTGGGAATCATGAATAAGCAAGATATAAAAATGAGATCGCGGCGGATCATCGCAACATTTGTATTACATTGCAGGTTCAATACATTCAATGATAACACTTGGGGATTTATCAATAAGCAAGAAATAAGAACAAAATCAAGACTGATCGTCACAGCTTCTTTATTATTGTATTGCATATTTTTGCAACATGATATACGTACATAATAAATAAACTACATATGCTGTACCATCAAATCACTTCATTATATTGGTGAGCATCACCCCTGTACGGGCCAAGATCACTGGCTATAAAATTATAGGCCGAGATCACTGTCGCATATGCCGAGTTCACCGAAACACGCCGAGATTACTCAGGCCGATATCACTCAGGCCGAGATAGCGAATGGCCGAGATCACCGTGTAGCCACTGGAGGCTTGACGGGACTGGAGAATACCAGATACTCGCCCAAGATAAAGTCAACGTCGATAGGCCGGCATTACCATCGTCCACAACAGCCCATACTCACTATCGAAAGTGCCATTACGATTATTTAGTCATTTACTAACACATTTCTGGCAAGAAATTGCTTCCTTCTCTTTGTTTCCGTTCCATAACCCGTTAACGGCGCGCTTATCTGATTATATTCATGCGCGGCGTGTAAATATAGAACCACACATACATGGGCGACGTCATGTTCTCGAAAACTAGGGCTTTTAGCCTTTCCCTGTGGCTTAGCAGTGAGCATTCGCTGTTAAAGTGAAAAAAAAGGCAACAGTTTATTGTTATGCACCTAAAAGAGTTTACACTAGCTAATCATTTGCCTCTACAATCCAATTTTTCACCTTAGTGGTTACCTCAGAAAGTGGTCTTAAAGTGGGAAAATCTAGCTAAATCACCGACACCATGAACCGGCCCATCTTGGACCTTGCAACCAATCACAACCCAGCAGTTTGGAAAAGTAATACGTCAGAGAGTCGTCTGCTGGTTCAGCTGTCATAACAGAGAGCCAAGCGGTACGCTAAAAGTTGCCTTACGTCGGTTTACAACGAAATCGCGACATCAATATGCCACACTGTTCCTCAAACGCTTATAGTAATAGTACAGTGAAAGACAGTATCAGTAAGATGTCTTCTTGTTAACCTATGAATCGAGCAGAACTGAAACAGTGGTTCGGTGGATTAATTCGTTTGGACAGTCACAGACACAGCGCGGATCCTAGACGACCCGATTTGATTGACCTAACCATCAAAACGACCACCAACAGCCGCCAAACTTCTCCTCACATATCTTACATACATATGCATACACTATGTTTTGTAATAAAATCTCTTGCATTCCTCTAACGAAGAAAATTCACACACAAAAACGCGCAGACCTCGAGTAAAACTTGTTCGGCCGCCCAGCGGTACCGTAAAATCGCTTTTAAAAGCTTTACACAAAATACCGCTAGACGCCACGTTTCTGACTGCGAATATTTAATTGTTTTACTTCACACGCGCGAAATAATTTAATTACTTATAAATAATATAATAATAATAATTAATTATTATCATCACTATGATTTGCAGGAAATTATAAGTTTTATTATTTTTATATTGATATTTTATTTTTATAATTGTTCATATATGTTTCTAGTATATTTATGTTTTTTTTCTTCTGGTGTGTATTTGTTGTTTAGCATTTTAATGTATGTAAAACGCCATGAACAAGTTTAAATTGGATGTGGCGCTATATTAAATAAACAAACAATTTTTTTTATTATGATATAATATTTTATTTATGTAGCGCCACATCCATAATTGTTTGTGGCGCTTCACAAAATAATGCTATTAAAAATACAATAAAGAGAAAACTACCCACAGATAATATTATTTAAAAATAAATAATGAAAATACATGTTTCTATATCATTAACTAAGCTGACCTATCAGTCATAAATAAACATACAAATTACATAACAACAATTGTAATAAATGAATATAAAAGTATGGTTAATAGTAATAAATAATTAAAGTAGTAAAATAAGTACGACGTAATAATAATTTTCATTCAGCACATACACAACCATTATGCATAAGAACATATTACTGAAGCTATTTGTTCTACTCATGAATGACATTTCCACCATCAGATATGTAATAATTATTATTTTTGAACAAGACACTTTATTAATTATCGGAACAATAAATCACTAAAATGTAAAAAGGAATATGAATATATGGGAAATATTATGGTGGTAGAAAAAGAAGGATTTAAAAACAGTAATATTAACATGTTATTGTTTTAGTTATTATTGTTAAAACATCGCTTATGTAATATAAGCTTGCATGCTCGCAGTACACGCGGGATGTTTATAGAAATATTGATAAAATAAACAATGTGACTTCATTGAAAAACACGTAATTTCCTTTTTCTTTTATAACTAATAGGCAATTTTGGATAATTATGCAGACACATGTATTTTTAATATTTATTTTTAAATATTACCTGTGGGTAGCATTCTTATTATTGCATATACTTTAATAACAGTATGTTGAATAGAAGAGAAGAGAATTGTGGATTTGGCGCTATATAAAATAAACTAATAAAATTATATATTTGTATATTAAATTGTTATTTTTTATCAACTCTATTAGACCCATATCACCAAAGCGTTGCCTTAGTTTGCCGTTTAACATTTTCTGCAGATCATAGTGATGCAGCTAATTATCTTTATATTATTTATAATTAATTAAACTAATTCGCGCGTGCGACTGCAGTAAGGTTAATAAATATTCGCGCGCCATCTAGCGGTATTTTGTGTAAAGCTAACTTATAATAGCGAGTTTACGGTAGTCGAAGTTGTCGAGTTGCCGTTCGCCAAGATTTGCGTTTCTGTTGTGAATTTTCTTCGTTAGACGAATACAAGTGATGTTTTTGTAAAATAGTGTATGTATATGTATGTAAGAAATGTGGGGAGAAGTTTGGCGGCTGTTGGCGGTCGTTTTCGTGGTTAGGTTAGAAAGTAACAGATAATAATATGCATGCACAGTTCACGCCGACCAAGACGACTCTCTGACGTCATTTTGTTTCTAAAATGGCGTAGTCTGTAGACTTTCTATGTCTATGTGTTTTACATTTTTTTCCTGGTAAACCACTGACGTTAAAAATATGATTGTTGTTGGAAGTTTGTTTTCCCTTTAACATACGTCAACTTAATTATTGCTAGGCTTACAAAAGGTGAATAGAAATTATCTACAACACTTACATTTATTATTATTATACCATTTTATTTATTTAAAAAAAAACATTTAACGTATAAATGCATCCTCAACAAAAAAGTTAACTTTTCTAATGTTATACACTAATTAGCTTACCCTTCGTCATAGGGAGTATATTATATGTGATTTGTAAGACATAGACATTACAACTACGACATTTATTAATCAAATTTTTTTTTATTACTTTTACAGATGAGTAGACTATACCCAGCGCAAGATGCTCTAGAGATTATTCTCAGTGGAGGAGAAAGTGACTTTGAAAGCAGTGATGACGAAGAAATAACTGTTCAGATGCCAAATGTCAGATGCTACTAATGCCGATACCCAGCAGTGGCTGATATAATGTCGCGAATCCAGTTCGAATCACCGATGACACAATCCATTTCGTTGACAATACAACACCCACTGAAGCTGCGAAGAAGGCGGACAAGTACTGGAAACTGCGCCCATGGACAGACGATCTAAGAACTGTCTAAAAGTGACACCCGAAGAGTACCATTCAGTTGATGAAGTGATGGTAGCCTTCAAAGGGAAGTCGTTGTTACGACAGTTCTTGCCTGCAAAACCACACAATTGAGTGGGGCTTCAAACTGTGGGCCAGATGCGGGGTGTCTGGCTTCATGTACGAGACTTCGATTTGTATCAGGCCAAGGATCCAACGGAACGAAGTGCGTCAGAGTTTGGAGCGAGTGGTTGCGTTGTCCTGAAATTGGTGTCAACATTACCATCGAACCGAAATTTCAAGATCAGCGCCGACAACTTTTTCACAAGCATTCCACTTGTCAAGAAACTGAAAGCGGATTGATTTTTGATCACCGGCACAATCCGCCCAAATCGTCTCAAAGGTTGCCCGCTGTTGACCGAAAATAGCTGAAGAAGAATGGCCGGGGATCAGCTGATCTTCGCCTCACAAGAAACGGAAGCATCACAGCACTGAGCAGTACGTTGGTATGACAACCGGGCTGTGTACTTGGTGCTCTCCTTTGTCGGACGTGAACCCCTCGATACGGTGAAACACTATGACAGGAAGCTACATGCCTACGTTGATGTCATCAGGCCAAACATCGTGAAGACCTACAACATGTACATGGGAGGTGTGGGACAAGCTTGACATGTTGTACAAACCAACTGTCAAATCCAGACGCTGGTACTTGTACATCTGGATGCACACAATCATCATGGCCGTCTCCATTGCATGGTTCCTGTATCGCAAGCACCAGAAGGAGCTCCATGGTACTTCCAAAACCATGACGCTTAGAATCTTCCAGGCGAAAATCGCTAGCGGTCTTGTGGCAGGTGGAAAGCGTATGAGGGGACGACCATCGCTGGAAGCGCCGGCACCGCCAACAAAAAGGAAGGTCCAGGGACACCCAGATGACGACGCCAGAAAGGACGGTCTCGACCATTAGCCTCTGTGGGAGAAGAAACGCCAGAGATGTGCACTATGCCCAGGAAAAGCAGCGTCCTCCTATATGAAGTGTAGCAAGTGCAACGTCTGGGTTTGCCTGAGTAAAGACCGCAACTGCGTCGTTGCATATCACACGTAAGCCTGACATTGTCACAGATGGGACGATGAACACATTTAGTCATGTAGCTTTGTTAGCTTAGCATACAAACACAGGCATACATTCATTTATGTTACCTTTTAAACTATGTTTCTCATTTCTAAACATCTGTAGGTTAGAGGTAATAGTAGTCATTTATAGTGCTTTCATTTGTTTCATTCTCGTATAGGCCTAATGCCTAATGTAGCATTTATGATACATAAAAAAAACAAGATCAAGGTCATTTATGTGATGTTTTGATTGGCAATTTGAATTCAGGGCCAACATAATAGAACATTCACTGCATTTCAATTTTTTTCTTACATGTTTTCTGTGTGGGCATTAAAGGTTAATTATAGGTATACTTTAATAGGTATACTACACTCGTTAGG
The DNA here is from genome assembly GCA_964017155.1 of Oasisia sp. SBJ-2009. Taxonomy (NCBI): domain Eukaryota; kingdom Metazoa; phylum Annelida; class Polychaeta; order Sabellida; family Siboglinidae; genus Oasisia; species Oasisia sp. SBJ-2009. Next base: position 12,052,861 of record OZ024859.1, read on the forward strand.
CATTGCAAGTGACGCGAGCGGTTGTAATTTCGGTGTTGAATTATTTAAGTGAAAACGCAAATTTCTTTTTCGAATATTATTTGTCAAGTTGTTCGATAAACTACGCCGAATTTGACCGTTATATTATTGACAATAATTAACCAATGTAACAGGAATTTACCTCTTTGAGGTTTAGCGTTCCCACATTCTAGACAGCAAACTGTCAACAAAAGTTGAATAACTTCAAAAGCATTAAATATTAACTGTTCCAAGTTTATTCTCTTTGATGTTTTGCTTCATAGTGTTTCTGACAGCCAATCATGATCTAAATCTATCCATATTTCGGGTAAAGCAGTCTACCGGAGGAGGCGATAAAGTGCTGCCACCTAACGGTGACTGGACAGTCGAGGTTCGTGTGTCGTTGCCGTCGGATATGATATTTTCTGACACAACACATTACGTGGTCTTGCGCGGTGGTGTGCCCTTTACTGTTCTAGAATGTAGTCACTCATACCGCGGTATGAGTAACTAAATTCTAGAACATGCAGTAGATATATATATATATATATATATATATATATATATATGTGTGTGTATATATATATATATATATATATACTTATTAATTAGGTGATGCATAGTGATTAGGGAGCGTTTATAAGAAGCATACAAATATGTTTTACAGCCAAACGATGGAAAGAGTCCAAAAATATATGTCGTTCAGCTGTGTATCTTGGCCCGTCTACAAGTATCATGATGTAGAGGTGGCATTACCCGTCAGAATACCGCTGCATCTTTCGGCGACCGTAGACAGACATGTTAATGGAATGGACAATTTCAATGGTCAATCACTCAATCATGCAATGCCCATGCCATAGGGCTCCATTGCCAATACACAACATTCGGTGGGCGATACAAGGTTTATGCGATCCAAACCAAATAAGAACAATGCTGAACGATTTCAACTTGTAAATGAAACTGTATCATAAATGCCAATCAACAACATTACCTTATATCCTGTTTTAAAAATGTTGTGATGATTTCGATGAAATGCTGCCAGAAATGTATACCACGTATGGTATAGTGTCGCCATCTTTTGGACGTACTTATAATTATTCTAATGTGAAGAAAACCACCAGGTGGCTGCAAAAGTGGTTAAAAAAGGAAGTCTTGCATAGCATGGGACAAGACGATCATAATTATTCAGTGACAATGTACCACACCTCTATATCTCGATGAGGAAAGTTTGGTTACTCCTGTACAATCCGAGCCCAACTCAATTTTGCCCACCATTGCCTAAATTGATCGATACCTCAATGCGTTAATTCAATCATGAAAAATTGCACATTTTTATGCCTCAACAGACTTTAAAAGTTAATCAATGTGCAATACTGTTTACATCGTATATGCACACTGAGGTATCAAGACATCTGCTTGAAACGATGCATATAATGCAGCACTAGCAACAACTACAATTGGCCTACTATGTATTATGACAGCTTGCAGAAATTTGCCATTTTCGAGGTGGGTGGTACTGCTAGTACATCTTTCAGAGAGAGCATAGAAAGTCCAGATATTGCAAAAGCACTTGGAAAGCAACTGCAGACCAGGATAATTGAAGTTGAATTACTGTTAAAAATGGTGGGCTACTTATGCAGTGCCCTCATGATAAGACTGCATGGTAGTGTGCACGTCGTTAGTTCTATACATGTGAGAGACTGCCATATTCTGACACAATAAAACCAACCAAGATCTCCCATCATATCTTTATTTAAATGTATTCTGTCAACCGTGCGGCACTAGACACTAAGAATGTTCAGCATCAGGCACCGGCGGCTGCAGCAGATGGTGTCTATCTGTTGGACTTGGCCACTCGTTCCAGTTCATCCTTCTTCTTGATCGCGTGGGAGTTGGACGACCCCTGAAGACAATGCAACACACCATGTAACCACAAACACAGCGGAAAATACATATGCTTTATACACAACATAGCTTTATGGACAGGTAAAAACCGTTACGGACTTGTATAAATATGAGTGGACGGGTGAAAAAATGAAGGAGCAAAAACAGGCTTCCATAGATATTGTCAGTTATTTCTCAAAAGTGATTGTAAATGGTGTCACATGTGTTTGTAGTCCATTTTTGGTCATCACACGTTAAATTTTTTTAATTGGCTTAACAATCAACATCCATGTGTCCACCAAAACATGTGTGACTGGCAAAAATCCTGCATAAAGCCCCGATACACAATCTGGTGGTTTATCGAAGTATTTATCACCCCGACTCATCAATGCATCTATTCAATAGTCTGCTCCTTGTATTGTTCAATTCGGATTCAATTTTGTTGGTTATGATACTTACAAACTGATACAATTTATAAAGCTATATAGACATCCGCAACATCTACAACAGGCCATCACCCATTGCAGAGTTCAGATAATCCTGGTTAACTTTTTGCATTGCAACTGAACTTAAAATATAACGTAGCTTTTTTACCATATCGATGTTACCGAAAAGTTGATTACAAATGAAAAAATCGGGAAACAATTGTCTGAACAGCAACAAACTAGTGATTACGTTTCTGTTCAATGTGGGCATAACTGCAGGCATATAACAAATACATAGACATAAGCATCATGTAGAATGTAAGTGTGTTGGACTCTTTTTATACACATTCAATTTGGTCAAATGTTCAATTACATACAATGTTCCGTTAATCTGTTTAACCCTGCAGGTGACCAGGGCCTAAAATCGGCCCAAATGCACCTGCCTCTGTTGTAACAATTTTCATTTCCATCACACTAAACTGACACGCGAGAATTTGGTATCATTGGATAGCTGACAGATTTTTCTAGATCGTGTATATTTTTCCTTGCGTAGATTCAGTGACAGATTTTTCGCAGTCGAGTTTAAAAAGCACGTGATACAGTTGCTGCCCATATTTGGGAGATTTTACTATGTCCTGATGAATGAATTTACGCATCCATTCATAAAGTCGACACCCCCACACATTCGGTATCAAAAGAAAGCTCTGTGAGTGGCCAATCTGCTAAAAATAAACCACGTGTGTTCGGTCCATTCAGCCAATCAGAACCATGATTTCAAATGTGGCGCCATTGACCCCCACGGAACCAAAGTTGAAGACAAAATGGCGGCCGGTAAACAACAGTTTATCCGCTTCGCGACTTTCCTTTGGATTATCTCAAGTTTCTGCGTTGATATTTTGACAAAATGCTTGACAGTATTCATAAACAAGGTTATTATATTAGTTCATGTAGTTAGATTGACTTTGGAGGCGTTTTTGGGGTGAAAATTCACCAAATTAGCAGCGCCTCATTTCTCCGGTCGGGCGCCTGGGTTGCAACGGTAACGAGCGCGGCCGCATTCGGCCGCCTTGAATCAACGTATTTTTATGTCGGAAAAAATCATAAATATTATAGTTCTCAACGGATTTGTTTCATTTTTGTTTTATTTCGCAGCTAATATATGAATCTACATTTGTCTAAATGGTGAAGTATATTCGTCCACACGATCATTTTTTTGCAGCAGGATGAAATGGGTGTTTATTTTTTATTTTTTTTAGTTCAATTTCAAATACAAATATCCACATGATTTTCATTTGTTCTACAGATATTATAATTTTATTATAATAGAGCAACCTTTTAGCGTTAAAATGATGCATCATTCATATTTTTATGACCAATATTAGCGAAGTTATGATTTTTATTGGAACAGTATGCCACAGAGGATTTTTCTTGGTCACCTGCAGGGTTAAATAACCAGATTTTTGTATTCCTTTCAAACAATTATAATAATTTAATTAGCAGGAAGCCAAGAACTGAATTAGGCCAATATAAACAGTACTCACCTTAGCAGCGTTGATGAGTTCGTCGGCGAGACATTCGGCAATGCTCTTGATGTTCCTAAAGGCAGCCTCGCGTGCTCCCATACACAGCAGCCACACAGCCTGGTTGACACGACGCAGGGGTGACACGTCAACAGCCTGACGACGCACGGTACCGGCACGACCAATACGCGTGGAGTCCTCACGGGGACCACTGTTGATGACAGCTGTCACGAGCACCTGCAGGGGGTTCTGGGAACACAAACCAACGTAACAATCATTCTGGGCATCTCATCAGTGCATGCACATTAAAAATACCTGCTGGAAAATGTTATTTCAAAAATATAATTATTCATCGATATACATACTTCGGTGAAATGAGTAAGGTATGGTCCTATCAGGCCAAATGAATATGCCAACACAAGTAATTTGAAGTAAATATGTTTACAGGTTTCTGGATTGAAGAAATAAACATGGTAGGCATCTTTAAAATGTGTTGATTGTTGAGGCACATAGCCCCCTATGATAATTGTTGTTTGTGTCGATAAAAATATGATTACAATTAGGATTTTGTTATCTGGTCTTACAGTACTTCACCACAGATAGCATATAGAGATTGTCTTACCCATCAAATTTCAGCCTGTCCAAATGACGGGGTGATGGGCCACTGCATTACTCTGATTCTTGTTACATAAGTTGTTTGTTTACATAACTGTCAGTGACCTATTCCACTAATAGTATAAATTCTAACACTTAGCAATCAGACTTTTTAGAATTAATCAAACGATCTATTGATCAGTTACTCCTCCACTGAAATCTCAATCGGGTTATCCAAACCAATGGTCAGATTCCCAACACCCACCTCTCCAGTTAGAAGGTGGATGATCTCAAAGGCGTGCTTCACTATCCTCATAGCCATGATCTTCTTGCCGTTGTTGCGGCCATGCATCATAAGGGAGCATGTCAGACGCTCAACAATGGGGCAAAGCGCCTTGCGGAATCGCTTGGTCTGGTAGCGGCCAGCGGAATGGGGCAGATACTTGGCAGACTTCTCCTTCACGGCAATGTAGTCCTACAGCAGTTACAAACAAGTGACGTCATAGTGAAACAACAACAAATTATGGAATGCTTATTCTGCGCTCAAACCACTTGTTTTTACTCTCATTCTAACATTCACAAAACAGTCTACATGGTATATAAAAAACTTTACTTTGTAGCTTATACCAACAGGTTACATTCTTCTATGAGGACACATGACCACTCAGTAATTAGTTCGTAATGGGGGAAACCTGCATTACTTTAATAGTTTTATCTTCACGGTTATTTGATGTTATGCAAACATTATCACGGCAGAGCAACAGAAGGTCTTTTCCCAACAAAATAATACCCTTTGAAACCATTCCTCTGTTAATTAAGTCTCAATGTTAAGATTTTTTAAGCGCCCTTACAAATAACCCCAAAGTGTGCACGCCATTGGTCACCAGTAGGGTTACGGGGGGGAAACACTCCACACACATAAATACTCACAGTAAGACTGATGTCTCCGACCTGGACATCCTGAGCTGACCATTGTCCAAACAACTTAATCTCTGGTGGCTCAACCACGACGGCCTGATCCTCCCAGCTTTCAGAAGCCATGTTGACCTGTAAGCACCAGAGACAAGACCAAATTAGAAACGAAATGGCTACAGGTGAGTTAGTTTTCACAATTTGCAACACAGTACAGATCCGCTTCCGTCAAGTGATCAGTCATTTCTTAACTACTCTTCAATTCATGCACGTGTGTCAACATGGCACTTCCGAGAATGGGTTTGATGCAATCATAATAAAACCTGAAGATTACCAAAACATGCAGTGAACCCTGTGTGATAAACAGAATTATTAGTTGCGAGGACGACGTGGCAACTGTGCAGTTATGCTTAATATTATATATCCAGGACTTTCATTGCCTTCCAACATGAATTGATTCAACATTTATTGGAAATGTTTTGCATCTACTCTAATACCATATTAATATTGGTGGAAACAACTGCCCATAATGCACGGCACAAGAAACAATGCAGGATCAGGAATATACAATTTCTTAGCTAAATGTTGGTAATGTTGTTGGTTTGCACACCGGCGTATCACGCCGAACGCATGTGCATGACACCGCCGTTTCGTCGTGCACAAACCACGAAAGAATCCGTCCTACTTTATAGGCAGTTCCCCGGGTAACAAATCAACATCATAACATGAGACACGTTAGAGGGATACTTGATATAAATTACATTAACCACTCATAATTATTGGATCACGTTGGTGTGACACATGGACACACAAAACAAGCATGGGCGCAGCCATGTTGAAAATTACAGACAACTTCGATTAGTTCTACAATAATCGGTTAATGTTTCATTAAAGGAGTGGAGACGAAGACTAAAATGTGATTTGGCTCCAATTACATGATACGGTGTATATGTTCTATGTAATTTTTGACTTGTATGTTGCCCTGTCTAAGTAAAATCGCCTTTAATAGATCTATACCATGACACGATAACTACCTCAAAACACACTACAGGCGAAAAGGGAGAAATGGGGCGAGCTTTGGCAAATCAGGGGTTGCCGCGAGATCATAACGAGAATACAGAGCAAAGTCGCCCTCTGGTGAGCGTTTATATCTATAATCAGACTCCGTTGTGTGGCGCCACTGTGTGTTGTATACTAGCGTCACCCAAGTTTGCGCGTCTTTTGGCGACGCGGTATTTTGTCCTTTTCTGCAAACCTTTCAACACTAAGCGATGGCATGTCAGCCATTCTTATTAACAGGTGTAACAAACACAATTATTAATTGAAATGGGCAAACGGAAGAGAACAAACGACATAATATAAAAAGGTATTGGCATGGATAATAAGCCTGCCTGCTTAGGCTGAAGAAACTTTTTGAATGTAATTTTTTTCAGATGATACATATTCCAGAATTTTGTTTGCTTACTTTGTCCAAAACATTGCTATTAAGATAGACCAGAGTGCCGAACTCAATGGCGATCGATAGTAACACGTTTAACGGACATATTCGTTTAAAAACACATGTCTGCATAATGAGACTGGACATGTTAATAATATATTTATGACAGCAATACCATACGTCAAAATGACATATGTAAAATGATGCTATTTTTCGAATACATTGATATCAACATTCGAACATTAAATGGCAAATGTTGTACTATAAAGTTATTTTTATAATTACTCTGACACAGAATATCAGGATATGATTTGTCCCATAACCTGGTTATTTGGTTTGATACAGTTACGCACAGTAGCCTACTCGCTAAGCAACTCTGATCGATTGCTTAGGAGAGTTACACATCAGAATAAATATAAATCGTTGTACTGTATTGTATTCCAATAAAAAAGTAATAATGCTTAACTTGTGTTATGGCTAAGACAAAATGTTATGGCTGAGACATTATTGTTATGGCTACGACATGTATTCGTATACAATGTGAGGAGTTTTTTTTTTTTACATATTTGCGTAATACTACGTGTGTGTGTGTGCGTGTGCGTGTGCGTGTGCGTGTGCGTGTGCGTGTGCGTGTGCGTGTGCGTGTGCGTGTGCGTGTGCGTGTGCGTGTGCGTGTGCGTGTGCGTGTGCGTGTGCGTGTGCGTGTGCGTGTGCGTGTGCGTGTGCGTGTGCGTGTGCGTGTGCGTGTGCGTGTGCGTGTGCGTGTGCGTGTGCGTGTGCGTGTGCGTGTGCGTGTGCGTGTGCGTGTGCGTGTGCGTGTGCGTGTGCGTGTGCGTGTGCGTGTGCGTGTGCGTGTGCGTGTGCGTGTGCGTGTGCGTGTGCGTGTGCGTGTGCGTGTGCGTGTGCATGTGCGTGTATGCGCGCGCGCGTGCGTGCGTGCGTGTGTGTCTGATATTATTGTTGTGCCAATTTACTTCACTTTCCTTTTCTGATTCCATTTTATCTCTCTTCGACACTGTTTTCACTGCATTCACTTCCTTCCGTTTATTTCTGCGTTCCTTCTCCTGTTATATACACTGTATATATATATATATATATATATATATATATATATATATATATATATATATATATATATATATATATATATATATATATATATATATATATATATATATATATATATAGTTTTTTCTAAGTTTACCAACTTACTGTGGGGGGGGGCAGACACATGGTTCTGCCCCACCGAAATGCCAAAGTGGCAAATTCCCCATTTTCAGCGTGAGGAGACAGCATAGGAAATGTCTCCCACCTTTCCAGTTCAGAAAAATATTGCGTGACTGGTCACTTCCGTCTCTTAAACGCCCCTACATATATAGGTCTATTAGTACAATTAATAAACTCACGACATGTAGTTCCATGTACCCAGTCGAAAGTCAACTAGATAAATTGCTTAGTTGGCCGCAGCGCTAAACTTCATCTTAGTCCAGTATATATTCATCATGCCGGGCTCTATTAGTTTAATTGCACCCTTGTGTTGATATAGTAATAGGCACTAGTCATCAAGCACATTGTAAATAATATTTTGTGTAAGAGTATAAACAATTAAAGGTCCTAGATGTGATTTTGAACAAGTCAAAACACGGAAGTTGACCTAGGCAGGGCACATTCGATCAGCAGAATACGAGATAGCCAATGGAAATTGCCACCTAGCTGGGTACTCTACGAAGGGAAACGATCTAGATTTAGGAAGCTAGATCGGCGATACGTAGTACGATGGAGAGACGAACTCGATGACCACTGGAAGAGGCAGAGGATAGCGCAAGATAGGCAGACGTGGAAACAGCATGCTGATATGCCTTAGCCCAACCATAGGACACTACGGCGCTGGTGAATGATGATAATTATATATATATATATATATATATATATATATATATATATATATATATATATATATATATATATACATATACATATACATATACATATACATATACATATACATATACATATACATATACATATACATATACATATACATATACATATACATATACATATACATATACATATACATATACATATACATATACATATACATATACATATACATATACATATACATATACATATACATATACATATACATATACATATACAACTTTTACAGAGCTGTAATCGAGAGTGTTCTGACATTTTCTATCTCAGTATGGTTTGGATCGATTACACAGAAGGAAACGCTCAGATTAAACAGAGTTGTGAAAACTGCTTCCCGAATCATTGGCAGAGACCTTCCCAGTCTTGAAATACTGTATCAGCAGCGTCTGTTAGGAAGAGCGACTCTCATCTCTCAAGATACATCCCATCCTGCCCATGACCTATTTGAACCTCTTCCATCTGATCCATAAAAACCAGGACCAACCGCTTTAGTACTAGCTTTTTCCCCTTAGCCGTTCAAGCCCTGTCAAAACAGAAGTGATTTTCTCCCACCCGCAGCAAACACATAGTCCACTTTCCGATGAGTTTTAGTATGTATATTTTATCATAATTTATTATATTTTATATTTTTATTTTTTTTATTTCATATTTTACATTTTAAGCTACTATATTTCTACTAGATCGTATCAATTATTTATCGATGTTATAATAAGCAATTTTTTATTCGGACCTTTTTATGTGATTGTTCTTATTTATTTTATTTAATGTAGTAGTACATTTTAACATCATTGTTTGGTGCATGTGAATGTATTGTCATGTGAATGTACTATTACGACGACCAATATCATTACACATTCCAATGTTTTATTGTAACTACAATGTGAACACATGGCAATAAAGCTATCTTATCTTATCTTATCTTAATATACATATACATATACATATACATATACATATACATATACATATACATATACATATACATATACATATACATATACATATACATATACATATACATATACATATACATATACATATACATATACATATACATATACATATACATATACATATACACGTATACACGTATACACGTATGTATATATGTATATATGTATATATGTATATATGTATATGTATATGTATATGTATATGTATATGTATATGTATATGTATATGTATATGTATATGTATATATATATAATATATATATATGGAGATAATAGGAGTGCGCTTGCCCAGCGTGTGTGCTTTGCCCCCTGTTTATTCTCCGGTTCACGACTTGACGTAGGAATCCCTTGACGTTTCTTTGAAATGTGGACGCTTGCACATTATTATGTACGGGGGCACGAAGTGTGAGGGTCTTCGGCTGATTAATGATGTGGTTAGTAATGAATATCGATTTTGCGGTAATGCATACACACTAACAATCTAATTTTGGGTGATGTCTAATCCATCCAGTTGTTAAATCTGTTTAGGCCTAAGACTAAGTTATAAGGAACGTGGACGCGACAGTTCGGCTCTAGTCTATATGGGCGATAATGGGATGTTTTCACGACATCAATCATTAATTTCGCGCATGTTACAATCATTATCATGTTAAAACGAGAATGATAACTGATTAGATTTTACTGATGGCATACTGTAAAATTGCCGCTACTAAACTATTTTAATTAAACTTAGGATTGAAATAAGCATCAACTGAAACGTTCGGAGGCAAGGCAAAGCCAAGGGCAAGGCCCAAGCCAAAAGCAGACTTGTATAAAATACCAGTCAGAGAGTAGTCTAAACACTACAGACAAACTACACATTAAAATACAAAAAGCAATGATGTATTAAATCTTATTTATTTATTGGCAAACAACAATGTGAATTAAGAATCGCTATACAGGATGAATATGTCCCAAGGCAAAGTTTATTAATGCATGCACATTTTTTTTGGGTACACAGTCACACTCACACTTGACGCTTAAGTTTAAATAACTCAAAGTCAAAATGTACAAAGTTCTTTTGCATAGCTTCTAGTTTTTAATGCAGTAGCAATGCTACATGCTAGAAATATTTATTATAACATAGCCACTAGGCACGGACAGCAAAATCCCCACGGACAGCATATTGACATCCACAGCATATTTACAGTGCATTGTCTCAGGGTTACATAAATTATTCACCATTTTAATAATTAATATGCTTTCTTGTTCGTGCTTGACTGTGAATTATTGAAACCATAACGTGCATTGTCCCATGAAATATTTCTGATTATAGACATGCTACATGGTTTGGTTGACATGTGTATATTTAGTTATTTACCAGCTAGTTGTTTCATTAGTTCTAGTACAATTGTACAAGTGATTGAGCAAACAATGAATTGAATTAATGTCACTGCTCAAAGCACTTTACTCATGCTCCCTCAAACATCATCTCAACTTCTCTGACAAGTATCCGGCCACACTGGAATTAATCTGCGAAGACTATTCATACACACATATCTGCCACTGTCTATATATATATATATATATATATATATATAACCAGGTACTCAGCTGAGTGAACTGGAGCAATGTAGAGTGAAAAAACTTGCCCAAGGTCTAACACAGCTGTACCGGATTTGAACTTAGGTTCTCTTAATCGAGAGTCTGAAGGTTTAGCCATTTCACCATTATGCTGTCTTGTGAGTTGTTCAAATCAACATATGCACCTGTCATGGCTTTATACAGGATAAACAAATTCAATCACCCTTTTTTGTGCCATGGACACATTTATTTTAACTTGTATACATACAATCCTGTTGAGATGTGTGTTATGACCTGAAATAAAATACAAACACACATGTAACATCTGGTTTCAAAAATATAAATTTTGAAGACTTTTTGCCGATTATTTTACTTCAGCCCATCCACAATGGGTTTATCTGTCCAAATGCTGGGTGGACGTGTCTCTGCAACAAGCTACGTGACATCTGTGCTGTATTGTCAAGTCTCAGCTGTGGGCACTTATGTAATTGATCACATGCACAATCTGTTTTGCTTGTATTGAGCGACACATTCACAAATCTCACTTGCTCAGTGTGGTATTGATCTGAGAGTGTACGCTATAAATAGTATTCATGTTTCAGTTATCTTGACGAAGACAGACGGATGAACTGCACTTGACAATGCTGAGGCGGAAAGCTGGCTTCCAGGTAGGGCATATTCATAGTTTTGTACATCTTGTTTCTCTTCCTGAGTAACAAATGCTGTTTCAATGTTGTCTGTAATTTGTTAAAAAAAAAAACCCTAAAAAAGGAACCACTTCGAAATTCCCAATTATGCCACTATTATCAGCATGTAATACATTCTATGGATTCATGTAAGGTTCATCTGATATACAGCATAGTTTCAACATGCACTAACATGTTGCAGGAGGCAACTGCATATATATATATATCTAGCTGAATACATATAATTATACCAGTACGGGCAGTCCACACTCCACAATGATCTGCATTACATTTTTCTCTCTGCTGTTCTATCTGATGATAATATAAGTTTTAAATGGGAAACGTCTACAGGCAGACCATGTGAGGTTTATAAACCAAATCTTAGTTGAGTAAATTAAATTCATCAGAGATTCATATATAAATGTACCTAAGGTGGGTAAATTAAAGTTGTTAAGGAAAATAGGTTAATAAATTCAACAGTATTTGTAGTGTATATTATAACAAAATATTTGCCGAATAAATGTACTGGATAATAGTCTGTTTGTGTATTTATGACTATATATATTACTGCAGTTTTTTTATTTCGTAGGTATTTGTATGATTCTGATTTTAATAAATCGTGCTGCAATAAAAATTACAAAAATGTAACTATAAATCGCATTGTTTAGATTTTCTGGAGGCGATATGTGAACCGACCCAAGTGTTTCCGTCTCGGTGCTGCCGTGTTGAGTACACTAGTCATCTTCTTGCTGCTTCCGTACCTCTATCAGGCGATCTCTGACCGCGCCCTCGGGCGACATATCACAAACAGAGCGGTAAGCAGACCTTCTGTTTAGAGGAATATTACTGACTGATATAAAATCATTGAATACAAGGATATTATGGAAGGATGCTGTGTGTACGTATGAGAATAATGCGATAGGATGCTTTGTTTTGTAGCATGAAAAGTGAAAGAATAGTGTGATAGGATGCTTTATGTAATAGTGTGAACAGTACAAGGACAGCGTGATAGGATGCTTTGTGTTGTAATGTGAACAATACAGGGATAGTGTGATAGGATGCTTTATGTAATAGTGTGAACAGTACAAGGACAGCGTGATAGGATGCTTTGTGTTGTAGTGCGAACAATACAAGGCAGGCCTGATCAGTGGAAAACTCTGTGAGAATCTTTGCAACTCACAAGACATCGCCCTACATTCATTTATCATTCAGTCAAATGGATATCGGGTACGTGCTTCTGAAAAATATGTGACATCATTTTATCTTCCTTTAGATGCAATTTAAGGCAGTTAAAATGTTTGACACTGGTAAGAAATAATGTAATATGTGAGTGCATACAGTGTGTATGTATGTGCGTGAGTATGTACAATGTATGATGCATTTATCCCATTTACGTTTATTAATGGTGTTCCAAGATGTTTTTTTGTCAGTAACACATTTTTCGATGGCCACATGTCTGGTAACTCATATACGTACAAGCCTGTTGAGATGTGTTTTATTATCTGAAATAAACTTCAAACATCTGTGACATCTGTATATGATTGTTTAAACCTGTTTTTGCTCCTTATTTTTTACCCATCCACCATCCGTCCAGTGATACTTCTGTCACAGGGTGGACAGGTCACATGACAAATGGATCAGTTGTGGATGATCCGTAACAATAACAGTGACTTTGTTTGAATTGTCAGGGGGTTGATTTGGGAGAGACATTTGTACGAGTACCATACGACTACTTCTTGGGAGAAGCCCTTCCCATGTATGGGACACCAGAGCAGGGCACTCGACTGGAACAGTTTCAGCGAATGGTGGATGGCTTCCTCCAGGCTAAGCTGGACATAGGTGACCACAGCAAGCTGCGAGACTACATCATTAATCTTGGTGATGTCAATAATGACGCTAAGGTGAGGGCGAGATTGCTAGACGTGATGTTAAAATGATGATTTCACTCAGTGAAACAACATATTTGGCCTTTAACTGCAAAACATATACAGTGAAAAACATATTTGACATACAAGGTCAGGGAGACTCCTAAGACAATATATTATATATATATATATATATATATATATATATATATAAGTATATATATTGGAGTGGCTAGAGTTATTTTACTTGTGGACATTATATATATATATATATATATATATATATATATATATATATATATATATATATATATATATATATATATATATATATATATAATGTCCACAAGTAAAATAACTCTACCCACTCCAATATATATACTTATATGTATATATATATATATGTGTGTGTGTAATTTTACATGACTTATTATGCATCATCAGGTTGTAATTATTCTACTTCCATAAGTTAAGTTAATTTTCTTGGGCAGACATTGATTTTGGAGTGGGTGTGTGGGCCACCGTGGATGTTTTGTATGTGCTCACATGTGTGTATACGTGTGTGTATGTGTGTGTGCCTAATTCAAAATGCATATTAAGAGAAAAAACAACCTGTAGTACATCATTATGTATTGTCACAAACAGACACATGTGGTTTATTGTAGGAATAATTGTCCAGTTTATTTTTTATTTTTTCTACACATACCTTTTATACATGCACTTACTTAATAGTTCCAATTGTGTCCTCCAGCTGTCTCTAGCGGAGGCGAAGACAATCTGGTCACTGCTGCAACAGAACGAGTTCTTTGTCGCGGTCATCTTCCGCGCCGAGTCACACATCCCGTCGGTCATTGACTTCTGTGGTGCCATCTACCGGACCGAGTACGTCAACTACACGAAACTTTACGAGCCCGACAACATTGCCATGCACAGACGTTGGTTCGGTCCACATTTCCCGAAGTGGGCGGCACGTGCGAAAGTGGTCCTCGGCCTGCTTGAGTTCACGATGGAGGCGTACCAGCACGGCTCCGACGGGTCGTTCTACATGTGCTCCATCAACAGCACGAACGTTGGTTTCACGGATGCACATGACGTGAAGCTGCTGGACACGTCAAAGCTGTTGTCCCACCAGGACTTGAGGGCGTTTGTAGGAGGAAAGGCGTGTGCGACGAGTGCGGACTGCTCGTACACACCTCACTGCACGACTAAATGTGACACGCGGGCACACACATGTACTGCCGAACTGGAACGGCCGAATCTCCATCTCGTGTGCAGGATAGCGCGTCCGTACATCCTGAAGAACGCGCCATCGGACCTGCACGGAAGCCTGTTGAGAATACTTGCTCGGTGCTCAGAGTTGAGCGCTCATCTAACGGGGGTCGAATTGCAAC
The DNA here is from genome assembly GCA_964017155.1 of Oasisia sp. SBJ-2009. NCBI lineage: Eukaryota > Metazoa > Annelida > Polychaeta > Sabellida > Siboglinidae > Oasisia > Oasisia sp. SBJ-2009. The sequence goes on from OZ024859.1 coordinate 12,068,030, forward strand.
ATTCCCTCGTGCTCAATGACTTTAAGTCACTATTGTGGAAGGCAATCATGTGATTGTGTGTTCATCAAGACAGAAGGCGAACATGCGATTGTGTGTTTCTCAAAATAGAATGTGATTGTGTGTTTCTCAAAATAGAATGTGATTGTGTGTTTCTCAAAATAGAATGTGATTGTGTGTTTCTCAAAATAGAATGTGATTGTGTGTTTCTCAAAATAGAATGTGATTGTGTGTTTCTCAAAATAGAATGTGACTGTGTGTTTCTCAAAATAGAAGGTGATCATGTGATTGTGTGTTTCTCAAAATAGAAGGTGATCATGTGATTGTGTGTTTCTACAAATAGAATGTGATTGTGTGTTCCTCAAAATAGGTGATCATGTGATTGTGCATGGGTACAGTGCTATTTGATTATGTGTAAGTGCAGTGGTAGATTACGTGATTGTGAGATGTGTCATATTGTGATTGTGTGTTTGACCCTTTTGTGATTGTGATCGTGATGATGTGATTGAGGCTGGGTGATTATGTGACTATGAGTTAGGCCATACCACCTCCATATTTTGATCGTGTTTTGGGCCATAATGTGGCTATATATTTTGCCAAACATGTGGTTATGTGTCAGGCTGTCTTGCGATTGTGTCATTATGTGATTGTATGTTCGGCTGTTGTGTGATTGTATTTTTTGTCTATTGCATGACTATTTTTGGATTATCATGCATGGGCCTTTGTGTTACACTGTGACAGATCATTGTTATTCTGGTAGCTACTGCTTGGTTTGCTGGTGATGGTACCGCGATACTTGTGAAATTACAAAGTAATTCGCAAGGCATACTTTATTTTAGTATATATAGTCTCGGATATAAAAATATTTAACAGGTACATATTCATCATTATTAATTGATGAGTTTAACACAATGTCTTTTATCAATTTCCCGTCATTTGTTTTGCCACAATCTCAGCCGAATCTTGTTTATGAGTTTGTCTACATCCCGATAAAGTTCTTTCTTTATCTCCTAATTCTCCACTTGACATTTATACATATTCCGGACATATGTATGTAACTCTCCCATGTAGCTTTCTTTCCAGTTCAGTAGTCACGTATCTGGTACATTGACATATTGTTACATAATTTATCATACACCGAAGTTAAAAGTTGCCATATTCCATTGTTTTGAAATATGTTAACAGCTTATTTGTTTATTTTTTTCCCATAACTTTGTTCGTTTTTGAGTTAAGCTGTTAATTTGTACAGTATATTATTGACCAGTGTGTATGTGGTTTGGTAATGCCTATGTTTGTTTTTCTTTGAGAATTGTTTTAGTAAATTACTTGATGTACATAGCCCAGGACAGTGCCATCATTAATACTGCCAAAAATACAATGTATGTCAAATTCAGGGGATGACAGAAAGTTGTTGCCATCGCAATACTACCTAGTTGACATTGACAGATATTGTGTCAGCTTGGTAAGGCACTTTGTTATTTCAACAACATTTTGTTGTTTTTGTGAAAGATTTACAAAAGAAAAACCACATCATCTGTTCATTTGAAGATCATTTTAACAACCTTCATATACATAGTGTATTTTTTGCCATATTGCAAAACTACAAAGAACGAGTCATAAAATCATACAATTGGAAATGTTTGTTCAGTTGAAATAATTTTAACAGTGAATTTCATGTACACGTTCTTGGTAAGATGTGTTCATTTGCAAAACCTCAAGGAGACAAAGAGTGAGTGAGTGTAAAAACACATTCTAGTGCTATAAAAGCTAGAGAAACAGTTTGTACCCCACCATTATTGGCTTGCTGGAATGTGATTGCCGTAGAACTTGATGGTCTAGGGGTCAGCACTGGTGCCTCATAGCTCTGTAGAACAGAAACCCAGACCAGGCAGGATATATCTGATGCAATAACTTGGCCGTCGATACAAAGGACGTGTGTGTCCCTCGTGACTGGGACAGATCATGTTATGGAATGAGTACTACAACACCATGGTAGTGATCACCCCCAGTGTCAGGGTTGATTTGATGATAGTGTTCTGGAAATGCTGACTAGCTATATGATACCCAAGACCTTAATATCGTAACGACAATACAGTGTATTTATACAGACTAGTCGGTAAATAGAATGTCATCGAGAACTGGAAACAAATACTAAGCAAGTGACTACATTTCAGTTGTTTGTCTACCTTTATGCTGACACAGTCATTTATAACTTCACTATAACGTTGATGAAACATTGACATAAGAAAAACAACAATGTATGCTAGCAACCGCCTGTGTGAGAAATTAATCTGGGGTATCTCTGTTTGCAGCGATGTGTTTTATGTGATTCATTGTCACACGTTGAACTATACATTTCAGTAATGTCGTGGGAAAGTTGATCTGGATGCATGCGTGATGTGCACATAAAATGTAGATACAGCTGCTCGCACAGTGATTCTCATAGTTGCAGGTGGTGTAAGGGGCTTTGTAAATATATATAAAAATTCAAGAATAAAAAGTTTTATAGGATTGGTGCTTCCTACCCAACCTTCATAAATATAGTCAGCATATCACACGTCTGTGAATTGCAGATGTAATAAACCAATTCTTGTTCAAAAACTAACCACACATTTACAGTCACAGCTAAAAATGTATAAAAAAGAGCAGAATTTGTACATATTTTGTAAAAAAACTAACTTTTTTATTCCAAATAGAATTTTCTCTCACCCACCCACCCATATGAATTTTTTAGGCATTATTTAAATTTTTATATTTACAAATCCCCTAAGCAGTCGCTAAAATTTGTGATACCATAATGCATGTATATAATAATAGTTGTTATGTGTTATGGTTGTGGTTGTGGTAAACAGGAATATCTGCATAGCAAACCCAAATGCCATTGCAAGTTACTGGTTTATGCACTTCACAAAGTTGTTATAGATTTGTACAAAAGGTGTATACATTTCATGCTCTAATTTTACAGATTTACAAGTCAACTGATTTAGATAGCACAGCTTCACTGTAACATTGGCAGCAGCGTTTTCGAAACATTACATATCATTGCGTTATTTATTTTGGGTTTTAGGAGCAGTTTACGCCACCATTGTAACAGTTTATCACAGTACACATGTAACATTTAATATGTAGATATTTTTGCATCTTTTACACCGTTATTCAAGATCGCATCTCACTGCTGCAGTGTTCTTGCAATAGATGCAATGTGGGATTGATGTTGAAGAACTGCATTTTATGTGGATCAAATTTCATGGAAGCTAGCATTTTTGTATAGAGAAGTAGCTTTTAATGGGATATTTGATATAACACAATAAAGAAACGTTTTTCACAATATGACCAGGAACCAGCTATTTATTTGATTGATCTTTGCTAAGTGTATTTGTTGGAGCACTGATGCACCGTTTCACTAACAATCTTAGGGGTCCGTGAACCCAACTTTGTTCTTTCCATTCAACTTAGCGCTTATTAACTATGGGCTTGTACACTGATGTGGACTTAAAACAGCCTTGAAGTCCACACAATTGAAGTGCAGTGGCCTTGCCTTTTTCATCATCTGGTGCACTATGAAGATGGCATCTACTGTTCCTCTGTTTTTCGTAATTACAAACTTGTTTTGACAACTATGCATCGATGATATACTACTGTAATATAAATCAAGGAAGTCACTCTACAGATTGAGGGTGTTCACTTGCATTCTTTCTTGCGTATTGTGTTGATGATGCATCTGCATCTGTCTGTAGGTAGCGTTCATTGATGCTGCATTGCATAATTTTAGAAGCATCTTGGCTTGTTTTCGCTTGCTCTGAGGACTGTGGCAGTACAGCAATGTAATGCCGTCTGCACCAGACTGTGTGCTTACAGCAGTAACATTGTCACTGGTTCCACACATGGCTCTACACTAAACAGCAGTGTACACATTGTTATAGATGAATCAGTAACAGTCTGACGCATATGTTTGATTCAGTTGCATGTTGTCATCATTTTATTTCCTTTGTCCAACCAAAATACTTACTGAAACATTCATGCAAACGCTGACTATTGACTTGTCTTCATTCAATGTTCACTGCAAAGTCATAACCAGATACTGGTACTGACGAATAGCATTCGCTGCAAGTTCATAACCAGTAGCTGACAGTATAACAATCATTGCCACATCATATGCAGATGGTGAATGAAGTATAACAGTCATTGCAACTTCTATACTAGATACTGACAGTGAAGTATAGCAGTCTTTGCAACTTCAATTCAAGATGCCAACAGTGCAGTATGACAGTCATTGTAAGTTAATACCAGACTCTGATGGTGAAGCGTAACACACACTGCAACGTCATACAATGAACTGACTTGTTTTCAGTGAAGTATCTTTCAGTAAGTTTAATAACAAGCATTACGACTTCATACCCAGATGCTCACAGCTGTTCTTCTTCGGCAAAGCATAGCAACTAAGCATTGCAACACCATAACGAGAAACGCAACAGTTTGCTCCTGGCCAGCTTCTGCCCAGACAGTGCCAAAGAACTTTGAAATCTGCTCCGTTTAGCCTTCGGTGAAATAAAATTACTGAAATTTATGAAAGAGTTGGCCGACATTTAAACATAACTTTTATCATCTCGCAACAACAAAATTCAAACTTCACAAACAATGAAAGACGACGTCTGCCGAGTAATACTGACAGCGTATTCAAAACAAACACTTCAGAAAGATTTGTTTGATAATGACAATTCTCTTGATTCCAGCACAGCCGGATAATTAAACAAAATTTAATACTCGTGGGAACGGAATTCGAAGACTGAGCTGCTCTATGCAAACTGCCTAACATTGCAGCCACACCTTGCTTCCCAGCTTGGCAGGAGTTGTAAGTATATACATCAACAAGTATAGGTAAAGTACTGGTAAACTTGCTGGCTTACATTAGCTAAGAGTTTCGTGCCTGTTATAATCCCATTTATGAGGCATTGGTCATGAGCAGGTGACATATCTAACTATTAACTTAAATATATCTGCAAAATACTTTTGAAAATCACTTAAACAATTACTATTTCCTAGATTAAGTAATGTTTCTTAAACATTACGCGAATTAAATTTTATGCCATTACACCCCACCCGTTTACCATTTTTACAAATGCACAATGCTTACTTATTGACGAATGTGTCACATGTGCCACTGTCAAATAAACACACTTAGATCTGGGTCCGTTTCACTAAGGTAACATTTGTTGTTAAATTTAATGAGTTTTTCACGCAAATATCCATTGCTTTATTACCAAGGACACTACTGATTGACACACCAGTGATAATGCCCAACTGGTGCGTCATGGTGTTGACAGATTTCTGGTATTCCAAATCACTGCTATGGGGTAAAAATTATCTTAAAGTACAACATTCGGGATTAAGATCTTTTATCAAAGTTAGTGAAACACTCCCAGGTGGAAACAAGTCTCAGATATGTCACCGTTACTTCATGACCAATCCTTCACCTGAAACTACAGCAATAACAAGCAACGGCAGTCATGGTACTGTGTCGCGGTATAACAGTCCCCCACATGTTCATCCACCTTTACCCCAAAAGGGCAACGTCCGAAAGGGGACGGCAGACAACAACCGGGCAGCCGGTATGCGGCACAACACCGCTGACCATTCAATCTGTCTTTATAACATAAGTATAAGCCAAGCCACTGCAAGTTACATCACCAAAACTGCCCCATACTGAGCATGTCTACAGTGCCGCAGTTACAACCACAATTGTAGCAGTTCAGAATTCAGAAAGACTAATGACGAAAAGTCCAACTTTTCTGTAAAATGAAAATCAAAGTACGGGCGAGGAGTTTTCATTCTACTGACGCTAGTGCTCTCCTGTTATTGAGCTGGATTATGTCACAACAGATTTTCCATTTTCTCTTAAGAGTTTTTTACATTACAGAAGTAAAAAATTGCTCCATGTACACATGACTCAAACCAGTTTAATCTCAAATATTTCTATGATAATCGGGAGATCTCGTAACGGTTTTAAGTTTTAAATTGACACCTCTACAAATGGCATCACACAAAATTGTGAGAGTGACAGGAAGAGGCAAAGGAAGTCATCTACAAACCTCAGGTCTTTGTACAGGGTAGAATAGGAATCACATTTGTCGTGCCATGCAGGTTTGGTTTGCCAGCAATGCACATTAACACCAACGCATGGAGCGCGTCAAGTAAAATGTCCCGTATACCACCGACCTTATGCAAGCGGTTTGGTTCAACATATCACGTATATATCTCTTTATATATATGATGTATATGTTATGTATACATAATATTAATTCACGAATATTACACAATGCACACAGCTGTAATATAATGTGATCATTACCTAGATATGCCTCTCGGTAATATCTGTGCATGTCACTCAGCTAGTTTCCAATCTCTGCACCGGGAATCAATGTGAACCCCTGCCGCCGTTTCATTTCAACTCGACAGATCCTTGCGCGTATCATCATTATGATAATCGGAACGGTAACGTCCCTGGCTCGTAGCATGCTTTCGGACACAACTCTATTGACCAGGGTATCACAAATCACCAAATAATAACTTAACATATATCCGTGCGACGTACCGGCACCGTCAACAAGATGCTTCGCGGCTATGCAGCGGTGCAAGTTCGACTGCAAACGGAAACTTGCAATCTAAAGCAAAACCAATCAACAAGGTCCAAAACACAGGCATGCGTGACCGACACATGTGTAACTGTGCTCGGTGTCGCTAGGTGTCGCCACCTATGCCTGTCGTGCTAAACTGAGGCTACATTTCGCCTCGCCACGCAGATATTTCGCCAGAAGGAGGCGTTATAACGTAACGCAGTACTTCGTCGCAATCACAAGTGCCTACAACTGATGCAGTAAATTTCCTGAGCAGATGAAACAAGCACACACTTGACAGATGCAGAGGCGATTATTTTGCGAGACACAGATGTCGAGCGACGATTATCCGCCACCGTCGACTCTGATGCCAAACGTTATCGCTCTCTCTCGCTCTTTCTGTGACGAGAAAATCCGCTCCTGCGTTCGACCGTCGTCAGATCTCCAGCCGATCCAGGCTTCTGATTGGTGAGTGTCGTCACCATGGCAACGCATGTCTGCAACTGTAACCCATCAGGCCACTGGCCGGGTGTTCAATGCGGGTCGCCATGTCGCTGCTGCTTCTGTTGTTCCAGCAACTTCTCCAGAGGAGACGGGCCGGACGACCAGAGTGACTGGAACAAAATCAATAACTTCATTGTCCGTACAAAATAATCCATTAAACACTGTAATTTTCCTTCAGACACACACTGAAATGCCAGCAATAAAAATTGGTATGACACACTTACAATATATAAGAACCTAATGGCAGCACTGAAATATGGTCAAATGCATCATAAAGAGTACTAATATTAAATAAATAAATATAATTATAGAACAGACTATATTTCATGTATGTTCTGTTTTAAATAGTTTACTTAAATCTAACTATTAGAACTAAAACACCAGAGGAAACGAATGATTTCTTAACCATTTTCAGTACGACAGTCCACTATTGCAGCCGCATGGTGTGTGACATTTAAATACGACAGGCTGCTATTGTGGCATTAACGATGTCTGCTATTCAAACTATTTTTACGCACAATTATCCACTATAACGGAGGCACATGTTATATATCGCCTTTAAGGTTGATGCCATAGCATTACAATAGCACTAATCATGGATTAACACCGTACTGACTTGTTTTAGATTTGTGCATTTTGTGTGTAACTGACTGCAAAAATGTTCGACTGCAGTCATCATAACATTGTACACAGGGATGACACAGGTTGCAAAATAGGGCAGAGGACGGTCTAAAATGATACCATGTGTAGGCATTTTCATCTACCTGGAAATGTTTTCCGATGCTGAACTCTCAAGCCCATAATGTAGTTTTACTGCAATTTTCATAAATCGTGCATTTTCTACAACCAAGCCTCAGTTTGTTAATTTTCATCAGAATGGTGTGAAACTTTTCATGTTTTATATGTAAAAGATCACTACTATTGTAGTGTACAAAACTAACCAATTCCAAAGCTATGATACTACAAACTACAAGACTCACTTGGATATTACTCGACAAAAGCCCGCCAGTGCTCGATTCTGAGCCCGTCGACTTCGGAGACGCGGCCATCGGGTTCGTACTCCATGTGCTGTCCACAGCGCCACCTACTGGGCTGCCTTCACCGTAGTTGTAAACGCTGAGTCCGTAGTTTCCTCCCACCTGCCGTTCGTCCCCAGAGAATGGGTCTGGGGTCGTACGGAGACTGCTGCTTGAAGACGCGAAGGGTGACGAACTGTGACCTGTCGAAAGTGACAGAAATACGGTTCACCGATCCATTACAGAACCAGTTGCTTGGCAAAAACTCCGTCAAGCGATGACAAAAATGGCTGCTGAACACACATGTTTCGCTGTGTATTTTATTGAAATTCCCGTTACAGAAGATTATCTCTATGACAAGAAAACATTTTCAAGATGTATTGGCTATGCTTTCCTGGCAGGCCACTTGGCCTTCAGTGTCTGGCAGTACAGTGGGGCTCCAATACACAGGTACTGTCAGTTATCATTTAGCCACGGTTCCTGGCAGGCTACCTAGCTTCCAGAGTTGGGGGCAGTGAGGCAGTCTCGAATACACAAGTTTTGTCTCCCAGCTTGTTCAGACCTTCAGGTATCCTTAGAAACATTCCATCAAATGCACATTTCTTGTGTAGTACCCATGCACCCTATGCAAAATTTGGGAAAATTTACCTCTTCAGAACGATCCAATAAAATAAAATATTTGCTTAGATAGTAGCAGTGACTCAAGGTACATCTATACCAAATCATAAAAATATCTCACGCCACGCGATATAGACAGAGTGATGCCACAAGTCCCTTGGACTATAAATTATGTAATAGATTCTTTCACCCACATACGTCACACAATGGAACAGAACCATACTGCACTATTTATGACAGCGTGCTTAACTTACTCTTCGCCTCTGGCTTGTTTATCTGTACCGTCCACGGCGATTCGCTGCTAAACAACGAGTATGTATTCGGCTGGAGGAGTTTCGTACCAAACGCCGGGTCAGAGGTCAAGGAGAAGAGCGACCTACAACAAGGTCAAAGATCAAATTTAAAAATCTCACAGACATGCTTTTGTCTTAGGTATAATACGTGCCTCGTGATCAATATGATAAAATAAACACGGGGATTGCAATTTTCAAAGGTTAGCACCGGTGACTACCCTTTCTCCCAAGTGTCAAGGGGTAACTCGGCTGGTTGATATTATAAAACAGAATGTGATCGCAGTCTCTCGGGATGCATGAGATGGTAGATTTTGGCAATACGGATACTGATGTTGAAGGGCAGCATTTAGGTTTTAGTGTTCATCCTGACAACAGTATTTGATGCAAGACCACAATAACGTGGTCGTCTGCCATTACCCGACCAAAGAGTACTCAAAGAAATAGCATTATGCAGGTTGTCTGAATTTCTGTGAGGACATATGTAGTGCGGAGTGAGTAGAAATTATGTTTTTGTGCAGCGTGGCATTAGAGCTGTAAAACTATGTTAGATAACAGTCAGTGTTTGTTTGCGTATTGACACATGTGTCATTTAGATTGGTGATGTCAAAACGATAGGTCACTGTCTGATTCTAGCAGGAATGAAGGGTATCAGGTTTAAACTCTTGAGGTATTAGAATTTCACGAATTTTCCATGGCACGTCTATCAGTGGAGGATAAATATGCTGTGAAAATTTCGATAACGGGTCTATTTAATTTAATAGGCAATGAAGGAAACATTATAATGGCCGTCTACGGAAAATGCAAATGTGGTCTTAGGCCAGAAGCAACTTACCCCACAGGTCCGGCTGTTGGACTGACCGGTGCAGCGACCCCCTGCAAACACAATCATATGACTATGAAGGGTACTTCTTAGTTGATCCTGTTGGCGTTAAGTTAACTTTATATGTAACATACAGTAACAAGTTAAGTTATCTCTATGCTTAACTAGGTCTAGTGCAATTACATGTCATTCTTTTCAACTGTTCTAGCAATACCACACTGGTTCTTTAGAATAAGAATATTTTTATTTTGCCAACAGAAAACAAATACAGGTTATGTAGAGCAAAATATAGATTTAGCAAAACAATATAGATTTGGCCTTTTTTGGCCTTGTTATGCCGCATAAGTCACAAGCCCAAGTTGTGTATCAGCTCCCCTTAGCAATACTGTAGGTTCCCCATTATAGACATATATACTGTATATGATCTACTCTCACTTGGTAATAAAGAATGCACCTACCTCTGAGAGGACGGGGAAGTCTGAGGGAGGGAAGGGATGAGTGTGTAGAGAGTCTGACTCTGACTGAAACACACACACATTCCACTGTGTACATGATGTAACTGCTACTGGCTTTACAAAGTACTATTTCAATGCATAATCTGTGTACGAAAAAAGACAAAGGTCGCAGATGTGATTGAACAAGTCAGTAGACGGAATTGGACCTGGGCAAGGCACGTCAGCAGGATACGAGATAACTGATGGACACTGCGTATCACCAGCTGGTAACCGTATGAAAGGAAAAGACCTAGAGGAAGACCGACGAGACGTTGGAGAGACGAACTAGACGACTACTGGAAGGGTACCATCTGGCAGAGGATAGCGCAAGATAGGCAGATGTGGAAGCAGCATGCTAAGGCTTTCGACCAACCACGGGACATTAATGGCTGCACAATGATGATGATGATGATAAACATAACACGTGAATTTCGTATTATATTTACGGAGGAATCCAAACTACAATAAAATGGAATTTTAACATTTTATATTCGACTATATTTTACTGTAATCCTCAAAAACAAAATTGTATAAAAAACGTACAGGTTTTGATCTAAAAACTTAAGATTTTCTTAGAAGTACACCTATTTAGTAGCTTAGTGGGTGGCCAAAAAAAAAACTGGAATAGAAACACTGTAGACCGATTTGTTGCTAACAATACGGATATTAACAACAGAATGTGGCTTGCGTGTTTTGTGACACGACAGCGTTATTTCATTGTGATCTTCAGTACAGCGCCACCTACCTGCATTCTAAGGGAGGACATGTTGGCCGACATCTGTCGTTCCCGCTCCGCACTGTTGTCATGGTGACGCATGAGCTGTGGCTGCGACGCCGAGCCCACTATCGGCAGTCCAGTCCGACCGCCAACCGACCTCTGTGGCGACATCTGTGAGAAGATGTTGACACCCTGCGGCAACATCTGTGGTAGGCTCTGTCGAGGGGGTGCCATCTGCATTCGTAGGGACGTCTGGTGGGTCGGCCCCACCACGGAATTCGGGAAGAGCGACGACTGCCCCATGACCGGAGAACGTATCTGTTGTGACGTAATCCCTCCAGGGGGCGCTATCACCTGCTGATACGGGCTTGAGTATTGCTGCTGGGGCATCGCCGATCGAGGCATGTTCCCGTGCGGCGACGACTGCATGGGGTTAGCCTGTGGCGACAGCTTCATCGTATTCGGGCGGCCCTGATCGAAATCGCAGGAAGGGGGCGGCCCGCCGAAGTTGCCCATCGGACCCGATGACGGCGGGAACAGAATGGCGTGGGGTGGACACTGAATCGGGGCGTTCTGACCAATGAAGGCTGTCTGGCTAGGTGGCATCACGGGCGGTGGCGGCAATTGCGACGATGGTGGAGCAAAACTACCACCAGATGGCGGCCGCGGTCGACCGAAGCGGTTCTGGTTGGTTGCAGCGAGCTGCTGCTGCTGTTGCTGCATCAGCATCTGGGATGGGAAGTTCTGGACTGGCAGGGCGCCCATGTTGAGCATCGCTGCCTGCAGCTGCGGAGGCAGGGAACCGTTCTGCAGTGACGGCATCTGCTGATGCTGGGGGGAAGACGACATTGCGAAGGGTTGGGTGTGATCCGTCTTCATGGTCTGCTGTCCCCGCTGTTGCTGCTGCTGTAGCTGCTGCTGTAGCTGCTGCTGCTGCTGTAGCTGCTGCTGCATGTTATTATGCAGCTGCTTTGGTATCGGCGCAGTGAATGTCGACGTGTTCTCCCAGATATTAGCCCCGTTTTCGTGCGACTCCGGCAGTAGTCCTGTTAGGCCACCAGAGGGCGGTGCAATCAGCGGTGGTGTCGGGAACGCGTTGGACACATGGACCGCATTGTCCAGCGCTGTGGCAGTGGCCATTACTCCAGCGTCCAGTGTCGTTGGGTTGGCTGGCTGTTGATAATAATATTCAGAACGTAATAACATACTAATATATAATGAAAGATCATAACAATAACAAAATTCCAGCTGGAATTGTGTACCATAATAAGTATGTATTCAAATATTACAAAATAAATACATTCTCACTGGTTCAAGAACACACAGTACCAACAAATCTAATTCCAAACAATATCTCTAGTATATTAAAGGGATTCTTTTGAAATGTTTCACCGTTTGTATTGTATGCAATTTTTAATTAATCCTGTTAACATAAATATATTATATAATTCTATGTCTACATTTCATTACAAATGTGTTTTATTAATCATGCATAACCCTGACAACATATTGAAAAAGTAACTCAGTTTCTAGTTTGGGCTCCACCTAAACTATCCGTATAGGGCATGGTCATGAATATTTGATTAAGTTCACCGGACTTTGGATTTGTTCGACAAGTTCACTGCGTTTATTGCGCATGCATAAATATTCATTGTAATCAGGCTGCATATTGAATCACCCACAAGGCAGCAAACTCAGTGATTCACATAAATACAATTCCATAATAGCTTACTGAACAAACATCCACATGATGCATTGATTAGCAAGACAAAACTAGCAGAGAAAGGACGTACGTGAAATTATCAAGTTTTGTAATGGTACAATTTGAATGCATACAAGCATAAAAAGAATCCATTGAAATGCTTGTAGTAAACCAATCTACTAGGTCTAGTGATAAGAACGTTACAGTAATTAATATAAACAAGGAACTTTTTTAAATGGTGGCTAAAGGCAAAGAAGACCTGACTGTGGAAAGTGTTCTAATAATGACGTTAAATACAGCCGAAAACAGCACCGAGACATACAACGCATATACATATTAGTGACTATTAAACACAATATAAATATGTATACAATAAAATAATTTTTACACACTATCCACATTCATTCATTCATTCATACATACACCCATTCGTGCACATAAATATGCTATAAGTGCATAACACGTGCCTGTTCATTCAGTTTGTCGCGTGACCTTGACCTTGACAGTCTCGCCGATTCACTCTTCTCCCCCCCAGACCTTGGCACTTCCGCAGAGTCTGTGTCATTGCTCGTCTTCCTAATTCGATTCTGCATTATCGCCTACAAACCAACACGTTTCAGTTCAAGTGTATTCCATCCATCAATGGTTAGAGGAAATACAAGAACAATTTAATATACACACTGTATTTTCTATATTACTAAGATATTCATTGACAAGGAATACTCTTTCTCATAAACAAATGTTCCTAATATTGTAAGATTAGCCATTTATATTCATGAATAAACTTTGACCTTTACCTGACCTTCAGCATCTGATCTTGACCTTGAACTAAAAATTTAACATCATAAATGAATTCTACATACCCAAATATCCCTAAAAAGAGCTATTACACATAATTCTAAGACAAATGGGTTCTAAAGTATTTTTTAAGGTATGACCGGTGGCCATCTTGGATTTATGCAAACTAGCAGAGTTGCTCAAAGCTGCCGTTTGGGCAGTTAAGCTGAATTTGTTCTAGGACATGATGAGTCAAAATCAACCAAAACATTCATAGGATAGAACATTTATAGCTTCACTTTTGAACACCAGTCAAATGGACAAGTACTTAAATGCATTTCAGTGCATTGAGAGATTTCTCTGAAATTTTAACACAGTTATTTTCTCATCCAACCTCATCTTTTCAGCCCATATGCGTTGCTGGTTTCACATTTGTTCTCACCATGTAAAATTTGGCCACTGTAGTCCACAATGAAACAGAGAGTAACCAAACTGCATAAGAATGGGACACTTCAGAATTACAGGATCACTTGTATTAATTTCTAGGCAAGAATTCAATCAGCTAACAGGTTGTAGATCATATGCTGAAACTACTACAATCACATACATAAAAGTTACATGGATGAACTGACATGTCCCAGAGGATATGTGGTACGTTGGTGTTTTGTCCTGAATCCTGACAATATGCTTTCAAATCCTAGCAAGATAAAAGAAATGGACAATTTAATATTTCTTTGGTGTGAAAGTAATTCTACCTGGATGGCGACGTTCTGCTTCACCAGTTTTCTGTCCGGAGTTCCGTCATTCCCATCAGGTCCTGCAATGACCACAATACACATGTGCATTGATCTGCTAACTTAGGCACCTTGTATCTGCATCGCCTCCCAGGTACTGGTGTCGACCTCTACGTATAACTGTTTATCTGCTTCATGTTACCATTGTCCTCAATTTACCAACTGGTGATATATTTTAAAGCAAGGGTGCCAGCTCCTAGGTTTATGTTTTTCATTTAATATTACATTCTTATGACCACAACATGCATGTTGTAGGTTCGCTGCCTGCTAATTCGTGTCCAGTTACTTTATTAAGCTTGGAACAATGTTTGCAATTCAAAAGATTCCATCCGCAACACGTTCAAATGATAAACAAAACTTCCAGTTTCAAAACAAAACTTATTCGCAATAATTCAGAGGTAATCAGAGTTAACCGCTATACCCTTTCAGGTTTAACTTTCCCACGTTCTAGACTCACAAATCACAATCACAAATTACTGCTCAGCGAATTCTAGGCAGAGGAGTTGGCACCCTCATTTTTAAACACCCTCCCTGCAGACATCTTGTGTTATTTACGTGCATGTTTGCAATATGTCTAAATGGCTTCTCTCCTATCCAAAATAATTGGGTTTTCATCAACTCACCAGGATGCGCCCCTGTAGGCAAGTCTGTCATCAAAGTACTGTCTCGACAGATCAAACTCAAGGCTTCCCCTCCCCTGAGGCTAGCAGAAATGCTCGGAAATGACTAATGTTTAGCTAACAAAAATCTCTGGGCGAGTACCTGGTAGCTATTTTCCACTTGTTTGATTAACCTAATTATGTTGTGTCATCAGTCTGGAAGTGGAAGTCTGAAGCATAAAACTTCAGTTTGGCATTTTCGCCGCAAATAATAATAAATAATAAAATTTATGAGAGACTAGTGATTTTTCATGGGATGAGTAAGATATTAATTCTACTATCCCTCTAGGCCAGTGGGTTAAATTTATTATTTCTACCCTTGACCGTACTGGTATAAGTGCAGTGCTTGGTCTGTCACATGTGAGGCCGACACAACAATGACAGTACAACCTACTGTTGACAGTTTAAATACAACAAGTCTCAAAAACATGTTAAAAAATATGAGAGATGACAAAATAAACAGGTTAAATCTTCCCAGAACTGTGGTTGTGAAAGGTTCCAGCCAGGTGTGTGTACCTGTGTAGACTTTGATGTGAGGCGTTGGGGCTGTGAACTGGAGTCGACCCGACTTCAACTTCTGCACATTCAGTAGGTTGAGGCTGAAACCATTGATACCATCAACTAACAGTGTGTGTGTATGTGCATGGCCGTGCATACCTATATATGGCACATTAATTTTTGCCTCATGGCCACTTTGGGTGCCAGAATTTCATCTGCAACCCTCAGACGAAAACATTTATTTCTTTAGATTCCCATTTACTACCCTTTTTAGCAGGTTTAGGGATTGCAAAGGATATTAATAAATTGCTCGCAATAGCTTATATTTTCTTCAATTGTTCTGAGTCTTGCCAAAAAGTTGGGGTATTTTATGTAACCTGCACCACGAAAAACTGCTTCAATTTACGTCATGCACAAAGCCTTCGGGGAACTCTCTGGTCAATCTCTGTGTATGTGGTACCATCTGGAAAAGTTGTTTTTTATACCACACAGGACAAAGACATCTTACATCCATTTGGGTCATTGCCAAGCTCTCTGCGACTATTTCAAAACATAACATAAATACATAATTACAACAGGCACTTTAAAACACCTTTAAAATGCCTAAAAATATTCCAATTTTTGCTATACTGATGAAATTAGAGACAAACCTTGGGAATTCCTCACAGATCTGTAGTCCGTGTTCGATGAGTCGATGGCATCTCAACCACGTCTCCTGTTCAGGGGTGAGGCTGTCAGCTATGCACGTCGTGTGGAAGTCATACTCACTGCGGAAAAGACACAATATGATGCAGAAGTGAAACTAATAATAATAAGGTAATTTCTATTGCACTGAAATCTTCGGAAACCAAGGTTACATGTTTGGTTAATCTCGGAATTGATAAGCACTATTCCAGTCAACAGACAGATTAATTAATCAGGGAGCTATGTTGAAGAGTAGGTTTTAAATCAACGCAGAATAGACCTACCAATTACGTGACCAAATCCTCAGCAAACATTCCGCCAAGTGGTGATAAAAAAGGAACCCATATGCATTTAGCAGCATATTTTGTCTAAATTCTGGTTTTATAAAATTTTCTTTATGACAAAAAGGGAATATTATGGAAGTGACAAATGTATGAAGAAACATCTGATTTAGGAGCTGTCATGTCGCAACATTAATTAATGTAATTCACACAGTTGCATTGGCTTCCAGATGTATATCAAATTAAATTTAAACTGGGTACTGTTACATACCATACTCTTTCTACTCAACAATGGGCATACTTAGTTAATCTCCAACATTTCATTTATATCTCTAGGACCCTTAGATCATCCTGGAATCAATTCCCTATTACAATTAAATCTTCTGAAACTACAGCCACCTTTCTTAAAATACTCAAAACTTATCTGTTTCAAACTGATTTCCACCATAACTTTTTGCCGGTTCCCACTTATGATTATGCCAAATGACTTAGAAGAGTAACAATTATTATTACATAACTGCTGTCAACATTGTTTGCAAATGCAAAGCTTTACAGAGGTCTTGTGCATAATTCTGAGTGACATAAGCCGACCACAACGTATTGGATACATCAATTATGTCGTACCTGACACCTGTACATGTCACTCACCTGTACATGTCACTCACCTGTACATGTCACTCACCTGTACATGTCACTCACCTGTACATGTCACTCACCTGTACATGTCACTCACCTGTACATGTCACTCACCTGTACATTTCACTCACCTGTACATGTCACTCACCTGTACATGTCACTCACCTGTACATGTCACTCACCTGTACATGTCACTCACCTGTACATGTCACTCACCTGTACATGTCACTCACCTGTACATGTCACTCACCTGTACATGTCACTCACCTGTACATGACACTCACCTGTATATGACACTCACCTGTAGGCTGGCTGGAGGGGAAGGAAGCACTGTAGATCACGGTCCTCTGATAGAGGCACCGTCGAGTCTGAAACAACATGACACAGCCATTTTGTAACTAGTCTAAACCATTTCTATCCATTGTCAAGTTAACAGGGTAAAATCTCCAGCACAAACAATTACAACACTGATAATAAAAATATCATCCAAATATTTTCCATATAAATAATTGTTCAAAAAGTAATAATCTCACGAAACCTTTACTTAACCACTCTCCTGGAACTAACTCAACGTCAAAGATCAATTCAATGAAATGCATGTGATTATCCCACCCGTTGGAGACGACTTGTACTAAAATATGGTTACCCGGTAGTTAATTACATTACAGTAAACAATAATACATCTATATAAATATATAATAATAGTTATGCAGACTACCAAACGTTAAATCTGAAAGCATTACTTATCAAAAAAGAAATGGAAAGGTCAACATTGTCAGTTGCCCCCTGGCTTGTGAAGATGAAACTTTTATATGTGAATAAACTTACATTTTTCAAGTTCATCAGGCAGATTTTTTCGCGCAGCATCACAGAACTGGAGACTGTTCAACAGCTTACTTAGATTAGTCCAGATACTGAAACAAGACAGAGGATGAGACGTGCACTCAGACCAAACAAACGGAATCTGTGTGAAATTAGCTGCAATTACACTCGAGCAATTATATAATTCCTTGCCATTTCCAAGTATTTTCCTTGATTCCATAAACAAATCCATGCCAAAACTAGCTACTGTCGAATATGAGTTACATAAAACATGTTTCTAGTTTAATTACGAAATACTAGCTCATGGCCATGGAACAAACAAATGGTAGCAATTATAACTCATCACTACTTTTATATTTAAAAAAGTTGTTCCAACGGTCCCACACTGTTGCGGTGTTCACCATTCATTGCTTCTATCTGGGTTACTCGGCTAGTAATTTATACAAGTGTGTCAATTATTACGGTGTCACTTACTTTGAGTTCTTGAATGCGGGACTGGACAGTAAGTCGTGGTCGAGACGCAGCCAGTCAAAGATGGTCTTGATGGCCGGCAGAGTGTGAAACTCCTTCGCCTTCGTCTCCTGCTTCGGTGTACATTGCAGCATCATGTCGAGGAACATCACTGCAAGATGGAGATACGGTAATTTTGTGGCATGGAGTTAGAGAGCATCACAACAAAGTACTATGATTCAGATTTAACATGATACGAGTGTCATCCATGTAAGTCGATTTGTGGTGAATCAACACGCCAAAGATGACATCAAAGTTGGGTACTGAATTATATGTATGTATGTATATGTATCTTAATGAACCTACCAGTAAGTTCAAAGGGCATGTCATAACATCGCCTGGCGTCAGACGAGAACTGTTCATCTTTCTGCCCATCTTCTCTGTCTTCCTCCTCCTTGCCGTTGTGTGACTGGCTTGAGTTTGTCTTCAGCTTGCGTTTGGCATGATAGAGGGCAAACAGATTAATGGCTACCATCTGTAGTAGCTGGTAGGCACTGAAACTCATCGACGTGATGTGTACAGGCAGGTTGGCCGCCAGCCGACCCATGTGGGACTTCGCTTTCTGCAGGTCTGAAACACGGTTCATCGGAACATTACAATTGATAGGTGCAGAGTTATGATTACTATTACTAACATTTAGTTGTATTTTTTTTAAATAAATACATAAATAATAATAATGGCAATTTGGATAGTGTCGGTATCATGGCGCTTTTACATATAAAACATCATGTTAATACAATACTATTAATGCCAATAAAGCGACTTTTTTAGACCCAAAAAATAAAATAATATAATTACCAATTAAATATACTTAAATAGTGCCAAAATTTGTTAAAAGTATTCAAGGCGCTTATATTGATCCCACCTTAATTCAAGTTTCATTGGCTAGAACTTAAAAAAATATTATGATGCATAATACAGGCATTATATCTACTGACATACAAGGAATTCCACAGAAATACAGCGGAGTCCCTATGAAGCCAGTGCCATGTTAAGCAGGTTAAGATTCTATCGAACGGATTACCTGTACTGAGTCGGATGTAGGCGTGGTATTGCAGGAACATTGTGACCAACTCATTCATGTACAACTTGCCATGGAGGTCCACGCGACTGTACAACAAAACAAACATTCAGATAACGCCATGACGCGATTCAACATACCATCTTATGGAAGAACTAGAATTGTTGCCATCATTAGGTAACCTTTCACACAATTAAAGCAAAGTAAGGAAGGAACAGGCCTTTTGGCAGGAATTTATTTCGCCAGTCCACAGTGTTTAGTCTAAATGCTCACAGAATGAATAATGTAACGTTTTTAGCTCCTCTAATTCTACCTGTCCATTATAATTTTTCCCCATCCAAAATTAACTTTACCCATCCAAATGATGGGTGGACGGGTCTTCGGATAAAGCTTTAGGAAGAAATGAATGGAGGAGGATGGGAGGACTAGGTGGAGGAAGGAGGTGATGAGGGAAAATGAAGAAGGGAGAAGGGATAATGAATGGTGCGGGATGGTGTGGGATTGGGAAAGGATAGTGAAGACTCTGAAGAGTGGGGAAGAAGTTGGAAGGGAGGGGTTGGAAAGCAGATGGGACAATGAAAGGAGAGGGGAGTGAGAGAGGAGGGAAATAAGCTCACGTGTCTTTGCTGATCTTTGCATAGAACTTGTCAAGGTTGGTGCTTGCGACGGGGAAGGGATGTTTAACAGCGATGCTCTGCGTGTAGTGGAACACAGTCGCCAGTTTGTTGCCCTTGGCTGCCTCCAGGATCGCCAGCTGGTTGTACGGCTGGCCTGATGACGAACCACATTTAGTGACAGATTAATACATAATAAAGCCAGACCACATCCGTCAGTAAAACATCCTGGTCTTGCATCGGGACATCCTGTTCACAGCTGGCCCCAAAGAGATCTGGCCGGACTGTCCCATTTTTGCCATACTACTTTTGATGCATTTATTAAGAGTTATGTTGTTCTGTCATAAAAATTAAATGAAGTCTCCTCAAATCACTAATGACCTATATTGGTTTGTTTACATTATTATCTGTTGCTGTCATTGTGGTTGTAATTCCTATGGCAGGGTTCAGAGGTTCCTTGTCTTGAATTCACGCTAATGCTACACGATTAGTTGTACCGTTAACGCTTACCTCAAAATATCTTAGTACATTATGAATGAAACAATTACCGAACTACAAGCAATGTGTCGAGGTTAATAATGGGGTTGACACAATGCTTGGAAAATAAATTGTAATGGTTCAACACAATGACAAAAATAAATTGTTATTGTATTGAAGCAAGGCTGCATAAAGTGATACATGTTCAAAAACAGACAACACATAAAATAATAAATGTTTGCTGTGTCTAAAAGTATAGTGTCCTAATACGTAGTCATCATCGTGTATCTTTTTCAGGACTTGTATGCATACATTTCAGCAGCTACAACCATCTTAAAACAGATCAAGTAAAATGCGTGACTTACCATTGTACGGTACTAACTGCGCAGCGTGTCTGTAGTATGTTTGTGCCTGGTCAATCTGTTGTCTGTATCTCGCTGAAAATGATATGCATTACGAACTAAACAAATATTTGTACTAAGTCAAACTGACATATAAGCACATACTTGCAATCCACAATGTTCAGCGTGTCGCAATGATCTAAGAACGCCTTCACAAATTATGGACTATACAATTGGCAAAAGTCATTTTGTAACGTTCTGTCTTTGATTTTATTTGTAACTGACCGTGGGCTTGATTTGATTTACTTACTTTTATATGATTTAATGGGTTTGATTACATTCCAGTTGGAGCGTGCAGTGTTCAACAATAATGGCGGGGGAGAGTTAGTGAGTGAATGCATGAGTGAGTGAGTGAGTGAGTGAGTGAGTGAGTGAGTGAGTGAGTGAGTGAGTGAGTGAGTGAGTGTGGATGTAACAATACCTGAAACAATCAATGAATCACGATAGGTGACGTAATGATAGTAACTAGCCACGGTAAATTTAAGTATCTATCTAATTATCAACAACAATACACTGCATAACTGATACTACTAAGTTACAGATCAGTTACAAACAGATCTGCTCATAACCACGCTTCTTCGATTTTATTTTGTAACTGTATATGTATTTACAAACCTAACAATAAGAGACAACAACTGCATCATTCATGTGTGTCCCATTTTGTGACTCAACTGCTGTCAATGTCACAAGAACCTATGGTTTGGAACTGCTTTTACTTGAAGCTCGTCATTCCACATGATTACAACATCGACACTACTGCAATAAAATACAACTATCACAGCACGTATTAGTAAAACTACCCTAATACTGAGCCGTAATAGGAGCCAGTAAAGTTTGATAATAATACTAATAGTGAGTGAATGGTGAGTGGGGAACGTACCAATGTCACCAAGATGCACAAGACAATGTTGACAAATGTACATGCACGATGACTTGGTTGGCAACTTCATGGCATTGTCCACTGGGCCGTACTCTGCAAACATGACACGGTGACAGTCAACATTTGAGTGCATTATAAACAACTTCATGGCATTGTCCACTGGGCCGTACTCTGCAAACATGACACGGTGACAGTCAACATTTGAGTGCATTATAAACAACTTCATGGCATTGTCCACTGGGCCGTACTCTGCAAACATGACACGGTGACAGTCAACATTTGAGTGCATTATAAACAACTTCATGGCATTGTCCACTGGGCCGTACTCTGCAAACATGACACGGTGACAGTCAACATTTGAGTGCATTATAAACAACTTCATGGCATTGTCCACTGGGCCGTACTCTGCAAACATGACACGGTGACAGTCAACATTTGAGTGCATTATAAACAACTTCATGGCATTGTCCACTGGGCCGTACTCTGCAAACATGACACGGTGACAGTCAACATTTGAGTGCATTATAAACAACTTCATGGCATTGTCCACTGGGCCGTACTCTGCAAACATGACACGGTGACAGTCAACATTTGAGTGCATTATAAACAACTTCATGGCATTGTCCACTGGGCCGTACTCTGCAAACATGACACGGTGACAGTCAACATTTGAGTGCATTATAAACAACTTCATGGCATTGTCCACTGGGCCGTACTCTGCAAACATGACACGGTGACAGTCAACATTTGAGTGCATTATAAACAACTTCATGGCATTGTCCACTGGGCCGTACTCTGCAAACATGACACGGTGACAGTCAACATTTGAGTGCATTATAAACATCCTCATGGCATTGTCCACTGGGCCGTACTCTGCAAACATGACACGGTGACAGTCAACATTTGAGTGCATTATAAACATCCTCATGGCATTGTCCACTGGGCCGTACTCTGCAAACATGACACAGTGACAGTCAACATTTGAGTGCATTATAAACAACTTCATGGCATTGTCCACTGGGCCGTACTCTGCAAACATGACACGGTGACAGTCAACATTTGAGTGCATTATAAACAACTTCATGGCATTGTCCACTGGGCCGTACTCTGCAAACATGACACGGTGACAGTCAACATTTGAGTGCATTATAAACAACTTCATGGCATTGTCCACTGGGCCGTACTCTGCAAACATGACACGGTGACAGTCAACATTTGAGTGCATTATAAACAACTTCATGGCATTGTCCACTGGGCCGTACTCTGCAAACATGACACGGTGACAGTCAACATTTGAGTGCATTATAAACAACTTCATGGCATTGTCCACTGGGCCGTACTCTGCAAACATGACACGGTGACAGTCAACATTTGAGTGCATTATAAACAACTTCATGGCATTGTCCACTGGGCCGTACTCTGCAAACATGACACGGTGACAGTCAACATTTGAGTGCATTATAAACAACTTCATGGCATTGTCCACTGGGCCGTACTCTGCAAACATGACACGGTGACAGTCAACATTTGAGTGCATTATAAACAACTTCATGGCATTGTCCACTGGGCCGTACTCTGCAAACATGACACGGTGACAGTCAACATTTGAGTGCATTATAAACATCCTCATGGCATTGTCCACTGGGCCGTACTCTGCAAACATGACACGGTGACAGTCAACATTTGAGTGCATTATAAACAACTTCATGGCATTGTCCACTGGGCCGTACTCTGCAAACATGACACGGTGACAGTCAACATTTGAGTGCATTATAAACATCCTCATGGCATTGTCCACTGGGCCGTACTCTGCAAACATGACACGGTGACAGTCAACATTTGAGTGCATTATAAACATCCTTGTACAGTTATTTATATTTCATTAAATATTTATATTTGCTTAAAGATATTTTATTTTATTTACCAGTTTAATTTCTAGCTTGTTATATCACAAGGCAGTGACTCCATATTCAGTGAAAACAGCCGTCAGACACCAAATACTTAGATATTTACTAACCTTTCATGATACCCAAACTGGCAGACTTGCGTCGGAATGACAAGTCTAGCTTGAAGGCGCTGCATAATTGTTGTAATAACTGAAAAAAGACATTAACTCTTATCAAAAATGTAAACCATGCTGATAATTATAGTTTTCATTAAAAATAAATAAGTAATTGCATCAATTATTTTTATAAATCATGCAATTACCGCTCAACCAGCATATTGGCTTTGGTTGCTTCTGTGGCATTTTTGGAGGGTGGCGGCACCCCATATAACGTTTTTTTTTGGACCCCGACTACCATATTATTACGAGCTGTGACTGTATTGAGCTTAATTTTTAAAAACAAACTCTAGTTTGGAAACGGATGATCTAAGAGGCCTAGATATATCAGAGAAATGTAGCAGATTAACTAAGTATGTCGGTTATTGAATAGAAATTTTGTTAGAAAGAGTATGGTATGTAACAGTTGCCAATTAAAATTTAATTCGATATATAAATGGAAGCCAATGTACCCGCTTAAATAGCGGTAGTGACTGTGAGAAACGGGAGGGCTTAAGTACCATGTGTGCTAAACAAATCTGTATAATTGGCGTTCAGATCAGCTTATCTTGTCTATGTTGTTGCAAACATTAAAGACAAATACTATGAAGTGTGACATGATGGTACCTGGAGGTAGAAGCCACTGGCCGTCTCAAGGAACAGGTTCAGACTCGTCTGTGTCTCGGTGCGCTTTGGGTTCTGTTTGTCTTTAGTCTGGGCCTGGAGTGTGTTGATCTGGTTCTTGAAGGCGTGGTTCCACCTGCACACAACACGCTCATTACAACCAACAGCTTCCTCACGTTATGGGAGTGCTGCTGAGTACATCAGCCTCAGTACCCAATGGCAGATTGTCTTGGAAAATTGGTGGTTTGAGAAGTAGACATTGTTATTCACACTAACACTCTGTGGTTAATGACAATTGTCGAACAGGTGATTTTTATTGAATTCCTAGAACTCGAGGGATTCTTCTTTGGACATCCTGGAACTGGAGTGGACACGCATCTGCACGGCACTCACAGTGAAGTCAGTCATGAGTTTGATTCAGCTAACTTCCACACAATGCATGAGATACTCCAGGGTTTGTGTACTAGTCACCCTCATTGGCTTGCAAGGATGATGGCAAAACCAACGTTAAACCTGTATGTAGGATCATGTTTCCACTTGTCATAGAATGTAGATGTGTGTCTGTACACATGCAGTATGGTAAGCCCATGGTCCACAGTAAGACGGGTACTAAGTAGTGAAATTGCATTTTGTCTTTTTGTTATTCCAGTTTAAAAATTATACTTCAAACTTCTTATTGATTGAATTTTTAAACTTTCAAAAAGTACTACAAAATTACACACATCAACAGTCGTTTGCAGAAAATAACATAAACTTTTTATAAGCTACCAGGTTTACGATTCCTATATGGTTCTTTTCAGTTACCGCCAGGGCCTTATTTACATATCTTTCAACAGCAATGTTAGTCAAACACAAACAACAGAGAACGGTGTGAAACATGCATTAAAAATAAGCATATAATTTCATTCGAGTTGGGAATTTTTTAACAAGTATGCCCAACATTGATCAAATCAGGAGATTTTGAAACTCGACATAATGAATTAAAAATACTTACAGGTCCTGCTCCACCTTCTTGTCGAGTGCATATTCCAGGTCCATCACCAGCAGTTTCTGGTAGATGTCCTGTAGCGCCTGCCTCGACACCCATGCCTCGTTGGCCCCGCGTGACGCATCTAGAGATATTGAAAACAAATATTACATCGCTATCGTTTAACTAACCGAGCTGGACAGAAATGAAACTACACTGTACATGGTACAAGTGTTTTAATTGGCTACTTTTATAGCTTCATCTCGACGGGTAAAACCCACTCTGGATGAGTAGAAATGTTGGTGGACCATTGGGGATGGGTAAACAAACGAAGGAGCAAATTAATTCTTCCACATTCAAAGATATTGTCAGTTAAGCCTTGAAAATGTGTGTTTGTTGTTTATTTCAGGTCATGAAGATGGAGCACATCTCAGCTGGCTATATGAGTTAACATCCATGTATCCTGTACTATCCACCAAAAAATGGGTGACTGGGTCTGGCAAATTTGTTTGTCCGGCATAAAGCTGTGGCTGCCTGGCATGTCTATGTAAAACCATCAGCTCTTTGGCACTGAAATGGTTAAAGGTGTCCCCGAAATACTATGAACAAACCATTCTGAGAAAGCTGTCTGCTCTTAGAGAAAAGTGATCTTTCAGTATTTTGCAATGCATTCAACTTTTAACATCACAGATTCATGGGCAAAATCGTAGTTCTTCTAGAGAGTAAAAAGTAATAACTGTCAATTTGATTATAAACAGTAGGGCCGGAACAACAGATGCACAAGTGTATCGCGATATACATAGCACAGTATGTTAGTGATGGTACAAGATACGCAATATCCATATCGCCACACGCTGCGATACACAACAGAGGTAGGCACAACAGTATTCACGTCATCTTTGTGAAGCAGTGAGCACTCAGCACCAACCACAACTGTCTGTGTACTGATAACATGTAGACATGTAGGACCTCTGTATTATCTAGTACATGATCTATATAAAATGTTTACACTCCTTTGTTTTTATGCACATATATATGAGCTATTTATACCTCATATTTATGAGAGATCATACATGTCTCATGTCTGCACTCTGCAGTATTATTGCCTCGTCTGCATGAGTACAGAGACAGTCAAGGTTCCGGTAGTCTTATTACGGTGCGAGGACAAAATCCCAACAGACAAAATCCCCATGGACAAAATCCCAGCAGACAAAATCCCAACCAGACAAAACCCCAACGGACAAAATCCCAACCACTGGTTATAGACTTACTATTATTTGAGTTATAGGAATGAACTTACACATAGAAAATATTTGTGACAATACAAGCTACACCTCATCAACATTTTTGGGTCGGAAGTTGGTCATATTTTAAGAAATATAATAACATACTATCTTTGCATATGTATAGATTCATAATTAAGGCAACCAGGCCTGCCATATTTCTAAGATTTGCACATTTATATGTTTAGAAACCAAATATGTACAAATTGTGTTTAATGTATGTGTATTTTGCTCACAATCAGGGTCTGAAAACCCTATTGCGAGTTATATTTTGAATAAATCTTGATGTTTATCAACTTGCTGCACATTAACTGTACACTGTATTTATGTTATAATTGTAGTTATGTAATCTCTATATTACAGAGAACAACTCCACACAATTTCACTGACACAGACTAAAGAGTGCAGAAGATACTGACTAATGAAATGTGAATAAAATTATTTATTTTTAACAAGCTGTCGAAAAACGTCTAAGTCCCACATTTCAAACTGCCACAACTTGAAAACTATTTAAGCTACAATGCTCAAACTTCGGATTCTTTCTAATCATACCAAAGGCTCTCACCATTCTGATTTATTCAAAATTCTAAGAGATGACAGCAACCAATTTCTGGAATTTGGGTTGCGTTCACTCGGAATGACCCATATGTATATATACATATGTATGTATGTATGTATGTATGTATGTATGCATGCATGCATGTATGTATGCATGTATGCATACACAGAGAAAGTCTAGTCCAACAGTCCATATAAAATTGGTTGGGATTTTGTCCGTTGAGATTTTGTCCGGTTGGGATTTTGTCCGCTGGGATTTTGTCCGTTGGGATTTTGTCCGTTGGGATGTTGTTCGTTGGGATTTTGTCCTGCACTCCTTATTACGATATGTATCGTATTGCAAAGTGCTGTTGAGACTGAGAGTAATGTATCATTTCGGTTCTAACAGACAAACTATAATATGGAAAGTTAAACCATGTTCTCCATGCATAGAAAGCATATTCAAAGCTGCATTATAACTGAGTTATAACAATTGGCTGAGAATCCTTATAAACAGTCAATAATAACTGATATTTAAACAACCATGAGTTTAAATAATGTCCAAGAATTCTCTATAAAATAATAACATTTTGTTAACTCATGAATAAATGTTGATACATACATTTTACATAACATATAAGATCATTAGTAGCTTAGTGATCAGCAATGGTGATCAGAAGACACAGGTCACAATAAAACAAATGAACTGAAACATACCTGAAGCTGCTGATTTTAATGCCTCTGCTTGTCTGTAACATATTCACAAGAACATTACATAACACATGGTCATGTAGTATAGTAATTAAGTATGCAATTATAATAACACTAAATGTCAATAATAGATATGTGTTGTCTTGTTTTCATATATATATTACTGATCACTGGTCAGTCTCTCTTCCGAAAAATATATTTATGTCGCTGTACACCATAATCAGGGTACACAGGAAATGCACCACCCATGCTCATTTCAAATGATACAGGTTAATGTTTTTTTTAGTTTTGTTACTTTTTTAAAGACATGTTACAGATATTAAAACCCTACTCTTTTAATCTATGAAAGATTTAAATGAATCAGACGAATGTTTATATAAAAAACTGAGCAACAAAAGCTTTACAAATCAACGCAGCAAAAACACAATATGGTGGAGCGCAAGTTATCACCCTGATTTTCATAGTTCAATGTAACTATTTTGATAATATTTATGATTTGGCAAGTCATACAGACAGTGACTGATTTAAATACATTGTTGAATGAGAAACTTGTATTGATGACATGCTGCTGGTATTGCTACAAATCAGCTTTTGTTACCACTGCAAATGACATCCTGATCATAGGCCATGAACATTAATTTGTTGTCAATCGTAAAATGTGTCGATGTGGATGCATAAAACTATTCAGTTATATGGTAGTTTGGTGGAATGCAATATTGAATGGCAGCATGGCCAAGGAGCAGTCTTAATAGAAACATTTAAATTATAATCATGCCCAACTAAGTCTACGGAAACAAGACAAATGTTAGTATAGACGTAGGTTAGAGTAGAAGTTATCTGGACGGTGGTCAGTAAGATTTTTTGGCCATCAGTAAGACCACTGATCAACATAGAGAAATCAAGTTATACCAAGTTATGGCTTAACTGCCAATGACAGTGCTGACTGTTTGCCCACATTGCCAAAAATACCAGGCAAACATTGATTTAGTGAACCGAGACCGAGTTGGTCAGTTGCCTCACCAACTGTCAAGTATTAGTTTAACAATATGTGCTGTCAGTATGCTGTCAAACCTGTGAAAAATCATCAACACACACACCACGTACTCTTACTTTATCATATCGCCTACTTTTATAAATGACAATATGATGTCACTTTACGTAACGTTGAAAGTTTCGTTACTACACATTCTACTGCACTGAAATGTCAGAATCAAAACTTGGGAGTGGGATTGTTATGATTTTCATCAAGTCCAGACTCGTACTGAAAATTCATTATGAAAGATATAATCCATTCCAACACACATGGCTCACAGAAAAAGTGTTTAATGAATCTAGAATGAAACATTTGTTGTCCAACGCACTGAAATGTGTAAATGTA
This sequence comes from Oasisia sp. SBJ-2009, assembly GCA_964017155.1. Classification (NCBI taxonomy): domain Eukaryota; kingdom Metazoa; phylum Annelida; class Polychaeta; order Sabellida; family Siboglinidae; genus Oasisia; species Oasisia sp. SBJ-2009. The sequence continues at coordinate 12,097,401 of OZ024859.1, forward strand.
CCTTAAAACTTGGGCAGCGCTCATTTTCTATCCATTTTGTCAGGAAGCCGCCATGTTGTTGAGTCACATTTTACATACGGACTGGCTATTCGCAGGGCAGCTATGCGAATAAGTTTACACTCGCTACTATTCGCATAGCAGTGACGTCAGTGCTCTGCGAATTAAAGGGATACTCCAATCAGTGAGATATTCACGCCATTTACTTACATCAGTATAATATATTGGTTGTGTATAGTAATTGTGCACAAAGATCGTTAATAAACAGTTAATTATAATATAATTGTATCAGAAACACTCCATGTTGGATTCAGGGCGCTGCCATCTTGAGACATACGCGCCAGTGACGTAAACCGGTTACGTCACTGGCGCATGCACGTTCGAACATCCTACGTTTGTCCAATGGTATTTGGTGTATCCAGTACGTCGCGGATTGCTTATGTCACAATCACAACTATTAGCGAAAATTCCGCCAATCCTTGCCTTTTTCAACAATGCGCCAGTGACGTAAACGATTTGGCTTACGTCACTGGCGACTAAGAAAAGATGGCAGCGCCCTGAATCTAAGATAGCATATTTTTGATACCATTAAACTACAACTAATTGTTTATTAACGATCTGTGTGCACAGTTACTATAGGCACAACCAATATAGTATACATATGTGAGTTAATACTGTGAACCTCTCACTGACTGGAGTATCCCTTTAAGAAACCATACTTGCTATTATTCGCAGAGATGGAAAGGGTGTTTATTGGATAATTAGAATTCAGTGCTTAGATTTTACTAGCTACTTACTAAATACAGTTGGCGTGTGTTCATAGAAGTTTTTTTTCAAAATACTATTCTGTCCTAACAACGACAAGGCGAGAGGCGCGGATAATGGCGTAAGCGGCGTTGGTAGTGTAGTGTTTAGCATTCCGCCTGTCACGCCGACGGCCCGGCTTCAATATATCCCGTCACGGCAGTTATATTTTTTTTGAAATTGCTATACTCGTATTTTATATATTCATTTTTTTTACTACGTTGATAAATAATAATTTTATAAATTACAACACTGCCACCTTTGTTGTACGGAACTGAACTACAGGGGAGAAAAAACTAAATCAATGATTTAGTTATGAATATGTTTTATTTGTTCTTATTATATTATATTCTTATCACTTTTAAATATTACAGTCGACACTATTGAAAATAAATTTACTGTATACATTATACAGTTTATTATTATTATAACTACATGCATAGCAACTAGTCATAGATTCCCTCTTAACTGTACCGCAACTGTTTCCCTAATTGGCAGAGCAGTGACGTCACTGCTCTGCCAATTATGGAAACTCTTTCCTAAACGACATAAGCTAGAAATATATACATATACATGTACATGTACATGTACATGTACATGTACATGTACATGTACATGTACATGTACATGTACATGTACATGTACATCAACATGTACATATACATATACATGTACATGTACATGTACATATACATGTACATGTACATATACATGTACATATACATATACATATACATATACATATACATATACATATACATATACATATACATATACATATACATATACATATACATATACATATACATATACATATACATATACATATACATATACATATACATATACATATACATATACATATACATATACATATACATATACATATACATATACATATACATATACATATACATATACATATACATATACATATACATATACATATACATATACATATACATATACATATACATATACATATACATATACATATACATATACATATACATATACATATACATATACATATACATATACATATACATATACATATACATATACATATACATATACATATACATATACATATACATATACATATACATATACATATACATATACATATACATATACATATACATATAGATTAGTTAATAACAAATATTTTACATGTCAATAGATATATGGATTCATAGTACGCATTTTTGTAACTATGACCTTTCACATATTTAAACTAGATCAGCTAGCATAATAATTCAATTATTTACTCATTAATATTTTTCTATTATATATATTAATTCTTTATTTATTACAATTGACACTAATACTGTATTGTTGTAGTCATTTATTATGAATATTATCTACTACTATAATATATATATATATGTATATATATATATATATATATATATATATATATATATATATATATATATATATATATATATATATATATATATATATATAGATATAATTATATATATATATATATATATATATATATATATATATATATATAAGATAAGATAGCTTTATTGCCATGTGTTCACATTGTAGTTACAATAAAAACATTGGAATGTGTAATGATATTGGTCGTCGTAATAGTACATTCACATGACAATACATTCACATGCACCAAACAATGATGTTAAAATATACTACTACATTAAATAAAATAAATAAGAACAATCACATAAAAAGGTCCGAATAAAAAATTGCTCATTATAACATCGATAAATAATTGATACGATCTAGTAGAAATATAGTAGCTTAAAATGTAAAATATGAAATAAAAAAATAAAAATATAAAATTATAAAATATAATAAATTATGATAAAATATACATACTAAAACTCATCGGAAAGTGGACTATGTGTTTGCTGCGGGTGGGAGAAAATCACTTCTGTTTTGACAGGGCTTGAACGGCTAAGGGGAAAAAGCTAGTACTAAAGCGGTTGGTCCTGGTTTTTATGGATCTGAATCGGCGACTAGATGGGAGAGGTTCAAATAGGTCATGGGCAGGATGGGATGTATCTTGAGAGATGAGAGTCGCTCTTCCTAACAGACGCTGCTGATACAGTATTTCAAGACTGGGAAGGTCTCTGCCAATGATTCGGGAAGCAGTTTTCACAACTCTGTTTAATCTGAGCGTTTCCTTCTGTGTAATCGATCCAAACCATACTGAGATAGAAAATGTCAGAACACTCTCGATTACAGCTCTGTAAAAGTTGAGCATGACCTGTGTGGTCAAACCAAACGATCTTAACCTTCTTAAAAAGTACAGCCGCTGCTGGGCCTTTATGACAATATTTACAACATTTAGTTCCCATTTAAGATTACTGGAGATTGTTGAACCGAGAAATTTGAAATGTTGGACGATTTCAACTGTCCTGCCATCGATCACTAGAGGCGAGGGTGGAGAAGATTTCTTTCTCCTAAAATCCACAATCATTTCTTTCGTTTTATTTACATTAAGTTCCAGATTGTTATCGCTGCACCAACTGATGAGTTTGTTTACTTGGTCCCGATATTCAGATTCATCAGAATTTGTTATAAGCCCTATCACTGTAGTGTCATCGGCAAATTTCAGTATTTTAGTACCTACGTGACAAGATAAACAATCATGTGTAAAAAGAGAGTATTACATTGGTGACAAAACACAGCCCTGAGGCGTGCCAGTAGATAACGTAACTGATGATGATAAGTTGTCGCCTATTTTTTACAACCTGCGGCCTATTTAAAAGAAAATCGAGGATCCACAGACACATGGATTGAGGAACACCGAGACTCTGTATCTTATCGAAAAGTTTTGATGGGATAATCGTGTTAAAAGCAGAGCTAAAATCAACAAAAAGGATCCTAGCGTAAGTATTTGGGCTGTCGAGATGTTTAAGAACGTGAAACAATCCTATGGCGACAGCGTCGTCAACGGATCTATTGTTGCGATATGCAAATTGAAATTGGTCAAGCAATGGATCGATAATTGATTTCAGAAACTGCAGGACCAAGCGCTCGAGTGTCTTCATGACTACAGAAGTCAAGGCAACAGGCCTGTAATCGTTTAAACAAGAGGCTGTAGATTTCTTGGGAACAGGAATGATAGTTGATTTTTTGAAGCAATGAGGGATTTTACATTGGGAAAGAGACACATTGAATATGTCTGTGAATACACTCGACAGCTGGTCGGCACACAGTTTAAGTAGACATGGAGAGATGTTGTCCGGACCGGCAGCTTTATATATATATATATATATATATATATATATATATATATATATATATATATATATATATATTGCAATTGCTGATATGCATATTTTATATACATACATATATTTATATTTCTTGACTACACTAATGCATAATATAAGCCACCATCAATTTCATTTCATTTTCTCTATTTTAGTTACGTACAATAACGATTTAGCTATACGTTTTAATTGTACGTTTATTGTATTTATTTCTTGTTATTATTAGCTACTATTATCAATGCTTTTGAACAGAGTTTTACTTAAGATTCTAATGTCTAAAAATGTATTATTATTTTTGTTGTTGTTGTTGTTGTTTTTGCTTATGTTGCTGTTGCTGTTGCTGTTGCTGTTGCTGTTGCTGTTGCTGTTGCTGTTGCTGTTGCTGTTGCTGTTGCTGTTGCTGTTGTTGCTGCTGCTGCTGCTGCTGCTGCTGCTGCTGCTGCTGTTACTGTTACTGTTACTGTTACTGTTACTTTTACTGTTACTGTTACTATTACTATTACTATTACTATTACTATTACTATTACTATTACTATTACTATTACTATTACTATTACTATTACTATTACTATTACTATTACTATTATTATTATTATTATTATAACATGCACGCACCGCAACTCGGTCTTACCTGCTCACAGAATACCGCACGTCTTTGGTGGCACAGCAACTACACGGGATATGTAAAAGGACGAGACTATTCGCAGAGTGTCTCTGCGAACACATTCGCTATTATTCGAGATTTTTTTCCGGCGTTATAAACGTTCCGAATGACGTTTCTGCGCATGCGCAATAAATGTAAAATCATTAATGTCCAGCGAAACAACAAAGAATTTTCTGTATAAATGAATGCCACGAGCTGTTCGTTAACTCTCCTGTGATGATTACTGTGAAAGGTTTCTTAAAATGTCGTTCAATACAATAAAATATAACGTTTTTTTTTTTATAAATCACTGTGATGGATTATTGCGCACTACTGTCACGTGATTTGCGTTAGCTATAAAAATATGCCTCAAAACTTGTTTGCCTCGTGTTAATTTGCGACAAATAACTTTGCTAAGAGGTTATAATATTATACATCCTAAAGAACAGACCATGGTATTCATATCATAAATACTTTATCTTTTCGCTGCACATTGATGATTTTACATATATCGCGCATGCGCAGAAACGTCAATCGGAACATTTATAACGCCGGAAAAATGTAAAAAAAACGTCATGAATAATAGCGAATGTGTTCGCAGAGCTACTCTGCGAATAGTCTCGTCCTTTTACACATCCCGTGTAGTTGCCCAGTAAAATTATAACCTTGATCATCCAGACTCCGTCACGTGGCGCCACCGTATATCGCACGTACGCCTCAAAGTACATAATTTATTTTAGGTGTAAATATCTGTATTAATGTCAATCTTGTCAACAGTACATTGAATCCAACCCCAACCATAACCTTTAACCTATCCCTATTCCTCACCCTATTCTTAAACCGATTATAAAAGGGCGTTTGTTGGTGAAGCCTTCACTGAAAGAATATAGCAAAGCGATCTACAATCTCCCATATGGCATATACAATAGTCAGTAGCTTACACGCTCTTGTTCCAAACATGCCTAAAACGTTTTTGTTGTAAATATGCTTAACATGCTCTTATTGTAAACATGCTTAAAACACTCTTGTTGTAAACATGCTTAACACGCACTTGTGGTAAATTTGCTAATTAAAAATGTCATCAGCAATCTTGATACTTCCTCCCGTAGAACTTTACTGAACCAGGCAATGGGGCTTCTGTCATTGCACTGGGTGGACATATTATATTAAAGGAGATTAGCAGGTTATTCTGACTGTGTGGTAATTGAACGAACGAACGAACGAACGAACGAACGAACGAACGAACGAACGAACGAACGAACGAACGAACGAACGAACGAACGAACGAACGAACGAACGAACGAACGAACGAACGAACGAACGAACGAACGAACGAACGAACGAACGAAAGAACGAACGAACGAACGAACGAGCGAACGAGCGAACGAGCGAGCGAGCGAGCGAACGAGCGAGCGAGCGAGCGAGCGAGCGAACGAGCGAGCGAACGAACGGTTATTCTGACTGTGTGGTAATTGAACGAACGAACGAACGAACGAACGAACGAACGAACGAACGAACGAACGAACGAACGAACGAACGAACGAACGAACGAACGAACGAACGAACGAACGAACGAACGAACGAACGAACGAACGAACGAACGAACGAACGAACGAACGAACGAACGAACGAACGAACGAACGAACGAACGAACGAACGAACGAACGAACGAACGAACGAACGAACGAACGAACGAACGAACGAACGAACGAACGAACGAACGATATCGATCCTGTATGTCGACGCCTATTATACTCAACTACAGGTTTGTGTTTCCCTGTATTGTTATACCTAGCAACGCCTGAGTTCGATTCCATCTAGCAAGACGAGCAGCGGTTTCGACATTTGGCAATCTCATTCATCCCATTTTGCAGGTCTCTTTTTTAAGAGACCTGACATCACAACCTGATTCCTTTCCTAAGAGACATAACATCGTAACCTATTTCTTTTGCTAAGAGACATGACATCACAACCTGTTTCCTTCTAATAAACCAATGTAAGGGGAAGCAAAAGAATATTATTCAGGTAAACGTGAACCAAATACTGAAGTTTCCTAGTTGTTCTAGAAGACGTGATGACGTGTTTTAGATGCCGTCTACCCTCACTTCGATTTTTCACTCTTTCGCTAAGCGTCTCCCTGTTCCCCAAAATACTATCTAAACTACACCAATCTGACTCGTGATCGCCCTCTACTTCTTTTCCTTTTCACTTATACTGTATTCGCCCTCCTTGGCCATCGCTCTCGTCCCTTGTGTTCCGGGGGCTGGCTCACTATATCCAACACACCAGCATCTTCTTGAACATTTCTTCACACCAACCTCTTCCGTCTGCTCGTCCTCTTCCTAAATGTGCACCTTCTCTTGTCGGTTTCTCATCATGGCCTTGGCCTCTGGACGATATAACTAAGTTGGTGTGACACAAGTACTAAGTACCTTTCCTTTGGTCTTTCGAGATGTGTCTAACTCCTACTACCCCTCTAACCTCCGCCGTGATAACTGCGCGTGCCGCTTGTGTTCTTCTGCGAATTTCAGACTGTTTGAAATCACCTTCGCATACTAGATCATTCGCGGTCTTCACAGTATTCGTCTCTTTATTGCAATAATTTTGTGGTAATTCGACTATCTATTGCAGTTTATATATATATATATATATATATATATATATATATATATATATATATATATATATATATATATACGTATATATACATATTATGTATACATTATATGTATTATATGTATGTATATTATATGTATTATATGTATGTATATTATATGTATTATATGTATGTATATAATTGCTAATATGTATATATGAATATATGTTGTATAATATATGTATAGATGTGTATATCTGCATATGTGTATACATGTGTTATTTTTGTGATAACTCGACTATTGCAGTTTATATATATATATATATATATATATATATATATATATATATATATATATATATATATATATATATATATATATATATATATATATATAATATATATATATATATATATATATATATATATATATACAATATATACATACCATACATATATACACTATATATATATACATATAATATATATACATATATACATAATATGTATATATATATATATATATATATATATATATATATATATATATATATATATATACGTATATACATATATAATATATATATACATATACATGGATTTGTATGTGTATATATATATATATATATATATATATATATATATATATATATATATATATATATATATATATATATATATATATATATATAAATATAGCATCCATGTATAGTAACAAAAAACACAGAACACGTTGTTGTGTTACCCAGTTGTATTCAATTCCACCGGTTTTCCCAACAAACGCACAGTCGCAGTTGGCAGTAGATTATACCTAACGAGTACGTGTACCGCTTCACCGCAGTCTGCTCACGGCTGCATTTTGCTGGCTGATGACTGAGCGTTGGCATTTTGTGACGGTAGATGTTGCTATATGTGGATGATATTGCTTTGTGGTTTCTTCCTTGTTTCTTCTTTCTATAGAGCCTGGCTAAAGTCTCTTGTTGCGTGTTACTCCCCTTGTCAACGTCTCTTCTGGCTCTCTGTGGGAAAGCAATGTAGAGTTAAACAAGACTTTGTGTTCGTATTACGACCATTATGCGACGGACCAATGATGTAAATGGTCAGAACTTCGATATGTGTTGTAGTATGTAGTAAATAATGTTTACATGAACATAAAATACATTAATATTTGCGATGCTGACGGTGTCCGCTATGGCACAGAGCGTAACAAACCCTGTGTCCCAGTCGTTGCAACGTCTTAAGCGTTCGTCCTCAAAAACGGTGTTCTCCTGGGAG
>OZ024859.1:12110969-12115969 GCA_964017155.1 Oasisia sp. SBJ-2009
ATTCGTTCTATGATCTTATCTTGATCAGGGATTTTTCTGTAACTCAGCAGACCACAGGCGGAATACGATTCTTTTTAGCAAAGTCGACATGGGGCAGACCTCTATAAAGTATTTAAACATCTAAGAGGCCTCAACATAGTTAACCCAGACAAATTCTTAATCGATCTGAAGGCAATCTGTGAGGCCATAGTCCAATACTACAGACGAACTACTCGCGCACGGAACTGACTCTTTGAATAAGATCTCAGAAGAAAACATGATAGATGCTTCATTGAATATTATATATATCGAAGAAGACGTTGAGTTATCTGGCTACCGATTAAAGGGGACCGACCAACCAAGTATACTATGTCAGTATCCAACAAGCACTATTTTACCTCCTCGTGAACCCGTTTAAGTTTCTCCAGTTGTTCACTAGAAAGATTCAGTTTTCGTTCAGCTTCCTTCCTCTTCAGCGTCTCGGCGTCCAAGTCCTACAAAACAAGGCAGCACAATTTTGCACAAAATGACAATTTTAGAAGCACTATCCCGAATATAAAGATTGATGGGAGAGATATAGGGCAAGTATCCCATGCCAAACGTGTAGGTATGACAATTTCTCAAGATCCGATATAGAATAAACACGTGGAAAATATTGTGAAAAAGGCGATGAAACGATTGTATATGTTATATCGATTAATGCGAACAGAAATTACACAGAATGATCTGGTCATTTTATAATAAATTATGTCAGTATTGTGTGACCGGTTTTAGAATATGCATGCCCTGTATGTTCTAACTGACCACAATATTTATCTTACAATTTCGAAATTACAGACAAAAGGGCATTAAAGTATATTTGTGTGGTGGTTTAGGTTACGCTGAGATATTTATCATCGATAGGTTTGGGTGTCATTATTTATGCATCTGTAATGACAACTATTATAAACCTACACTTTTAATTTACAATTATAGCATACAAGATTAGCTCTGGTAAAAAATATTGAACAACATCTAGTGGGGAGGTACATTATTTAGATGAAACGTGAAATCATGTTTTTACGTTTATTTAGAATTTTGTCTATACGTGGAAGGTGCACCCAGTTTGGGGCTACAAGTCTGAGACCGGTTCGACCGCACGGCAATTGAAGGAGAAAAACATAATACAGCCCTTTATCAGTACATCAAATGCCAGCGCAAAATCATACAACTACAATGAAATGCGAAAGGACCAGACAACGCCATGTAGAAAATACAATAAGGAAGAGAAGGTGGCAGTTGATAGCGCACAGGCTGACGAAAGCAGAACGACACATCGCTCAACAATCGCTCGTCAGGAACTCTCCAATGGAGGAGAAGAAAATGAAGGCCCAGAAACCCTGAGACACCAAAAACGAGAGGGAGAAGATGCGCTGTACAGAAATCGAGTAAATTGTCAAAATGGCCACAAACAGCAAATGACCTTGGTCGGTAGGTCAGGGTTAATTGCGCTGATCGTGTGCTCCCAACGAACAAACCCGCCAATTCATAGATCATCTCAGAACGTCAATGTCGGATATCAGACGAAAATAGTTCTGTTTGTTCTCAGCCCCGACCCCCCCCCCCCCCGACAGAAGCTTGTAAACATTATAAGCTAGCATCAATATATTAAAGTATTGGTCAGAAGCATAAAAACTTCAAAAAGAAAGTACTTTCGTCTGGTATCGGACACCAATGTAGTGAGATTCCCACGGAGACACTTACACTCTTCAGGCGCATGTTGGCCGCGTGTAGACTGGCATTGTCTGCTCTGAGTCTGTTCTTTTCTTTGTCTGTCTCTTCTAGCTGAGAGTGCAGAAGCTTGGTGCCGGCGTCTAATTCGTAAAGCCGCGCTTCCTTTTGGGCATGCTTCTTTTTGTCCGTTTCGTACAGTTCTGAAATCTCATGAGCCCTGAAAAATGATGTTCCACTTGCCATTTCGCTATTAGTTGTGTTAGTTGTTGCTTTTATAGGAAAGCCAATGTGTTTGCGCGTGCTTCGTTTGTACCGTGTGTCTGTTTGTCCTTATGTGTACTTTAAAGTTCGAAGTCAAATAAGCGGTCGATTGTTGTACTTTTGACGTATGTTCAGTACCATTGCTATAGCACAGGACTTCCTTGTGTCTTTGGGTACAAGACGTGATTAATAATATTTCCTGCTCCAGACCCACGATAATATACGATGAATGTGCGGGCGTGTGTGTGTGTGTGTGTGTGTGTGTGTGTGTGTGTGTGTGTGTGTGTGTGTGTGTGTGTGTGTGTGTGTTGGTGTGTGTGTGTGTGTGTGTGTGTGTGTGTGTGTGCGCGCGCGTGTGAGCGTGTGAGCGTGCGTGCCTGCGTGCGTGCGTGTGTGCGCGCGCGTGCGTGCGTGCGTGTGTGTGTATGTGCGTGCGTGCGTGCGCCGCGCGTGGACGCTGCCCCTGCCCGGTTGTACCTTTGCTTCGTGGCTTCGAGTTGGCGGGATAATGACAGGACATCCATGTCAAGCTTCGCCCGTTCCCGCTCGCTCTCGTCCAGTCGTCTCTTCAGGTCGAGCATCTGCGCATCGGCCATGCTGGCACTGGAGCGCGTGCGCTCTGTCCACTTCCGCTTCATCATTTCCATCTCATCGGCGAGGCGGCGGTTCTGACACTCAAAGAAGCGCACCTAGCAAGGAAAGTCGGTGATCATTTCCACCAAGCGAAAGAAGAGCAATAAAAGGCTTCTTCTTTGCCCCATGCGAATTGACAACGGATGACTGACTAACAGTTTCGATTTGTTCGTCATTTTCTGCTCACAAAAACATCAATACCACCAATTCGCAAAAGAAGGTAATTTAGTCTAAAATGATCTGAGATGCTCATTTACCTTATCTCCATAGTTCCTCGCGCAACTTAAAAGAAAGGTGCTCACGTCGTGTGTGACTCAGGCATACATGCATGGCTTAAAAAAGACGGCACTAACAGAGAAGCAACCGGAGTGACGAGAGCGGATAAGAAAAGACTGGACGAACTGAGAGTGGAGATTGTAGTGAAGGAAACTAGTGAGGAGTTGACGGAAATGGTCGGACATAATGGATAGAATGGGAGATGAAAAATTGGCCAAAGAGAGAAGACGCGCAGAAAGTGGAAGGGAAAAGGACTCGAGGAAAACCGAGAATGTGATGGGAGGACTGCGTTAAGAGAGATCTGGAAAGAATGGGAGGAGAATGGAGAACAACAGCAAGAGATTGAAGGAGTTGGAGACTGTTGACAGAGAACACAGTGAGAGAAAAGTGAAGAGAGGAAAGAAAAGACGAATAAAAGATGACAGTAACCAAGGTCAATCTCACCCCCGACGACACGGACAACAAGAGGAGACCAACAGCAGCCATAGTTCCTCGCGCCAGTCTCCTGCTACCCACCTTCTCGATGTGAGTGGCGAGTCTTTGGTTGAGGTCCTGCATCATCTTCGCCTCCCGCTCCCTGTGTTCCTTCACAACCTTCGTCAGGTGGTGGCTGCGGTCACAACACACGGCACAACATACATATACATCCGGGTATGTTGTGGCTGCGGTGACAACACACGTCACAACATACGTATACATCCGGGTATGTTGTGGCTGCGGTGACAACAGTGTCACAACACACGTCACAACATACGTATACATCCGGGTATGTTGTGGCTGCGGTGACAACACACGTCACAACATACGTATACATCCGGGTATGTTGTGGCTGCGGTGACAACACACGGCACAACATACAAATACATCCGGGTATGTTGTGGCTGCGGTGACAACACACGTCACAACGTATAAATACATCCGGGTATCTTGCCATTTACAGATGTAGATTCTGTATAGTTGCAGATATAGAATATTGCGAAGGATATTTGTGAAAACACTTCAATTTATGTTAATTTAGTGCAATTGACATACACATGGAAAAGCATGGACGCACACGCACGCACGCACGCACGCACACATACAAATAAGACATGCGTGCGCACATACGCACACACGCACACACGTACGCATAGCAACTTTATAGAAAACGGGAAACTGGTAAACAAAAAAGAAGCCTCCATATGAAATAATCATATTATAAATTTCGACGGGTAAGGGACGAATTACCCGTATTTGATTTGATTTGTTTACAATAAATTTACAATATTTCGATGCTATCACCAGGAAGACTGACATGGAACCCACAACTCAAGGATGATGGGCCAGTTTCACTAAGCCTACTTACGACGTCGTAGCGGACGATAACTCGTACTTGCAAAGTTACGCTAGATGCATTCTACGAGACTCCGCGGTAGTTGCTCTTAGCTGCGCTTTGAAATTGCTAGGCGTAAGTTTGGGCCTACGTTAGTTGAAATATTTACGGGATGCTCCCCAAGTTCATTGACACTACCGGCACGTCCACCCTCAACATAATTATTTTTAATGTTTATACTGGATATCCTTTACATTCATCATAGCTTGCCAATTGATGTACGAATGGCAAAGGCGGCACCTTAGGAGACACATGGTGTCCAGACCGTGACCTAATTAGGTCAATTCTACGCGCAACTAGGCGGTCTACAGGTCGTAGCTAACAGCGACTAGACGATGTAGCTTATGGCCGGTTTCATGAGACCAATTTCGTATTCTAATTCTAATTGACGTAGAATTAACCTAATTGGGTCGCTGTATTTGTCCTGTCTCTGAACACTTTTTCTCCTTAGCTTAGCTTAGCTGCCGCCTTTACCGTTTGTTCACCAAACGTCAAACTGTGATGAATGTAAAGGATATCCAGTGTAAACATTAAAAACAATTATATTGAGAGTGGGCGTGTCGGAAGCATCACGGAAGTAGTTGCAGTTTTTACATTTAACTACCTTAAGCCAACAGCATCTACCGCGGAGACTCGTGAAACGCATCTAGCGTAACGTTACGACATTGTAGTTTTTTGGCGAGTTATCATCCGCTACAACGTTATAAGTCGCTTCATGAAACTGGCCCTGGACAGAGAACTCTAGAAAAATGTTTTCGGCGGCCTA
>OZ024859.1:12125969-12128469 GCA_964017155.1 Oasisia sp. SBJ-2009
TCTATGTCGCTCTCTCTATCGGTTTCCCTAACGCTCTCTCCGTCTCCCTCCCCCTCTCTCTTTATCTCAATGCGTGCGTGCGTGCATGTGTGTACGTATGCATGTATGTGTGTGAGTGCGTACGTACGCGCATGTGTACATGCGTGTTGAGTGGCAGAGTGTGGGCGACCTGTGTATGCCCAGTTATATGTGTATGTGCAAGTCCGATATATTCAACACATTTTACGAGCTAAGGAACGAGCATGATATATCGGGCTGCTGGTAACACTCATCCGGACTTGTAAGTAGAATTATTTCATAAATATCTTTTTTGAGGAAACAACTATGACGGCATTTCGCCGGTAGACGTCTTTAATTTTTAAATTTCCAAGAAATGCTTTTTTGAGCTGATAGACATGCTGCATTGATGGGTCGGGACAAGGGAAATGCAGGGATAATACCGTCCTTGACGACTGATGGGCGCTTTTGACATGTAACATGTACATAAATTATATTTTGTAAACGACATATGCTACCAAACGTCGCTTGGCAGCCACCCCGGTAATACAACCACTCCTGTAATACAACCACCTCGCGGCCGAGGTTCATTGTCCCCAATTATGTCAATAAAAATAAAGTAAAGGAAATTAATTTCGACAATACGGTCACCTCGCTATTGAGGTAACATTTAGCCAGTCCAGAGAGTGACTTTGCTAGTGAACTTGTGCTGTATTAATAACAACATCAGCGAGACTTTAGTTTATCGTCTGAGGGCATCGCTGTTTTGATGCTATGACGATACGCTGACTTGGAGGCAGTGTAAAAGCATCCCCTCCTACAATATTCGACGTCCATTCGCCTCTTTCTAAATCCTTTCATGTCATTGGGCCGTTGGCCTTTAATCTAGCAACTGGCAATGAAAAAATAGAAGGTATTTACAATCGAACCTTGCCTTACGGTCACCTTGGTAACACGGCCACCTCACAATTAATTCCACCCTAGGACAGTCACAGATTTACTGTTTGGAGTAAGACAATCGTAATGGTGCCGTTTTAGATTGGGATAAACCTACCGGAGAAACGTGAACACGTGGAACGTGGAATGTGGCGTGTTGTGTATAGCGGGTCCAGTTGACGCATTGAAAGGAAGTCATATTTCAAGTTTTCTATGTTTCCTACTTTTTATCTCCTTGTAGTGACGTCATGTGGGAACTGGCTTCTTCTAGCTCCAGTTCTCGTTGTTTCCTGCACTCGGCAGGGTTCAATTAACGGACTAGCCTGTATATATTGTGGTTACAGCGTGACGTCTCATTGGGCTAGTCAGTCTTTTTACAACATTCACACCAAGCCGACCATGGCACTGAGGGTGGTAATTGCCAGAGTGCTTGTAGTCACAAATTTAGATGTGACCGACATTAACGTAATTCTCCGATTCACGAGGGATAAACAGTCCCAATGTTGAGAGCCAGGCTTTTACAGCAAATATGCCATATCTGACGTGACTGGGCATTGAACTTATAGTTTGGTGTTCAACGTCATTCTTTTCGCCTGACCGTTTTGTGTTGATCTTAATCTGTTTTTCGGGTGTTTCATCACCGAGGGGCGAGATGAGCTAATGTTGCCTAATTATCATGTAACCGACGTTAAATAAAGCTTCTTGTATCTTGTATCTTGTATCTTGTATCTTGTGTTGATCTTACGTGTGTTCCATCATCGAGGGTCCGGGTGACACATGTCCGAGTGTCCCAGTAGGAAAACCAGATGGCCAAGAGCCGTGTGACACGACATCACGAGACGTCCGGTTCGTATTTTTGTGGTTGTGTTAACCGGCAAAGCAAGGATGGAGTCTACATGCGTATTGGATAAAAACGCAAAGAGGAACCACCTTGCATGTTTATTGCAGGATGGGCTTTGCCGAAAGGGACCAGACTATGACGTCAGTGCGAAGGCTGTAAGAGAAAAAGGGATTAGTGGGTTGGGTTAGCAAGGAAGGAGTTTTGGAATAACCGTATGTTATGAAGGAAGCGAGGAAAATGAGATCGCATTATTGAGATACTGCGATGACGTCACTGTATCACGATCGGTTTACGTTACATAAACCACGTATGAGATTGATATTAGCGCAAACTACAGGCGGCAGTCGATATTAATGACTACGCGAATTTGTTGTGTGTGATATCAGAATGTTAGTGTGATAAAGAACTATCTCGATAATGCTACGTCTCTCTTAGCCTTAACAAGGACGCAAGGCAATTATTCTTGATTGTCAACAAATACTAATTTGTAATGAATTCAGTGACATATTGTTATACACACTCAGAATAGTTCCGTTGCTATTTCATATGAATATTATACTGTATGGTTGTGATTATGTGATATTATGTTATTTTGTTTTTGCATCACCGCACGTTGTGTTCTATGTTAATGCATTCAGGTAAATGAGGGATTACAAGCAAGCTAGCCTTTTCCCAATGTATTTAATGTTATATCATATTATGATATTAAATGTTACTACGTATGTA
>OZ024859.1:12130969-12135969 GCA_964017155.1 Oasisia sp. SBJ-2009
ACCTGGGACAGTCCCAACAGTAAATTTGAGGACATTAATCTTGCTAGTACGGTCACTCGTTATTCGGGTCATTTTTGTCCAGTCGTAAGGATGACCTTAATGGTTCACTTTAACATTGAGGTTTCAGGGAAGTTCTCAGTTGTCTCATCACTGATGTCTTACTACAGCGGTGTTTCCGTCCAGTCTCCGTTCAATCTTCCGTTTCAATTTTGCTTTCATGAAAACGTGTGAAATTTGCTCAAAGCCTCGCACAACTAACTCCTGCGCAGACATGCTTAAATGAACATCACTTCGACTTCTTTTGCAAGTATTCAGCCACGCCGCGATTACTGCGCGAAGATTTTTTCGGATGAAGAAATAACCCACTATCTACAGCCAGGTTTCTTTGCTGTACGCCAGCCGTGTGTTGATGGTTTGCCTATTACACAGGCGCACTAACATGCCTTGCCGAGAAACCGAGGTGACACGTGCATAAACTCTACCCGGAGCGGATCAGCGAACATATCCACGCCACAGCGAGGGGCCCTGGAGCGGCTTCAGAACCGTGGCGTCGTCTGAATCGTCGCTGAATGCTCGCACGGTCAAACGGGTTTGTGAGGCTACAACCGAAGTTGACAGAGTAATGACAAAGAGACGTTGTTGTATGCGAGTACGCAGCTCCTACGCCTGCCTTGAAATACGGTATTTATTGACGTGATTGACGTTGATCGGTCGGGTAGTTGGGGGATCCTAGTGGCGTTGGAGGAGTGTGAGCAAGTAATTCCTGTCACGTCAAACTAAGCTCTGCGCAGGTCGGGGACAGCGTTATTGCAGCCGGCGGCAACACTATGTCAATTGAAAAGAATATGTGACGCGGATGACAATAACAGAAAAGAGGCGATTGATAGCTGACACAACCCGCGTAGAATAGGATGCCCTGGACAGCGGGACAACAGATAAATGGGAGATGGTTACGAATAGAGGGGAGAGGGTTAAGGAGACGGATATGGGTTCGTCTGGGTGATGACTGATACCCTAAATTCGGATATTGCATGATGGGCGATCTTGGTTATTAATGACTGCCCGCGTAGCCGCAATTACGATAAACCCCCACAGGCAAAGCGAACTCTGACTAATGCATCCACAACGTGCGTGGATACTGACGCATTTAGGAAGTTGCCCGTTTGATTTCTTCGCAGAACGGGGCTAACAAATCATAATGTGACTCGTAACTTGTCAACTGACCCTCTAGTAAACATGGAAAGAGCTTTCTACGACCTCCCACGCAAAAAAAAACCAGTTGAGTTAACATGCAGAAGGATTACCGTTATGGTTATGTAGAAAGTCTAGGGTTAGTTTGTAGGTGCGTTTGACGATATTTACATAACTTGTGTTCGTGCATTTGTACGTGAGTAGGTTGCGATTGGGCATAAGGGATTGAATCTGTACGTGAAGGAGCTGCATTTGTACGTGACACAAAACAGCGAGATAAACAATTCTTAGACACCGCTAGAGGACAGCACTGGTGTTCTGCTGACCGCCAAGTCTGAAAGCACTGCAAAGTTTGCATGGTCTCTTGTTGTCTGTCCGCTCAGATACGTTTTAGTTTGCTGATATTAGCTTATGTTATTCTAATATTGAAACTACACAGCAAGGCTAACAATCGATATCGTAGACATTAAGTAAATAAAAACCGCATAATGCTAGGTGTGGTACGCCAGTTGCGTCATCGGCGTATCACCTCGAAACTATTAAAGGTTATTACTGCGCCCCACACCACCCCAGACGCTTGTAGTACATCAAATAGACAAGGTAGAGTCAACAGAACAAGTTGCACTTGTGTACCAAGTTGCACTTGTGTACCAGATACCATGCAAGAACTGTGGTGTCGAGTGTATTGGAGAGACCGGGAGACTACTGAAAACACGACTGGACGAACACAGGAAGGACGCAGACAACACGAACAATGAGAAATACACAAGGATCGGAAAAAAGATTAATGTCTAACTTCAACAAATCCGCCCTAACAGACCAGGCAACGACTGGAAATAACATACCTGGAGGGAGCGAACATCGTTGATAAAGAGCCAAACAAAAGGACTCGGCAAGTAAAGGAGGCCATTTGGATCAGAAAGACCAAGACACAAATGAACAGAGATGAGGGCAATTACGAGCTACCCCACGTATACGATGACGTCATTCGTCATTAACACTGAATAACTCAGCGTATAAAGTCAGACAAAAGGCTCTACAGGTAAAAAGAAAGATATTGTTTTTGCATATGAAAAATGAAACCTTTTTTATTGATTATTAAAGGTTATAATTATGAAAATCCTCTGCAACAGTTTTGATCAGAGACGACTTCGAGCGTTTATTTCGTCGCATAGAATGTGTGTTGTGTACAGACGATTTAATAAAGGTGGGCGTAAGTTGGACTGGCTGTATTCACGACCAGGAAGGTGGAAAGAGCAACAATTATCAATTATGTCAACTCGGTGGTCGCCAGCCATCCACAAACATTGCTGATTGCTACGGAAACCAAGCGAGGGGGCAAACTGAGATTTTAGACCCCAAATAGGGGGGCAATTGTTTCCTTCTTGTTAATGCTTGAATAACGGTGAGCGCAGTGTCCATTAAACTGTCGAACTCACATAATAGAAACATCGGCGTCTTTACACCGTGAATACCACTCAACGATGTCCATTGTGACGGCCGCGTTTTAAACTTATGAAACTGCCCTTTGATTAAGAGTGACCCCAGAAGCGAGGGTCAACTAGTGCAGAAGAGAACATGGACATTTACGGTTTTATGCCACCGCCATTGCCTGCGCACGAGTAGACGGAATGTTCGTCGCAAACAATTCCATAGAAACCGTAGACGCCGAATGATTATCACCCGCTACCCTGGAGCTTTCGTGGGCGTGAATAGAGTCGGGTTGATTGTTTGGGCACACATATTGCGTCGGTGTGTGTAATGACGGACAGTGCTCTATTCCTCGTAAAAGTCGACATTCTATACGGGTCGCATTATCGTTACACTGAATGGCCATTCCAGGCAACGATAATGACATGTTTTCATCTATCACGCCATTACACGATTGCGAGGCGGCGCCCGGGGACGCGGAGGGGACCGTTGGCTTGGTCGAGGGGCAGATGACGGGATTGGGGACAGATGACGGGGTCGGGGGACAGATGACGGGGTCGGGGGACAGATGACGGGGTCGAGGTCCAGATGACGGGGTCGTGGGACAGATGATGAGGTCGGGGGACAGATG
The DNA here is from genome assembly GCA_964017155.1 of Oasisia sp. SBJ-2009. Taxonomy (NCBI): domain Eukaryota; kingdom Metazoa; phylum Annelida; class Polychaeta; order Sabellida; family Siboglinidae; genus Oasisia; species Oasisia sp. SBJ-2009. The sequence goes on from OZ024859.1 coordinate 12,134,223, forward strand.
ACGGGGTCGGGGGGGGACATATGATAGGGTCGGGGGACAGTTGACGGGGTCGGGCACAGCTAACGAGGTCGGGGCACAGATGTCGGGGCCCGGGAACAGATGACGGGCAGGGGGACAGATGACGGGGCCGGGGCACAGATGACTGGCCCGGGGACAGATGACGGGGCCGGGGACAGATGACGGGCCCGGGGACAGATGACGGGCCCGGGGACAGATGACGGGCCGGGGGACAGATGACGGGGCCGGGGACAGATGACGGTCCCGGGGACAGATGACGGGCCCGGGGACAGATGACGGGCCGGGGGACAGATGACGGGGCCGGGGGACAGATGGAGTTGATTACGTTTTCTTACAATGTGCTTTATTGCACCAAGAATCTACCGGCGGGTAAAGGGTTAACATCGTGACCGAGACATAAGCGTGATTATTCCACGTGAGATAAACGCGATGACAATTGCGGAGTTGTCGGGTCCTGCACGGTCTGGCGCTTCTGTCTGGCGGTGTTAATGTCACACTGGTAACATCTATATATGCATAACACTGCTGTGTCATTTGGGTGCACCTGTACGCAACAGTTACCTGTGCGGTGAACGTGATCAAGGTTGATCTTTGTAATTCGCAATAATCGATACGTATATATATATATATATATATATATATATATATATATATATATATATATACATATATATATATATATACATATATATATACATATATATATATATATATATACATATATATATATATATATATATATATATATATATATATATATATATATATATATACATATATACATATATATATATATATATATATATATATATATATATATATATATATATATATATATATATATATATATATATATACGCACACTATCATGCACCAGTGTGCTCAGGTGTAGAGCTTCGGGTTCTCGACTAATAGGGCCCGGGTTCGAAACCTGTGCTGCGGTGGTAAAACGTTGCGCGTACGTTTTTTCACTCTACATTGCTCCAGTTCACTCAGCTGTATAAATGAGTACCCGGCTATAGAGAGTGGTAGATATGTGCACGAGCAGCCTTCGCGCATTGGTTGTAGCGTATGGCTGGATGCTTCCCAGAGAAGTTGAGATGGTGTCTAAATGAATAGGCCGGTCAGGGAAGTAAAGTGTAAAGCACTTTGAGCAATCCTGAGGATTGGATACTGCGCTACATAAGAACTTACCTTTTCAGCCATGCATACACACGCACACATGCACGCACGCAGGCACACACACACACACACACACACACACACACACCACACACACACACACACACACACACACACACACAGACACACACACATACACACACGCACGCACACGCACGCACGCGCATACACATACACACACACACACACACACACACACACACACACACACACACACACACAAAAGTCGCACAAACATAAACTGTCACACGGTGACATGCCAAACAAACCCAACAGATATGCACATTCAAAAACGAATCAATGATTACGTTTCATACTGTATCGATGTCCACGCTTGTCAGGTGTGAACTCGTCTGGGAATTGTAGACAGAACAGACGTTTTCTAGGAATTCTATGAACACCTGAATTATTCCAGGAAACACTCGTCACACATGAGCTCTTCGCACTGCACGCGAGATACGTCCGTCTGAAATGCCATCTGGTGATATGGATTATTAATCCGCATAATATAGGGGAGATCAGTACACAGTGCTACCCCCAAGCAAAC
>OZ024859.1:12150969-12163469 GCA_964017155.1 Oasisia sp. SBJ-2009
AATTGATTCCGCTAGCAAAGGTTGTGGTATTGCGAAATAGAAGAAGTCGACGAAATCGACGAAATCGACTAAGTACAAGAAACCAACATGAAATCCACGAAAACGACTAAGTCCTACGAGAAATGTGTACGTTATTACATTATCAGGCGAAAGTTATTACATTATCAGGCAAGAGGAGTTTATTACATTATCGGTTGAAAATTATTACATTATCGGTTAGCAAGTTTATTACATTATCGGTTGATGTTATTACATTATAGGGTGGTTATTACATTATCGGTTGATTTTATTACATTATCGGGTAGTTATTACATTACCGGGCGATTATTACATTATCGGTTGTAACAATCGCCGGTTTCTGGTGGTTGTTGGATTGTCGTATCGTTGGCAACGTTCTACGGTGAAGTTCGCCAGTTGATTCTTGGCAATGGTGTGCTGGGGGAGGGCTTAAGGTGATTGTGTGCTGGGGAAGGGCTTAAAGTGGTTGTGTGCTGGGGAAGGGTTTAAGATGATTGTGTTCTGGGGAAGGATTTAAGGTGACTGTATTCTGGAAAGCTTCCTGGCGATGGTGGTCTGCAGTGGTAATTTGCGATTGTACCCCGATGAAGGTTGACTGGGAGATAGATTCTGGGCAGGAGTTGACAGAGAGCAGTTACGATGGGTCCCAGACCGTTTTTCACAGTGGACATTCCACTACGAGACACGAGTATTGACTGGTCTGAGTAGTTCTTGCGCTAAAAGCGCCATTTATCAGCCGTGCGCGACGCTTTCCAGACGACGGAAAGACCAGAAACGATTTTCCGTTTTCAGGACGTCCCGAGACCGCGGAATGTCTGTCTGTCTAAATGAATAACGACACCAAACGACTCCGTTAAGCGATACTACACACCAACTCGACGATCATGCTACTTTTTTGCTAACACATTTGCTGGTGTTGTTTCACATGTTTTACACACCGACTGCGACAGCTCGGTGGCTAAGTGCCATTCGATTAATCAAGAAGACCTGAATTCAAATATTTGTACTGGTGTTTTGAAACCTTTGCAGATTTATTCACGCCATTTCTTTCTCTCGGAGGACTGTCCAATCGGTTGGTTCTATTGAGGGGTGTACACTGCAGGTGAAATAAAATATGCCAAACATGTGATGGAAAACCGGTTGTGAACTCACAGAGTCAACATTATCGATTTACAAAGTTGTATAAACGTACTATATTAATACTGCCAACACATTGCTTTGATCATAGAGTAAACCCAGAGCGTCTTGCGTAGGCGGATATTGGTGCTATATTAGATTTCACATTGTTATTATCATGATTAGTTTACTAATTATTCATGTGGTTTTCGCTCGTTCGATTGGTAGCTGTACTGAAAGTGCCCATCCACCGGAGAGGGCCACATATTACATACACTTGCATAAGGTTGTCTCCCAAATGTGAGCTTCACGAAGTGTTCGGACCGTGTGTTTGTTATGATGTAAATGTGAGCGGTTTTCGGCAACGTCAGTTTCTGCGAATATTACAAGTTACGTAGGACGTCCTATCTGATTGGTGGACGATATGCGTAGCTCTGAACGATAGCTGAAAATAAATACGCGTGACGTTGTGAGCAGTTGCCTAAAGTCGGTCTGACGTCATGTCGAATCGTATAACTGGGAAGATTTTTTAACCAATGGTAAATTTCGAGAGAGAAAAAGTAAGGCCGTTAATATTCTTCATGATGATCGTCGATGGATCCCAGACAATTAGACGCCGGAAGTAATAATATCCCCGCACACAGCTACACACATATATACACACACATACACACACTTATACACATATACACACACGCACACGCACACGCACACGCACACGCACACGCACACGCACACGCACACGCACACGCACACGCACACACACACACACACACACACCTGTAGGCATACATTTGTGCCAACGAAAAGTCGAGAAGTTCCAACAATGCGGTCAACGATCGGAAACGAAATGGGTTTGAATCACAGAGAGAAAAACAACGGTGCTTGAACTACGGAAGTGTAGTAATGTCGTGAATTCATAATGTATTTTAATCACATATCTAGATTTTATAAAGATCCCTATTTCTCAGCATGAATCTGACTATTTACGTCGTAACATTAAATGGTTGAATTTGAACATGGATATTACGGTTACTTTAGGCAACAACAAAAGCTGTGTTATGAAGATATAATATGTACCCCCGTTACTTTAGGCAACAACAAAAGCTGTGTTATGAAGATATAATATGTACCCCCGTTGGTGTCCACTTGTCGCCCTCTCCTCAGACCCTGACCTATGACCTAAATGCTCTCTCACGCCAGTACGGTTCCGCTTGCATTGGTCATAAATCCATAGCATGTTCACACGGTCTGGTCCACCCTCGTAAATCTCGTCTCACCGGCCATTCTGAAGAGGCAGGCCGGAGCCGGTCAAGTATGATAAATGTAGCCACCGACAGATGATAGAGCTAACAGGTGGACACTCCGTAACTGGACAGCGCGTGGGATTTAGTCAAGTCCACGGGATTATCACGTCGCGCCGTACTCTCGATGGGATAATCTGTCGGATTTAGTATGGATCATTGGATAAAGTAATATTGACTGCGGCGTATTTGAGTAATCAACCAAACACGTCGGTGTGATTTAAGTAATCATGTCATCGTCTTCTTCAAGTGAGCTCATATATATGCAAATGAGAACATGTTGTGGTACATTATATCACCACCATAGCAGTTGACATAATAATGATAAGATGTTCCACAGCATTATATTATTACTATTTCAACTTCTATGGTGATGATAATGATGACAGTGACGACAATGATGGTGGTGATGATGATGATGATGATAATAATAATAATAAAATAGTCGTGGTTGTGATGACGATGATGGTAGTATGAAAATGTTATTTATGCCGTTGACACAATCTTTCTGCTCATTTCGAATCCACAGTCAGGTTTGTGTTCAATGTTGTCAAACCATCGTAGACTATTCACGTTTGTCCTTGAGGAACGTGTTTATACGCCCGTTTGAGAGTTGCGCAATATTGTAAATGTGTTTGCGCCTTTCGTGGTGTTGCCATGGTGATATATACTACTTTTCATTGTAACTTATATAACCTATGTGACTTTAAAATTCCTTCTGATTGTATGACCTCCATGTTATTCACAAAGCTGGGGCCCAATTCAATACAAGTCCCATCAATCCTTATTGTGTGTAGCTATTCCATTCAGGCCCAGGACAAATGCCTTCGCTTCACTGATTTTCAAACCGGACCTCCCACAATATCTTTCACTGCAGATGCTAGTTTTTTTCAAGTGAAGTTAATAAATACAGCAAGAGTTTCAGTTTGAAAATCACCGAAGCGAAAACAAATGCGATGGCTTTTAATGTAACCAAAGTACCAAATGACACCCCCTTAAGTCAAAAGAAAGTCGGTGTTTAAACCCCCGACAAGGAGTAGCGTTCGTCGGGGATGCCTATACAACGTGGACCGGCGTTTTAAATGCAAACACTTACCGATCATCACCCGTATCAGTTTACCCGTTTGGCTTCCCCACGCAACGGGACACAAAGACATAACCAGAACTGACATAGCGTGGGCGAGACCGCAGTCTCGAAACAGCGTCGCCCATTCACCTCACGCTACGAGGTTTTTATGTCTCTGTCACCTTTCCGTACGGGGGCAGACGATGAAAGAAGCGATCGCCACTGCCGTCTTTCAGCGACGGATTCGGGTCAGCGGAGACGCCATTTTGTTTGGAACGAGGTCACGTTGTTTGCGCCTGCGAGACAACGCAACGCTGTTCGGCGATTGTATTTTCATCCTGTCTGGCTCGTGGAGTCCCCCGGCGATCTGCACTTTCAAGCGTTTGCCCGGCGGGACTGGCTGAGCGGAAAACGTGTTTGGAATGATGTTCTCGGGGCCCGCCCCCGGCACGGCTTGGTGCCGCTTCCACCATCATGGCCGTCGATACGAGGGTGGTTTTTCAACGACGCGTCGCGTTTGTTTTTTACTTTCGGGTAGAGTTATTTACACAATTCGCCCAAGTGTTGCCGGTGGGGTGTGCCAGTGAGCACGCACACACGCACACAAGCACACACCTACACGTTTGTCTGTAGTACCGGAGCCGAGTTCTCTACATTAATAGCGAAAGGCGATACGCGCGTTCGCGATAAAAGGCCTTCTGTTGATCGCATTATGCATACACTGAGCATTATAAATACATAAAAGTACGATGCGTACTAGACTGCCTGCGACTGCGGGGTCATAATGGGAGAGTTTAGTTTGGGTCGAAACGAGAACATCAAACGTCGATGAATCATAAATCTTCCGGAATTGTCCACGGAACTATACGTTGCTGGTGTGATCTTTTTATTTCATACAGTGGCCCCGAGGTGGCGCTCTTGTCTCTCAGATCGTCCATTTCGACGTCTGCCGAAGCGCATTCCAGAATCGATTGTTTGCTGGTCGGCCTGCAAGCGTCTCGATTCACTGACATCGCGTGCACGCCCGCTACGAGACATGCGCTCGAACAAACACGCGTGCAGCAACGTCGGCTAAGGTCACCACTTCGGTCTGCCCCTACTCGACGGATGAAACACGCGAATTTCCGAAAATTATTCATATTTTGGAAGCGAATGCACGTCAATGATTTAGGTATATTTTACCCGATACATGATTGCACAGTAGCTACCAAATGTCCCGAATCATCGAAGCACAAAATTATGTTGTAATAATATATACATCAATGTACATAGCGACCTCGTTGTGAATCCTAGTTGTAACTTTGCTGATTATCCTACCAAAGTAGAGGCTTTAACGCAATGGCAATAGCCGAAATGATTCCAACCTGTATCGATTTCTGTCTAGTATCCTGCAAATTGTCACGATTCAGTTAGGCGGAGTTCTACACAAAGTAATACGCACATATAAACACCGACAGTACCAAACGCTACAGATGATGTACGAAGTCTGTGTGTCACGAAATAGTTCACCCATATTCTGTCCACACAAACAGTAAGAACGACTAAACTGGGTTGGATTCCGCATAAATTCTGTGTGCATTCACGCGTGTCGAGTGTCCCAAGGCATTTGTCAGTAAAAGATCCACATTACTCGACTTGCCGACTGCGAGGACATCGGATGACGTCCCGTAATTGAACGAAGTGGTTGTCATGGCAACGAAAATACGTCGTCGCATGTTTTGAATTAAGCGGCGTGGTCTGAATAGGACACCGTTCAAGTCAACGCTGCGAAGTGACTCGGTTTCATATCAGCTGTGCTGGGGATTGACTTGTTTTCTTGTTCTTAAGAGAGCTTCTCTTTTGCACAATATTTCTCCCGTTGCATATGTTTTTCTACGCCAACGTGTGTTTCTTTCTTGCTGACATAAAGCAGTCAATTGTCTCTTCACCCGCTTTCTTCTGCGTCGTGCTTTCAGCTTCGTTGTGGCCTTCCCCGTTTTCATTTACCATCCACGATGCCTTCTTTTCTGGCTTTGACTAGACGGTCGCTCAATTTCGTGTGTCCCTCTGAAGTTACTACAATTGGAAATCAGTATTTTTATTGTAGTAATCAACAAACCAACAAATTTAAAATAATAAAAAACGAGTTGGTAACGATACACTGTCGCTTGCTAAGGCTGATTGATGCGTATCATAACGACGCCATACCAGATAGAACTGGTCTATTTTGGTGCGGCATCGCTTGAGATAAGAAAGTGACTTGACAGTTTGCATTGAGGTAGCGTTCGTTTTGTCGGGATGCATCCTCGCAAGCCAGGGCTGTTTGGTTAATCCTTCACCCGACGTATAGGATTTAGTCGAGTCAAACTAATAATTGACTTCGCCAATCGTGACAGCGTCAGCCGTACGAACAGCACAAATGCCCGCCCCATCTGAAGATGGATACACGACTGGTGGGAATACTATGTCCGTTCGCTTCATTAACATTGCACTGGGGTTGGCTGGTATATGTTTAAATTATGTCGCCCGACCTGGCGAGAACCACAGATCCAGTGGGCGATTTCATTGGATGAGCTTAAATTCAGAGCAATGCGATTAGCCAAGGGTAGTGTTGTCGAACACTGACGTAATCATCAGCACTCCTGGCGCGCGAGGATGTAGCGGTGACGTCATCGTCATATATACATATATATATATATATATATATATATATATATATATATATATATATATATATATATATATGTATATATATATATATATATATATATATATATATATATATATACACACTTATATATATATGTGTATATATATATATATATATATATATATATATTTATTTATTTATTTATTTATTTATTTATTTATTTATTTATTTATTTATTTATTTATTTATTTATTTATTTATTTATTTATTTATTTATTTATTTATTTATTTATTTATTTATTTATTTATTTATTTATTTATTTATTTATTTATTTATTTATTTATTTATTTATTTATTTATTTATTTATTTATTTATTTATTTATTTATTTATTTATTTATTTATTTATTTATTTATTTATTTATTTATTTATTTATTTTCGAAAGATGACTTTAAACAACGTCCGACAGAAAACAAAACAAGGTTGTTAATGACTGTGAGACATAGTCAGCGCGCCTTTTTTCTTTCCCTGCAAATAACGCAAAAACATTTAAGTAAAATTAACACAATCTCACGGAAGCCATTATCGCAGAAGATCGTCTGTAACTGCTTAGCAAGGGGTCGTTGCAACCTGTTTTTTTTTTAACCTAATTGGATGTGCCTGTTATGTCAGAGATCAGCTGCCGCCCCAGGCCAAGGCAACACGGAGGGCTGGGCCGGGGTCACGTGCTTGTCTGGTGCCAGGAACACAGCCCACAAAACACTGCTCCGATGGATCTGCGGTTTAAGGGAAAGGCTCGCCCTTGAAAGAAGCATGTTTGACAAAAATGTAACGCGATTGGTTCGGTGCATTTCCCCTTGTCTTCTGAAGGATGAAGTTTGCAGGAGTTGCACAGTCGCGATTCATGTATCAAAACCAAATTATTACATCGTACTTTTTGCTCAAAATAACAACCCGTATTGAATGCAAGGCCGTGTGTGTGTGTGTGTGTGTGTGTGTGTGTGTGTGTGTGTGTGTGTGTGTGTGTGTGTGTGTGTGTGTGTGTGTGTGTGTGTGTGTGTGTGTGTGTGTGTGTGTGTGTGTGTGTGTGTGTGTGTGTGTGTGTGTGTGTGTGTGTGTGTGTGTGTGTGTGTGTGTGTGTGTGTGTGTGTGTGTGTGTGTTATTTTAAACGTGCGTATGTATTGATGGGTGAGTAGAAATACGTGCATTTATTTTATCCTTATGCCGGTTCTTTCATTCATTTGCCCATTCATTCATTCTTACGTACATACATTCGTTCGCTCATTCGTTCGCTAGTTTCCACCGATACAATCTATCAACGGCGTTATTTTTCTACCCTCTACACGCCTACCGGGCCACCGTCTCTGCCGGCCCCCTAGGGTTAAAATGTCTGGCTTCTGACAGGATCGAGTTTCCGGCGAGTTTTTATCTCCGATCTGGGACCGAACACTCGAAGCGACCTCTCCGCGCGTACGCAAACTAATCTGATGAAAAAGAACTATATAAAAAGGATTATTTCCCAGAAGCCCGATGCAGCGCTGGGCTGTGGAAATGCCTGGTCATTGACTGTGCTTCGCTCCGTTAAACACTGCTATTGTTTACACGCGCGCGGTTTCCGAACAAACATTGCCACAGTGGTTTAGGCGTCCGTATGATTACCACCTTAAAAGGCTTGTCGGTCTGAACTGGGCCATAAGTCTACAAACATATTTTATGGCGTCAATGGACTTGACATCGAATGGTTCGCTTGTTCTATAGTTGGGGGTAAGAGAGAGGGGGTCGGGTGGGGGTGGGGGTGGGGATGTGGGGGGGTGAGAGGGAGAGAGCCGTTTGATTAATGGGACATGACAAGTGGGTCACCACAAGCCGAGGTAATCATTAATGTGGTCACTATGCGCATGCGCATTTCTTGACACGAGGGGTTTCGTCAAAAGGAAAAAAACAGTTCATCGTCTGGCAGTATCGAATGTAGCGTCCAAAACACACACATGTTTACCATTGTAAGTGACGTTTGTTTCCAAGAATTAGCCAGCGACATTGAAACATTTGAAACAGCAGACATATGTCATCATAAAATGGATTTGAAGGTTAATATATATATTGTGGATACATTCTCGAAATAGCAACAGTCTTATTCATATGATATGTTGCGTAAAGTGCCAGTTTTGAGGGTAAGCATATATTCGACGTAATTAATAAGCTGGAGGTGCCTGATTTTACCGAACCTCCGGCATATCAGTGAAATAACAGCTGTGGCAATAAAGGGATTCCAGACGGTCTAAATAAAACGTAGAAGGTCTACCATCAGTGGAAAAACGTGCCATGGTCTGTCACCCCGAGCAAGCCCGCTTAAATTCAGGTAAAAAGATGAGGAACCCTTGTTTCCCGTGGGTGTGGCGCGGTACATATATCCCACGAAGCAACAAGCGGTACGTTAACGCCCTACAAACCACGAGCATGTGTACATGTGGGGCGTGGTACGAGTGTGTATTGGCGTGAGTACACGTGGAGCGTGATGCGAATGCGTATTGGCGTGTGTACACGTGGAGCGTGGTACGGGTGTGTATGGGAGTGTGTACACGTGGAGCGTGGTACGAGTGTGTATGGGAATGTGTACACGTGGAGCGTGGTACGAGTGTGTACGGGAGAGTGTACACATGGAGCGTGGTACGAGTGTGTATGGGAGTGTGTACACGTGGAGCATGTTACGAGTGTGTATGGGAGTGTGTACGCGTTGAGCGTGGTACGAGTGTGTATGGGCGTGTGTACACATGGAGCGTGGTACGAGTGTGTATGGGCGTGTGTACACATGGAGCGTGGTACGAGTGTGTATGGGAGTGTGTACACGTGGAGCGTGGTATGAGTGTATATGGGAGTATGTACACGTGGAGCGTGGTACGAGTGTGTATGGGCGTGTGTACAAGTGGAGCGTGGCTCGAGTGTGTATGGGAGTGTGTACACGTGGAGCGTGGTACGAGTGTGTATGGGCGTGTGTACACGTGGAGCGTGGTACGAGTGTGTATGGGCGTGTGTACATGTGGAACGTGGTATGAGTGTGTATGAGAGTGTGTACACGTGGAGCGTGGTATAAGTGTGTAAGGGAGTGTGTACACGTGGAGCGTGGTACGAGTGTGTATGGGAGTGTGTACACGTGGAACGTGGTATGAGTGTGTATGGGAGTGTGTACACGTGGAGCGTGGTACGGGTGTGTATGGCAGTGTGTGTACACGTGGAGCGTGGTACGAGTATGTATGGGCGTGTGTACACGTGGAGCGTGGTATGAGTGTGTATGGGCGTGTGTACACGTGGAGCGTGGTATGGGTGTGTATGGGCGTGTGTACACGTGGAGCGTGGTATGAGTGTGTATGGGCGTGTGTACACGTGGAGCATGGTACGAGTGCGTATGATTGTGAGTACACGTGGAGCGTGTTATGAATGTGTATGGGAGTGTGTACACGTGGACTGTGGTATGAGTGTGGATGGGCGTGTGTACACGTGGAGCGTGGTACAAGTGCATATGGACATGAAGCGTGCTGTGAGACGAGTAGACTAACATTCGAGTAGTAAATTTAGCGAGCCTGAACGCTTGCTAGAGTAGTCAAAGTGGTGTTTGAACTACCCCGCAACGGGGTTAAGGGTAAATTCCGTTGAGCGGTCATGAAGGCTAGACAGCGTGCTATTAAAGAACTTACCTATTTTAATTCGACTTTGTAAATCTGGAAGTTTCAAGACACAGATACCAGTTTATCCGCGGTGACGGCATGTAGAAATGGGAAGTGGCTACTTGTTAAAGCACTCACGTACAAATTGCATGTAAAACACCTAATGTCAATCTTGTCAAAAGTACCTTCAACCCAAACCCTAACTCTAACACTAATCCTAACGCTAACGCTAACGTTAACTCTAAACCTAACCCTAACCCTAACCCTAAGCCTTATTCCATAAAAGAATAACAAATAATGGGCATTTGTACGTGAGTGGTTAGCAAGTAGCCATTGCCGTAGAAATGCGAGCTGTTCGCCCAAATAACATCCTGCACAACGTGTTTGATGTTTAACGTGTTGTTTGCCGGGTCCATACCTCTGTGGTCTGGTCAGAGAGGATTCGCCGGGTGTGTCAATAACTCGGATAAAGCCCACACTGTGTGTTGCATTCAACGTGTAGCGAGGAAGTTTGAAGAAAAACGAACCTGGCGAACAAACACAACATTCCATGGCATTAGAGTAGTATATGCAAAACATGTGTCACGAAGGCAAGCATACATGCGGACACGCATGCATATACAAACACACGCCCGCAGGCAGGCAGGCTGGTTGGCACGCACGCACGCACGCACGCACCCACGCACACACACACACACACACACACACACACACACGCGCGCACACACAAAACACACGCACTCACGCAGCTGGTTGGCACGCACGCACGCACGCACGCATCCACACACACACACACACACACACACACACACACACACACACACACACACACACACACACACACACACACACATACATACATACATACACACAAACACATAAACACACACACGTATGATATAGAACATATAAAAGACTCGCATGACAACATAAGTAACGTACAATTTAACAATTTTTAAAGACATACAAACGCATACCCTACTCCGACGACGCTGTGCACGTCTGTACACAGAAAACCTCAACCCACAGGAATAACAACATACAACGTAACATTACAAATACCAATGGCTCAAACAAATGCACAAATAACAAAGATACACACAACTCGTACAGAAACATACAACAACAAATGTGATGCACGTACCGTAATTCCAGACACGCACCACGTCAAATAGCACAGGTATGTACAGATTAGCATAAGAGACCTGCATGTACATATATTATATACCAATAACATAATACTATATTAGCAAAACCAACTGAAATAAAGCATCAGACAACTGCGCCAGCAATACGAGCTCGCTACGTCTGCGTACAATCACGTAGGCCTAGAGACAGCGATTATGTGTGCATTACTGCCGTAATAACGATACGATTATTACGTCGTCACATTCTCCATAGTGTCCTATTCGTCAGGCGGAAAAGAAGACGAATTGCCGGGTCATTGTACGACATAATTAATTTTCCCGACTGTAGATGGTTGGAAATGCCTGTGCATTACTGTAGTAATGCGCTATATTCTGCCACATTGGACTCTTATCAACTGCGCTTGCAATCAGTTTGTTCAGCCGGATGCGTCGTAAGCGACGGAAACTGTCGAATATTACTCACGAAATGAATTGCCCTGATTTGCATGCGTCTAGCGTCGACAACAAAGGATTGGATGAAGAGATAAGTGATATTGCTCGCGAAAAAATGCAACATAAAATAGATTGATCATCAATACCACTCTACTTAGTCCAGGAGTTTGTAAATCTCCAGTCAGAGCAGCAACGATCACAGGTCAGAAATGTGATTGAGCACCAATAGTTGTAGTGTAGAAAAGTCTTTTTTGACGTATGTAGTATTACATTTTGCGTTATCATTAATGCATTAACTCATCATATGAGCCACACACATTGATGTCTGTTGATTGTGTTGCTTAGACATCAATGCTATTATTGTCGACCTTGAAAAATCGATTCGTCTCGCGCAGCGTTAAAAACGCGGTCAACTCTAATTTATGCAGATACTGTTGTTATTAGATATTATAGTTACGTTGAAAGGATTACATTTCAATGTCATAATCATGCAGGGTAATTCTTCGTGTAAACTGTTTATAGCATGTCATGCATAAATGCATCGCTCTGCTCATTGTACCGATGACAAATTAACTTTGTTTTATCAACCGTAATGTTGCAACAGATGTTAATCGATCTTTAGACAATCGCTATTTCGATTATTGCCGAATAGACATCTCCGTCTTTTCGTTTCGTACATCTATCTCTCCCTTTCTTCCCCCATCTCTCTCCCTCCCTCCCTCTCTCCCTCTCTCTTTCTCTCCTCTCTCTCTCCCTCCCTCCCTCCCTCTCTCCCTCTCTCTTTCTCTCCTCTCTCTCCCTCCCTTCCCCTCCCTCTCTGTCTCCCTCCCTCCCTGTCTCTCTTTCGCTCCTCCCTTCCCACCCTCTCGCCATCGCACTTTCCTTATTTCTCTCCCTCCCCTTCTCTCTCCTCTCTCTCCCCGACTCTCCCCCTCTCATTCCGTATGCATGTCGCTTGTCTCCTCTCTGTTTCCGCCTCTGCCATTACACCTATTTCCCTGTCAGCCCTCATTTCAACTCTATCGCACTCCTCGACTATTCCTTAACCACTCTCCACCCTACAGTCTGTTTCACATTTTCACTCTTTTACCCATCTAAACACTGTTTTGTTTCCCCACTATAT
>OZ024859.1:12170969-12173469 GCA_964017155.1 Oasisia sp. SBJ-2009
TATAGATACCACACGGAGCAAGGTGACCTTTGATCATCACCTATTGATGGACAGCAAAGAGCTTCGCCGAATCTCACCCGGTTTCATAGCGGGGCACGTGAACGTGTTTACAGCAACGCGACGGTGTTATGATGAGTGAAAGTGAGATGGCCTGACACAAACAGCAGGTGGTCTCCATCCGTCGAGCCGTGCGTTGTCGTGACATCGCTGTCGTGACAGTCTCTCTCACGACAGACCTTGGGCCCTCAAAGCCCACCACCGGCGAACGGCTGTGTGGTTCTTAATTGTCTCAAACATTAGACATGACTTATGTACATCATCACGCCAGTCTGACAAGAAAACTGTCGCTCAAATACCTGCCCGTCAATCTGAATCACACACTGCCACGTCTATTTGTCATCTTATAACGCGTTGCCGTGGGGCTTACCTAAGGAGAGTGATGCTACGTGAAATAATGGCGATCCGCCTACTTATTTTAGTGGTGTCAATGAACTCCGAAGTCTCGAACATATTGCGCATAGTATTTCGGTGATGTCATTGCGATGAAAAAGTCCTTTCAATGCCTAGGTGTAATAAGTTAGTAAGTAGTGGGTTGCTTTATTGCTCGAAGTTGCAAAAAAATCCGGGTCAAAGAGAATAGAAGTGGGTCACACACAAGCACGAGCGAATGTTCCAGTACACTCGTGTAAATATTGGCCGATGTCAATACTTTGCAAATAGGAGGGTATCGGTTCATACGTCTTTTCTACCTCTTATATTCCCTAATTAAATTAGAGCCATAATGTGTGCTGGTGTCGGGCTTGTATACACGTACATAAACTACATATACACGTCACGGTGCCTGAAAAGAAAACCTTGCAATCCACTGGAAATGTGTCGCACTATTCTACATGCTGTAGTAGTTGTACTATTTTAACGGTTATACAATGTGATACATGTACAGATAAGACACGCGTTGGCAACCCAGATATGCTAAATAATGTGTTATCTTCATATTTATCTTTAACCTGGGGTCCAGGTGCAGCGACGTTCGTTCCACGCGGCTGACTACAATCGTCACGGGTGACTGACGCCGTCTCTTACTGCAGAGCCAGCATCTCCAATTCTCCACCGCTGGCTGGCGTCATCTACACCGCCGGCCCGCTGTGACAGCCACTCACGGCGTCGCACACACAATGAACCAGTGTCCTCGGCCATGAGACCATAAAGTCTACACCATGCTCCCATGTAACATCGGCACAACATTTCGTAACGTACACTACGGCGAATGAAGATTAAATACATGTTCGCGGCGTGCACTAATAATGATGTGTGCCGGTGTTCTCGTAAAATACTAAGTAACTCGGTAACTCTACAATTAAGGCGTGACACCATGACTCGTAACATGCGTACATTTATGTACTACTTGCTTGAACCGTTTTTTAAAAGTCGCGAACTCTTACTCATGGCAAATGTGAAGAAAGAGCGTAAACGTATAATCGTTTTTAGTACATTTTCATGACAACTAGCATGCTGACAAAGCGGTTCCTTCACCTTACACAATTTATAACGGGAGGGCCTGGTAGTGGCTGTTTTTACGGTCCGTTCCTGAATGACACGAAAACAACCGGGTCGGTCCTTTTATGGTCATACGTAGTAGTATTGCTGCATCGCGATATCACGCGTGGGCTGGCAGCGGGTGAGTCATCGTATCGCGACAATCAGCCGTGATTTGTTGGGGACGCGAAGGTGAGACAACCTGCGTTGGTGTCTGAGTACACTACGCCATTCATCTTGAGCGTAACAGCTGATCACGGCGTCCGCAATGAGAAGATTAAGACGCTATGAAACATAATAGTATAATACGCAATGCTTTTTATAATATGAAGATATTGTTATAACTATTTATAGTTAATTTTAAGCAGCGCAATAGAGCCGGACTTCAAAAAGCAGCGTTAGTTATAGAATGTAACGGGGTGGGTGTGGAATTTTTTTTATAAAGAACGATAACTAACTCGAACACAGTGTCTAATGATTGGAAATAAGTTAATAAAAATGACAAATCCGATAAGTGAACAATTATTGGTCGATTGATTGATATTTTCTTGTCTGCATACCTTTACATGACGGTATTGTTAGGTCCTCTTTAGCTAAAGAGTGCCATGTAAACATGGCGGTTTCGTGTATATGTATACGTATACCTTACACAACGCACCTGTAAACATGGCCACGTACACACGCGCTACACACACGGTAGTTGATGCACCGTGCAAACACAACCACATTACCCTCTCCCCCGCATCGCGTAAATATGTCGCCGTGGCAAACATTGACATTTTACTAGCCATTGTCCCGTACCGCTATCTGCAGCTGAACCGACACATACTTTTCAATTCCAAGCATGTGTCTAACCTAACGGCGATGGCCAACACCGATATTGTTGAATTGTGAACTATTTCTTTACACGCTACAGACTCATTCGCAGGTGTATGAATCACGTCGACTTCATTGAAGAATACTT
>OZ024859.1:12175969-12178469 GCA_964017155.1 Oasisia sp. SBJ-2009
TACAATAATTCCAGGGGCATACGTAAATGCTACCAAAATAGTCACCAATCATTTTGACTATTGTCAAGTATTTAAAGGACAACCATTGTGGCAAAATATAACTAAGTACATATTGATTACGTGCGTGCCGACTGTCAACAATAGCTTCTTTCGTCGTGAGCCATTAAGTTGTCTCGTGTGTCCACAAGAACACGTCTATTTTCAGCAGGAGGGAAACATACGTCGATCTCACCTGTGTACAGACGCTATTCGACGCGTGAAGCCAATTTGAAATAAGATATTCCGTCTTTGACTAAGCGCTAAACGATCTTCCCTACATACCTACTGTGTAGAGCTTGATGGGGTACACCACTGTGACTGACACATTGACTGAGAGATAGAGAGAGAGAGAGAGAGAGAGAGAGAGAGAGAGAGATAGTGTGTGTGTGTGTGTGTGTGTGTGTGTGTGTGTGTGTGTGTGTGTGTGTGTGTGTGTGTGTGTGTGTGTGTGTGTGTGTGTGTGCATGTGTGTGTGTGTGTGTGTGTGTGTGTGTGTGTGTAGTCTATGTACATACATGCATACATACATACATACATACATACATACATACATACATACATACATACATACATACATACATACATACATACATACACACACACGCACGCACGCACGCACGCAGGCAGGAAGGCAGGAAGGCTCACAGACAGAAAGACAGACAGACAGGGAGGCAAGCAGACACAAAGGTATATAGACGTGTCGATAGATAGACAGGCAGACAGACGAAAAGACGAACAGACGGATGGACAGACAGAAGGATAAATGGCAGACAGACAAACAGAAGATTAAACAAGGGTGCATTACGGTTCGTTTGCGCGCGTCTGCGCGTGTAGTGAATTACGTGCGTGCGTGCACATAATATAATTATAATAAGTGTAAGTCCGAATTGCATGTTTTATATGCTATCAATAGATCGACAGTTTTCACCTTCAGTGCTGGTGAAAACCGATAACGAACGACAAACCACATAATTAACGGTACATTCTTCCAGTGTACGCAATTCTCAGCCGTAGTCATGTCTACTTACGGTGACGCTAACATGTTTTTCTAGCCTTATGCGGCTCGCTGAACGACAACAAGAGCGACGACTAGAACAGATTACGTCGACTTAAATCTTCGGAAATATGAGCAGTCCATCCCAATCTCTCCCATTCTACCGACGGGTGTTATCGTGACATTGTGAACAAACCGTGACAATCGCAGAAGACGTCTCTTTGACTCTTGTGACATTTAATATACGCGTACACGATAACATCTCTTTCCACACAAGTGAAACGTGTTGGTCGATACGGTTGGTACGGTGCGAATAAAATCGCAGCGTTTGATCTCCAGCCTAAAGATATAAAACCTTTAATTATGTAACTCTTTTAGCAAACAAAAAAGAACATTACGGGGAAATGTATTTTAGGGATTACCCCACTAATGGTAGTTGCAATGTTCCATATGGAATTATTTGCACCTGCTGAGTAAGAATTAATACATATTTCGGTTTTATTTTTAAGAATTGAGAACGATTTTAATGTAAATTTTTATATTTTGAAATGCAAAGCAGTCATAATGAGGAGTTTTAATGCATCAATGTTTACATTCATACATGCCCGCTATGCTTCTTCATGGGTTGGAATGGTGCTTACCAGACAGCAAATTACTAACGGATGTGCCAATGTTCTACAAATCTGTTTAAGCGAGATACGGAAAGTGCATTAAAATACATTATACCATCTACAACACTAGAATGCAGCAATCTATATACACAATGTCACATTATTTGTATCATCCTGTAAAAGGTGAATAACAAAATTATCGCTCGATGTTGCAGAGAAACGCTTTCTCAAACCACTTATAGCAGTGGTGTTATCAAGAAAACGAAGGCGTGTGCAGATACACAAGCACATGAATGAAGTAACGCCACGCAAACGCACGTAAACTCTCACTATACTTCATAAGCAACACATCTACTACACATTTCGTTCACTCATCACCCACGCGCGTTCACACCGCTACTGACAGGTCACAACACATAACACGACGTAGTGTGTCCTCGCTGTATGTTTAAGTTTCTCCACTTACCTCATCCTCTGTGTGTCTGTACACTGATTAGCACCCTACCTTAATAACTGTACAAATTCGACGTATTTCCTTACATTTATCCGCAGTTTTCGTCGTAGGTTCGCAATCCGTGATGTCCTCCGCCACTAGGTGGTCATCTTTCTCGTGGATTGTCGCGGATTTTTTTCCCTGCAGTGTTGTCTTTTCAATCTACGTCGTGTCTTCTCATTTGTTGGCTCTTGATACTATTGCACATGGTTATGTGGTATTTGATGTTCTTGATACTATTGCACATGGTTATATGGTATTTGATGTTCTTGATACTATTGCACATGGTTATGTGGCATTTGATGTTCTTGATACTATTGCACATGGTTATGTGGCATTCGATGTTCTTGATACTATTGCACA
>OZ024859.1:12183469-12195969 GCA_964017155.1 Oasisia sp. SBJ-2009
GGCATATTAATCCAAGAGTGCCAATACACGAAAGTGCATCTATTTCTGCCGTCTCCGCGTTATTATAAATAAAATAGCGTCTAGCCGGATCTGGCGAGACGGGGGCGAACAACAACATTACCGCAGTCACATATATCTCCGTCTACATCGCAAGCGTTTATTTGTCTATTTATACTGGTGCGTTAGTCAGTACAGAGCCTCGAGCGGCGTAGCTGCGGGCGGCCGTATGGAACATCACGTGCGCCGACTACAAATTACTAGTTGAAAGTATCTTTTTACAGGTCCGCGCTTACACTTAGTCCGGTTTTCAATTCTCACGACTGCTCAAAGCGTTTTACGCTCGCCCCGGTGGAATGTTTATTTGACGCTTCCAGGAAGAGCTTTCAGATACATTCTAATTACTACCCGAAGTGTCGTTTTTTCATAAACAGTCACCGGCTATTATATAGACCGGCAGTCACGTATGCATTAGAATGAACTAATGCAATGTGGGATGAAATAAATTGCACAATCAACGAAATGGCAGCAAGGGATCTGAACATGTGTTCTCTCGGTTGATGTAGAGAGATGCTCTACCAACAATCATACCGCGCCTCACATGGGAAAACCAGACGAAGTCACGATGCACCATGCATGCATGCAATGGTTACAATTAATGCCGCACAGACTCACAATCCGACCACTTGTTAGGTCAGACGGCAACTCTCGGCAAAATGGCGTAATCGTCGAGTTAGTTTGCGGGGGTTCCACGTTGCTACGGCAACGACTAACAACGCCAGAAGACGCACAGAAAAAACCCAGACGTTGCACGGTGGACAAAAACGGCGACAAATCTGCCCGTTGATGCGTGTGACGCAAAATGACGTCTAGAACGTTTGATCCATCGCAGATGCTCCGGAACAGACAGAACAGCGCTCGGATATCCCACGCTCGCACCAGACGATCATTCGCTTCTTCGATAACGTCTTCTGTTGTGTTGTGTTGTGTTGTGTCGTGTTTGGTTCACAATACAAGAACCAGGTTAAGGTGCACACGTCGCAAGGTCGTATCGATTGTGCGTAATCTCTTTCATGGCCATTACTCGTTCTGGGAATCGGTGTTTTTGTAGACGAAACGAGATTAGATCGCCAGCAACTGGACACGCTCCAGTGGTCGTGCACGGAGGCTGGGAACAAAAAGTCAACGCCGATGGAAAATCGGTTGATAATTACGTCTTTCTCGAGCGGAATCCAACAGCGTCAGGTGTCTAATGCCATATTGCATGTCTACAGCGCATTGGACAAAGGATCACAGCTGTGTCTATTGCATAGATGAATGTCAATTGCCACGCGCTCGTAACTTGTCACGGTAAACAAGTAATTCATATCTCCCGAGATAATAATGCTATGTAAGGTGTTTCTAATGATTTCGTATCGTATCTAGTACAAACAAATAGTGTAAAAGGTATATATTATAATTGTTAATAGCGTACTATCCATTAGGACTGCTCAGTGCGCTTTACTCTTTCCAGACAAAAATGTTCTTAAAATGGAGATCATCTCGACTTCTCTTGGAGAATTCAACCACGCTGCATCTTATGCGCGAAGTTCATTCGTGCGCAAATGTCCACCACTGTCTACAACCATCACTCATTCTTATAGTTGATTGAACTAGAGCAACGTAGGGCGAACGAATCTTTCGATGGCTCGACGCGACAGAACAGGATTTGACACCCGGGTTCTCATGATTGGGAAGTCTTTGGTATAGCCAGTATTAGCCACTGCGTCACTTCGTCACTGCGTCACTGGGTCACTTCGTCACTGCGTCACTGCGTCACTGCGCACTATGTCACGGCGAGCGATATTACAGAATAGGTAATAGCGATATTCCAAATCCCAAAGGCATCAGATGATTCTACAATTAAAATCGATATGCAGAAGGAATTACAAAAGAAACCGTCCACCTAGCTAACTTATGTTTACTTTTTTTTTATTTTCAGGCATATAGACGACATACAAACAATTGTACCAACAAACTGACGTAAACACCTAATAGAAATAGTAGTCCAATATCTCTATGACAAAATCCGCTTAACAACAACAAACAAGTCTCGTGTATTTGGGGCGAAACTATTGTTCTCGTAACCGCCTACGTGGTAGGTACGCTGATGGCGCAATCTCGATAAGTTAACTTTTACCCGTCTTATCTCGGTTGCATCGCTATTATCAAAGACTGGTTTCTTTGAGCTAATGGCGTCACTCCGAATACGATACGACAGGGATAACCGCACGCGATAGCGAAGACGACATTTCTAGACCAGTTCCCACCGCCTTCTGCACCATTGTGACGTCACAGAAGTGACGTCAGATGACGTTGTCGCGCTTACATTTTTCCGATCGTTAAAACCTTTCCGATTGACGTTTCTGCGCATGCGCGTATCTAGGGGATAAACATAAGCGCTACCTACGATGGTCGCGCTTACATTTTTCCGGTCGTTAAAAACGTTCCGATTGACGTTTCTGCGCATGCGCGCATCTAGAGGCGCGCGCGACAGCGCTAGCTAGCTACGCTGGTTGTTGCTCACGTGTATTTGGGAGTTTGAGCGTTATAGCACGGACTAATTGGACCAGTGACAGCGGATAACAAAGCGCTGTCACTGGTTACGATTGATTGTGCTAGGATTTACTGCTACATCTTTAGTAAATAAAAATATAGTAGTTATTGCTTCGTATACAAAGCTGTATTATTTATTTATCCTTAATATTAATAGTAATTGGATGGATAAATAAATAGTTGCACCAAGTTTGGCATAACAAAGTTTTGTAATTTGTTGTGTGATAAGTGGCTTAAATATGCATTTAACGCGTACACAGGAGGAAAATAATGACTTATACATTAACAATCTTTATATTATACTGACCAGTTTCCTCTAGTCTACGTTTAAATAATTACAGACTTTACTGAAGTAACATGATATATATTTGTTACATTTATTAAAATAACATCATGATCATCGTCTTACCTTCTGGAGTAAATGTGAAAAGATAATGTTAGTTATGTTCAGTGATGTTTTGTTGAAATGAATCCATACTGATATTTTATTGTATTCTGAATTTACTTCTTGAATAAGCCTGTAGCAGTTGTGTGTAAGTGAAATATATTGATGTCCTCTATAAATAGCACATAATTTTATTGTTTTAATACTGGCCTTTAAGTATAATATGAACATAACTGGACCCAGTACAATTCTTTGTGGTATAACTCATGTGGCCGCCATTACCTCTGAACTGGATAGATTAAGCAAACACTGTTGCCTAGTTCATTGTTGAAGCACAGTAGACACACAATTAATCCTCATTCAATAACAATTTATTGTAAAAATAATCCAAAATCCAATCTATCTTGCGTGGCTGTGGCTAAATTGAAATACATGCTGTATATAAAAAATCAATGAATTCTTGGGATAAAAAAATTAAAACATTCCTCTTAAAGCAAAATAATTGTACATAGATCGTCTGTATAAAATGTTCAAGATCACATCACATAATGACTAAAAATAAACATATATGCAACCAATCATGCATGCATATTTTTTAAACTGCAATATGCATTAAAGTGGTTAGATTTCACGATTCCACAAAAATGTATTGCCAATTTGTTTTAAAGTGTCTTATGTTATTTATTTACTGCTAAAATTGAAACTGTTTATTTACTTTTTGAAAAATACGCATGCATGATTGGTTGCATATAGGTTTATTTTTAGTCATTATGTGATGTGATCTTGAACATTTTATAATCTGAGACATTATATGAGCAGTGGCGTGCACCATCCAGCTGTAGCCAAGCATGACAATGTCCAGAGAAGGGTACACTCAGCAGCGCTGAAGCATACTTTAAAAAGTGTGTTCAAACAGGCTAAATTCGAGTCGACTCAGTCAGTGGCAGTGCTGACTCGACATCGTCAAACGTTCATCACAAATAATACTAATTATTATATTAAGTAACGTCATTTGCATCGGAATATAACTATTGGGTTGCATTAACTAAGTCGTTTATGTAGAGTAGAAATGATACAGCAATGATAGGAGTGAGCCCTGCACCAGTGCATGGTCGTGTGTGTTTTCAATATCTTTATTTCAGATTGTCATAGTACATACAGATGTCCACATAAACACTAAAAAAAACAAGTGACTATAGAAAAATATAAAAGTATTGCACATGGTAAATAGAGGAAAAAAACATTGCACAATGGTACATTCCAGACTGGTACATTAAATCAAAAACTATTATGTATATACAACATTTTGATCCAATGTCGTCTTATCCTGGATTGCCATTTTATATCACTGTTGATAATTGCAATTACCAACTTATTATAAGAGCATCAAGTCTCCGCATGAATTGATATACAAGGTTTCTAATTACAGCTTTACTATCTGGTACATGGTATTCTACAAACATGGTGGAGGCACTGCAATATTTAGGCTGATTCAGCAATAAGCGAAACACATTATTGTAAGCCACATGAAGATTATGTATACTTGCTACTGTGTAATTCCACCACAGCTGAGCAGTATACATGGGAGAGCAGAAAGTTCTAAGCAAAGTCAGCTTCACTTCAGTGGAACACATGTAAAATTTCCGCAATACTATATTACCCCTAGCATATAGTTGTCGGCATTGGCGTAAGATATCTTTGTCATCATGTAATGTCTTAGAAATAAAGTGACCCAAATATTTCACATTATCCACTTCCTGGATTGTTTCACCATTAATCTTAAATGATGGAACATCAACATTGTTCATATAATTTTATTAGTTACTTTTAAATATTAACACAGCACTTTTCTTGGAGTTGTACTTGATATCATGATTTAACCCATAGAGTCCACATACATGCATCAGTTCAGACAGTCTTGATACAGATGGGGACAGATTTACCAAGTCATCAGCATACATAAGATGGTTGATAGTTGTACTACATATTACACACCTTGTGTTACATTTGTTTAAAGATATGGTTAAATCATCCATATATATATATATTAATAAGGTGTGGTGAGAGTATACCACCTTGCCTGACACCATTTGTAACACCAAAATGTTCCGACAATTTGCCTGACCATCTTATACACATAGTCTGATTCGAATGCCAATATATAAGCAGTCTAACAATATATCCAGGCACTCCCCTGTCAATCAACTTTTGAAATAAGATAGAATGTTTCACTCTGTCAAAGGCTTTAGACACATCTAAAAACATGTAAACATAGAGACTCCTATGCCTGTCAATAACTTCCTTTAAGACATAAATACACAAGTTTGTCCTGTGTTTTTTTCTCAAATCCAAACTGATTGGACATTGTTGACCGCGTAACTGACATTCTGTCTAACAATATGTTTTCAATTTTTTTTGACACAATACTAGCTAATGCAATAGGTCTATAATTGTCTTTGCTGTTAATATTGCTACATTTATCTTTGATAATAGGAACCAGCACAACAGATACAACAGATAACAAAGAACTAGGTAAAAATCCATGTACAAAAAACCCAGTTATACACATAGCAAGTAAAGGCACAATGCGCTTATCACAATGTTTAAGGTGTTCAGCATATACACCATCCATACCATAAGTCTTATTTATATCTAGGCATTTAATGGCATTTTCAACTTTGCTAATTTCCACAACTACCGGGGTATGTCATTTGTATATTTGGAATCACATTTGATCTGTTGAATGTCTATATCCCTAATACAATTAAAAAGCTGTTTAAAATGAGGCCGCCATAATTCAGTTATTTCAAAAATACCACTAACATCCTCAACACTATTAGGTAAAGGTTTACAGGTAAATGGCGGTCTCATTTAAAATGTAACACAAGGTGTGTAATATGTAGTACAACTATCAACCATCTTATGTATGCTGATGACTTGGTAATTATGTCCCCATCTGTATCAAGACTGTCTGAACTGATGCAGGTATGTGGACTCTATGGGTTAAATCATGATATCAAGTACAACTCCAAGAACAATGCTGTGTTAATATTTTAAAAGTAAATATAAGAAAAATATTGAAGTTCCATCATTTAAGGTTAATGCTAAAACAATCCAGGAAGTGGATAATGTGAAATATTTGGGTCACTTCATTTCTAATACATTACGTGATGACAAAGATATCTTACGCCAATGCGGCAATGCCGACAACTATATGCTAGAGGTAATATGCTATTGCGGAAATTTTACATGTGTTCCACTGAAGTGAAGCTGACTTTGCTTAGAACTTTCTGCTCTCCCATATATACTGCTCAGCTGTGGTGGAATTACACAGTAGCAAGTATACATAATCTTCATGTGGCTTACAATAATGTGTTTCACTTATTGCTAAATCAGCCTAAATATTGCAGTGCCTCCACCATGTTTGTAGAATACCATGTACCAGATAGTAAAGCTGTAATTAGAAACCTTGTATATAAATTCATGCGGAGACTTGATAAGTAATAATAAGTTGGTAACTGCAATTATCAACAGTGATATAAATAAAATGGCAATCCAGGATAAGACGACATTGGATCAAAATGTTGTATATACATAATAGTTTTTGTTTGAATGTACCATTGTGCAATGTTTTATTTCTCTATTTACCATGTGCAATACTTTTATATTTTTCTATAGTCACTTGTTTTTTTTAATGTTTATGTGGACATCTGTATGTACTATGACAATCTGAAATAAAGTTAAAGATATTGAAAACACACACGATCATGCACTGATGCAGGGCTCACTCCTATCGTTACTGTATCATTTCTACTCTATATAAACGACTTAATTAATGCAACCCTATACTTATATTCCGATGCCAATGACAACGTTACTTAATATAATAATTATTATTATTTGTGATGAACGTTTGACGCTGTCGATAATCTTATTACTGATAACTGGACTCTGCTCCTGAGGCTGAGTCAGCACTGACACTGACTGGGTCGACTCGAATTTAGCCTTTTTGAACACACCTTTTAAAGTATGCTTCAGCGCTGCTGAGCGTACCCTTCACTGGACATTGTCATGCTTGGCTACTGCCGGGTGGTGCACGCCACTGCTCATATAATGTTTCAGATAACTGTAAAACATCTCAGAAACTACAAACTTTCGCCGGTTAACAAAATAGTTGACACGCGCATGCGCAGAAACGTCAATCGGAACGGTTTTAACGGTGGGTGCCGCGGGGTGGGAAAAGTAAACATCCCGCATAGCAACCAAGGTCGTATCTGACTCGCGCATGCGCAGAAACGTCAATCGGAAAGGATTTAACGCCGGAAAAACGTAAGCGCTACAACGTCACAGAAACGACGCTGACGCTTCGAGGCATCCCAGAGCGGCTTCAGACATCTTTCACAACCTACAGCCTACAATATACAAGATAGTTTATTAAATTTATTAAATGAGAGAACATTGTCTTATGGTTAATACAAAATCATAAACATAAAAACCAGTAATTACAAATATTCCATAATATATTCACACTGGTTCTGGCGGGGGTGACAAGGTTACACAATTTTGTTTGTTATAAAATAAATACATCAATAATTTTTATTCATTTAAAATAAATATTTTAAAATTAAATAAATATACTAAATAAATATAAATAAATATAAATATTGAGTAAAATATTTTTATTACATTTTAAAACTTACTAAAATAATGAAACGGGTATAAACATTAAACATGATATAACTAAGATTTATTGATAATCTTGATAACTTGAGATTTATATATATATATATATATATATATATATATATATATATATATATAAAATCGTATTTAGGTTGTATTGATGAATTGTATTGACAGAGGATAAAACTATCAATGTCTGCTTTCTTTGTCTTAAAGGCCCTGAGTCTCCTGCCTTGTAATACTGAGACAGGATGTGACACAAGTCACTCATGAATTCTATACCCTTTCTCTTCCCTCTCGACTCATACAGCTGATTTAGCCCAGTCTGCCTCACTCCCAAAAATTACCTTACCACAGCTCTAGGGACGAGAACTATTTATTTTACGCTTCTGGAGCAATATTCGCATTACAATAATTTGTCATTTCCCAATCGGGCGCCATATCGCGAGAATAACAAACGCATTGTGGTCGTGACTCACGCGCATAGACGCAACAAACAAGCAGCGGTGTCGTAGTGGCGCGCGCAACACTCCCACCGATGGAGCATGGGCGCGTTCCCGGATGATTGATGCGTTGGGGTCGGGATTAGGCTGCCCACTTCCCGAGCCCAGCCCTTGTCTCCCGTGGCGACCTTACTGCGGTGAGGTGTTCTAATGTTAGCGCCGAGAAAAAACGTCGGTACAGCTGGCTCCAGATCTCTGCCGGCCCGGGGCGTATGGTGCTATCATGAGGGAAGAAGGGAGCCGTGCCCCGGGATGACAGACTGGGAGCACGGGGCTAATGAGGTGTGTCTGTCTGTGTGTGTGTGTGTGTGCCTTCCCTTTGTGTGTGTGTGTGTGTGTGTGTGTGTGTGTGTGTGTGTGTGTGTGTGTGTGTGTGTGTGTTAGTGTGTGTGCGTGTGTGTGTGCGTGCGTGCGTGCGTGCGTCCGTGAGTGCGTGTGCGTGTGTGTGTGTGCGCGTGTGTGTGTGTGTTTGTTTGTGTTTGTGTGTGTGTGTGTGTGCGTTTGCGTGTGCGAGTGCGTGTGCGTGTGCATGTGCGTTTGCGTTTGCGTGTGCGTGTGCGTGTGCGTGTGCGTGTGCGTGTGCGTGTGCGTGTGCGTGTGCGAGTGCGTGTGCGTGTGCGTGTGCGTGTGCGTGTGCGTGTCCGTGTGCGTGTGCGTGTGCGTGTGCGGGGAGGGAGAGACGGAGGAAGAGAGCGAGGGAGGGAGGGAGGGAGGGAGGGGTGGAGGGATGGAAGCCATAACAGGCAGTGAGGGAGGCAGTGAGACAAGGAGGCAAGGAAGCACGTAGAGAGGGAGAGAGGCAGGGAAGGAGGGAGAGAGAGGGGAGGAAAAAAGACGTAGACAGAGATAAACATATACACATACATACGAGCTAACAAACAAACAAACAATCAAACAAACAAATAAACAAACAAACAAATATGCATGCAGTCCGGGCGAGCGAGAGCGAGAGCTAGAGCGAAAGAGAGAGAGAGAGAGGGTGGAGACAGACAGACAGACAGACAGACAGACAGACAGACAGACAGACAGACAGACAGACAGACAGACAGACACACAGACACACAGACACACAGACACACAGACACACAGACACACAGACACACAGACACACAGACACACAGACACACAGACACACAGACACACAGACACACAGACACACAGACACACAGACACACAGACACACAGACACACAGACACACAGACACACAGACACACAGACACACAGACACACAGACACACAGACACACAGACACACAGACACACCGACACACAGACACACAGACACACAGACACACAGACACACAGACACACAGACACACAGACACACAGACACACAGACACACAGACACACAGACACACAGACACACAGACACACAGACACACAGACACACAGACACACAGACACACAGACACACAGACACACAGACACACAGACACACAGACACACAGACACACAGACACAGAGAGAGAGAGAGAGAGAGAGAGAGATATATATATATATATAGAGATGGGGGTGGATCCATGGACATGGAAACGGTAATGAAAAATCGGAAGAAACAAAGAAACGGAAAAAAACCAAGCAGAAACTCTATGACGTAACCAGCTCCATTCCAACGTTCCTACAAGAGCAGTACAGTTATTCTCACATGTATTCAACATACGCATGTTGTGCGAGAACACACCCGTGTGTGTGGACGTGTCGGCCCGTGCTGGTGGCCGTCTCCGCGCGAGTACGCGCCGTCAGACACCGAGCACCGGGCCGCCGCATCAACACGCCGAGTTGTTTACCCGGCGCGTCGCGGGTCGTCCTTCTCTTTATCGCAGTAAATTGGGCGTAGCTCACAACTCGCTAACAACTCTTAAACCGTCTCATCCCCGCAGCCAGCCATACACGCCGGCACCGATATTCTAATTTCGATGAAGAGGACCAACTTTGATTGCCGCCCGATGAATGCGAAATTAGCATTCTAGCCGCAATCGCGTCATTCCATTCACTGCTTCGGCGCAATGGGTTTAGCCAACACCCCGGGGTGTCGCCGGCGGCAAGTGTCCTTGCCGAGGGTTAAGAGTGGTCGTGGCGATAGGACGGCGAACAACTCGTACAAGTCGCGTGTAAGCACGGGAACACGATGATTATTATAAGTGATGATGATTGTGGTTGTTGTTGTGGTCAAAAGCCGCCATGTTCGTCAGCATTAGTTTTGTGTTTGGCATTTTCCGTTTTCTGTGAATATCCGTGCAATTAACGTGTGGAAATTAGTGCGCAGGGTCTAGCAAAGTACGAACGGTCGAATCCAGTATAGCACACATAAGCAGACTCACGCGCGCGCGCACGCACGCACGCGCGCGCGCACAAACACAAACACAAACACACACACACACACACACACACACACACACACAAACAAACATACACACACACACACACACACACACACACACACACACACACACACACACACACACACACAGATGCATAGAGATAAACAAAGAAACATACAAATATTATAGTCGTGATGAGAAGGCTTCTTTACTGCACCGAGAAAACAGACGTCCACATTGTTAGTGGATTTCGCGATTTGTTTGCCCGTTAAACCGTTGAGTTGGCAAGTCGACAAGTAACAAGTAATCCGCTGTTATTTCCCAACAATCAAAACGTTGTTCACTGCCTAATAACGATATGCTGTTGGCTAGCACAAAACACAACACCGGTACACTTACACAAATACACATCATATCGCGGAATCACCTGTCGTATCATATAAAAATGGCATGGAAAGCCGTGGGTAACTTCTACCTGATGCCTACACTTCGGAAGGTCAAATGTCTCACAGATGGAATAAATATCTCTATAAACCTAAGTCGGCTCAGAAAATGGTTATCCAGATCTCTTATCATGCATATTTATTCATTCTGAAGTATTTGTGATACACACGAGAATAGAAATGCACGAAAACGAAAGAATCAGCACCAGATGTACACAAATGAGTGCGAATAGGCCACATATAATATCAATTAAACTACGTTTCTCCACACTGACAGATTCTGGATCTCTCTCCTTTCGACGTGCTCACTTAAGACGCAGATGCGTGTGTCTAACACAGTCGCCCATTGAAAAGATGCAGCAACTCGCTGCAGGTATCAGCCTAATAACAGGCTTCCCGAACAGTTAAATGAAATCTAATTATAGCAAGTGACGTTTCACGGTGGACACGTTCTAAATGACGCCGACGCGTTCATTTCGTAAACAGCGACGGCACAATATC
This sequence comes from Oasisia sp. SBJ-2009, assembly GCA_964017155.1. Taxonomy (NCBI): domain Eukaryota; kingdom Metazoa; phylum Annelida; class Polychaeta; order Sabellida; family Siboglinidae; genus Oasisia; species Oasisia sp. SBJ-2009. The sequence continues at coordinate 12,194,899 of OZ024859.1, forward strand.
GGATAGAATGACGAAGCGTCACCCAGTAGCCCGGCTGTCACATCCCCGCACAACGGTAGCGATTGTCACCCGCCGACGACTTTCACTGCGGCGCGTTAATATGCAAGCGATGTCGGCAACGGGACAGCAATTCTCTCTTCAATCAAACCACAGATTGGCTTCTGTTACGCGTAAAGCCATCCCGCTGTGCGTCCAGGGACGCGGGGTGTTCCTCAACATGCCTTTGCGATTCCGCATATGACTTTTCACGTTATCTCAAACGAATATAAATATTCGCATATGAAACAGTAAACAACCGCCATGTTGGCGGGTAGACGTAAGATCGGTCGAACTACCGGAAGTAAGCCACTTTGTGACATGCGCATGGACCACCCATACATCTGTTATTTCCATGGACCTATACCATGCTACTGCATTCACGCTGGTATCACATTTTCGCCATCTGTGCACAGATCAATGTTCCGATCAGTTACTGCATTCAGCGATAGAAGGAGTACTTCCGTATATTCATCACTCACCTTTACCCGCCTGTTCGCGCCGTTACAGCCACAGCTTGGCGCATGAACCTGTCGTAAGTTAACCCAGAAAAACGTGTCAGCATACTTGGCGTATTGCACAAAAACACCTACTATACTTAGAGAGTATTTTGGGCGATCGCGGATGACGCGAGCTGCGTCTGCCGTCGTTGGGTCTCCAGGCACGTCGCACGCGGTAAAGCACACCTTCGAGTAAAGCACACCTTCCAGGTGAAGGACCTCCGAAGAGAAGAATATAAAACAAACTGCCGCGTCTCGGATGTAGACTACAACCTGTCTTGAGCGATCACAGCAAAAGAGGTCTCTCTACACAGGTGGTTACCACCGACATGTTACTCAGTCGGTCGGTCGGTCGGTCGGTCGGTCGGTCGGTCGGTCGGTCGGTCGGTCGGTCGGTCGGTCGGTCGGTCGGTCGGTCGGTCGGTCGGTCGGTCGGTCGGTCGGTCGGTCGGTCGGTCGGTCGGTCGGTCGGTCGGTCGGTCGGTCGGTCGGTCGGTCGGTCGGTCGGTCGGTCGGTCGGTCGGTCGGTCGGTCG
>OZ024859.1:12205969-12303469 GCA_964017155.1 Oasisia sp. SBJ-2009
GTCCGTCCGTCCGCCCGCCCGCCCGCCCGCCCGCCCGCCCGCCCGCCCGCCCGCCCGCCCGTCCGTCCGCGCCCGTCCGTCCGTCCGTCCGTCCGTCCGTCCGTCCGTCCGTCCGTCCGCGCCCGTCCGTCCGTCCGTCCGTCCGTCCGTCCGTCCGTCCGTCCGTCCGTCCGTCCGTCCGTCCGTCCGTCCGTCCGTCCGTCCGTCCGTCCGTCCGTCCGTCCGTCCGTCCGTCCGTCCGTCCGTCCGTCCGTCCGTCCGTCCGTCCGTCCGTCCGTCCGTCCGTCCGTCCGTCCGTCCGTCCGTCCGTCCGTCCGTCCGCCCGCCCGTCCGTCCGTCCGTCCGTCCGCCCGCCCGCCCGCCCGCCCGCCCGCCCGCCCGCCCGCCCGCCCGCTCGCCCGTCCGCGCCCGTCCGTCCGTCCGTCCGTCCGTCCGTCCGTCCGTCCGTCCGTCCGTCCGTCCGTCCGTCCGTCCGTCCGTCCGTCCGTCCGTCCATCCATCTATATCTCCTCTTTCTCTCTCTCTCCCTCTTTCTCTCTCCCTCTCTCCCTCTCTCCCTCTCTCCCTCTCTCCCTCTCTCCCTCTCTCCCTCTCTCCCTCTCTCCCTCTCTCCCTCTCTCCCTCTCTCCCTCTCTCCCTCTCTCCCTCTCTCCCTCTCTCCCTCTCTCCCTCTCTCCCTCTCTCCCTCTCTCCCTCTCTCCCTCTCTCCCTCTCTCCCTCTCTCCCTCTCTCCCTCTCTCCCTCTCTCCCTCTCTCCCTCTCTCCCTCTCTCCCTCTCTCCCTCTCTCCCTCTCTCCCTCTCTCCCTCTCCCTACCTGTCTCTATGCCCCCCTCTCTCGGTTGCATAACAACTATACAGTAACAAATTTGTGATTTAGGAACAGGGAAACACCCAGACATCGATAGGTCGTCGGTATCAGAGTGTAATGCCTGACTCGTATTCATGGAATGTGTCTAATAAAGAACACATAATACTATTGTTTGACACATCGAATAAACAAGTAAAAACCAGTAACAGAGTAGGTTGTGAAAGTAGGCCTGTGTATCATATTTACACATATCTACGTGGCAATGATTGTTCAGCTAGATTGTGTCGCTTTCAGTGTCAACTGCCGTTACGCCTGATAGGTGATGTAAGACTAAAATAGACTATTTGAAAATGTAGGGTATATGGAAAGAAAAAACTATGCATAACATTTGAACACGTATTTAATGCAACTGAAAAAGTATGTCACGTTGTGCGTAGAAATGGTAACATTGGCGAGTGCTTGGGACTGTCCGACCTCGTCCACTTATATCCGTATCCCGAGCGTGTCATGGGCTAGGTTCGATAGCCCAACAAACTGAGCGCGTTGCACATTCAGGGATTGGGGGAGAGAGAGAGAGAGAGAGAGAGAGAGAGAGAGAGGAGAGAGAGCGCGAGAGAGCGAGAGAGCGAGAGAGCGAGAGAGCGAGAGAGCGAGAGAGCGAGAGAGCGAGAGAGACAGAGAGACAGAGAGACAGAGAGTCAGTAAATATACCAACGCGCACCTTGACACATCGGCATCAGGATCCACCCAAGAGCAGAGAAAGATTGCTACACAAATCAATACTGTCTCATGCGTTTGTGATGCCTAAACAAAGCCCAACTGATTGTACGTGATTAGCCGTGTTCCAATGCATTAACGCTTTGTGAACAAGTTTACCAGATAGGCCCAACCACATCCAAGTGCACGGCTGAGCAGGTTTCTATTTTTAAAAACCTAGCCACTGTGACTTAACCTCGGCGCCCCTTATAAACAAGGACGGTACGTTTCTCGACTTATCTCTAAAATAGCACTAATCGCTGGTGTCACATTTCACGTGATGGATTGCATTACTGTCGCATGTCTTTCATATACATCTATGTACTATTTTTACATTGCACTATGTAATTTACCTACCTGTGAATGTTTTGATCTTATCTATGTGACAATATCCACAGTAGTAAGTTCTGTATGATTTATAGCCTTTGCATTTCAATAAATAGTGGGATACATTATGCGAATTGGAAGCTATGCCATTTCGAAGACAATATCTGTATTTCCGAAATCCGTCGTTATTCTATCATAAAAAGTTTGTGTTTAACTTGTGTATCAAGTATACATTACCAAATTCACCAATTCCCTTTAATCTTTTTTATATTGCGTCATCAAACACTGCCATCCATATATTACCGTGCGTGATGACAAAGCACACCACTGGAAGTTGGAGGACAATCAGTAATGTCTGCTGTCATCGTAAAACAACATCGCTATATATTGCTGTCAAAATTGCATTAAAAGTACAGCTAGTTTCACACACAGGCGTGGAATCGATGGCTATTCTCTTTGTGGCTGTCTATTCGCCGCCCTTTGTCCATCTTCCCCTCCTCCAGGAAGGAGGAGGGAGAACATACAACAATCAACGACATGTCGCCAGATAACTTCTTCTTCTCTCAGATACTGAACGGGGTTCCTTGCAGGGCGTTAAAAGTCCAGCGAGAATTACTGAGTCCACTACATGTTACACATTTACCCCCTGTGTGTGATCGTTTACCTCCCCTGGCATAGATACCAGATAGAAGGGACCATCAGCTTTTAGTGTCTCTTCCGAAAGACACAGGCAAATGTGGGTGAACGAAATTGCCTAAGTTTCTACATGGCGGTAGGTGGGATTGAACCACCGTCCCTTCGATTTGTCAATGTCCGGCGCTCTACCGCGCGACCACCGCTCCCATGTCTGCTGTAGCGTTCTACAGAGACATTCCTAGAAAGCCTGGGAACCTTGTTACATGAAGCTCCAAGGTCTCGGGATGTCGGTGCTCCATCAGCAGTGATAAATATCCCCTGAGTCGGGACACTGCTGACCTTGGATTGGTGTACCCAGCCCAGCCAGGTTGAAACCTTGCCGCCAGGTATTGTACGTAGGCGCACACCTTCTAGGGATGAACTGGACATTTACGACTACATTGCAAATGATTACACCCAAGAACAAGGCTAACACACAGAGCGCCATGGGGCAGTGGGTAGAGCACAGGATCAAGAGGGCGCGGGCTCCAATTATGTTCTCGTATGTTCATTCACGCTGCGTTTCACCAGTCCACTCAGCTTTATGAATGAATGCCAGGCCATGTGTGGGGAGTGGTGGAAATGTGTATACGAATAGTCTTCACGCATCAGTGACTTCGCAGTAAAGTCGCGATAGTGTTTGATTGAACATAAGCGGACATACAATTATATTATATTTACATACTATCACGCACATAAACACATGTACACGCTCCCATACACGCGCATACACGCACACACGCACACACGCACACACGCACACACGCACACACGCACACACGCACACACGCACACACGCACACACGCACACACGCACTCACGCACACACGCACACACGCACTCACGCACACACGCACACACGCACGCGCACCCCCTCCCATCGACCCCCCCCCCACACACACACGCACGCACGCACACACACACGCACGCACGCACACACACACACACACACACACAAAATGTCCGTGACAATTCACCTAAACCAGTCATTTTACCAAACACAAAACCGGCACACTTAGAATAGCGAACCAGCAAGAAGTGTGATTAATCCACTTTTGATGTGAGCATATTCTTTAACCGGTTCTGCAGATCCTATTTATTCGTCGGTATAGTGTCTGCCTTTTTGTATTTCGCTGCTGCATTCTGACGTCTGACTGCGTTAGTTCAGTCACTTAGAAAAAAAACACTGACACCGCAGTAAGATTGACAGCCACAGAGAAAGGGGAGCCCAGTTACACTTGAGTCCCATCTTAAATTGTAGTCACAACTTCGGCACGTCAAGAGTCGGACAGCCCACGTAAATTGAACTCTAAATGCTTAGATACCAATTAAATGACGACGACATAAAAACACGCGACGTTTTGGTACAACTGTTTATGAGCGTCTAGCTGACGGTCGCTTCGGCGGGTGATTCGTTAACTTCTGCACCGCAAGAGCGGCTGCAGGAATTTCCTTTCTGCGAAAAAAGAACCCTCTTTAAGTCAGCCCACTCGACAATGTGGTGTCTGGCAATTCCAGAAATCATCTAGGATCTATGGCGTTTATGCGTTTATGTTTGGTCATGTGCTATGTTTGTATTCGTGTGTGACTGTCTTCAGAAGTTTGCATGCCCGCGGGCTCGTTGTGACAACAAAGTATTATGGCCCCAGTATATCACGACCCAATGTCACGCCTACACCTTTTGAATGGACGCAGCAGCGTAATGAGGATGTATGTCTTTTGTTGCCAATAGTGTGAGTCGGTGTACTACTTGTTTAGTGAAACTTATATGTTAGTATGGCAGGGTTACATATATACGCCGTACACATAATCATATGTTTATGCTCGTTGCATAGGTAATTGATTGCAATGAAACTGTTAGAAATACGTTAGGAAATAAAACGTGTTTATAAACAACTAGGCGCGTGTACCACAAGAATGCACTGAGCCGTAGTCATTGTTAGTTGTATACATCACGTGACAACTGTGGACCAGTGTAACGATACAACGAATGGTACCCAAAAAATTCGGGGTATGAGATGTGTAGGATACGGCTACCGGTACAACGATGAACTGGTAGCCTAGACCAACTCGTTGGAGCCAGCATGTTGACGAACAAGTCGAAGGAAATCAGCGTAGGAAGATGTGGACTTGGAACCGGGAGAGGAATTAACGAACGGCTGACAACATGAGTGAGTGAGTGAGTGTATGTGTGAGTGAGTGTATGTGTGAGTGAGTGAGTGTATGTGTGAATGAGTGAGTGTATGTGTGAGTGAGTGAGTGAGTGAGTGAGTGAGTGTATGTGTGAATGAGTGAGTGTATGTGTGTGTGTGTGAGTGAGTGTATGTGTGAGTGAGTGAGTGAGTGTATGTGTGAATGAGTGAGTGTATGAGTGAATTAGTGTGCGCGTGAGTGTATAAGAGTGAGTGTATAAGAGTGTATAATATGAGTGTAATAATGAGTGAGTGTATGGACGAATGTATGAGTAACTGAGTGAGTGACTGCGTCAGTGAATGTGTGATTAAATGAGTGAATGAGTGAATAAGTGTATGAGTGATTAAGTCTTCTTCTTCTTCTCATTGTAGCTCAGCACTCTGTAATAGCCACGTATGTACGTGGCTAGAATATTCGAGCGAGTGATGGAATGAGTGAGTGAATGAACAAATCAGTGATTGCATGACTGAGTGACTGAGTGACTGAGTGACTGAGTGACTGAATGACTGAGTGACTGAGTGAGTGATATCATCACTGATATGTGCATTGAACAATCAACACAGTAAGTTAGAAAGCGTTATCATCCGGGCACTGATATACGTTGTTATGAAGGCGACGATGATCGTTTTGTGTTGATGTCACACGTAACACGAAGCGACGCTCACAACTCGACTAATAAACTCACAACTACATTACGGGCAATATGAGGAGTATGAGGATTTTAGAGATGTATAATTACAATAGATAACTAATTATCAAGTAAAACATTACAGGCAGTGTGAACATTTTAAAGATGTATAATTACAATAGATACCTCATGTTGTCAAATAACAATTAGACAGCCGAGGTACGCGTAAAACATCACCATAAACACACAGACACATCATTAACGCAAGAATTACCTGCCGTAAATCATCGTGAAAGTTAACAAGTACCTGTCGTTGTACAGGAAACAAACAAAGGATGCATACGTTTCGTGCATTAGCACAGTTCCGCTGGTTTGATGTTGGCCATGTCTTTGGAAAGTGCCAGACAAAGCGAAGCGTGGTACTTGTACATTACATACCAAGCGCCAGCCCCAGGGTTCATATATCATCTGTCTAACACGATGCCAATCGCCTTTACATCGCTTTGCATTCTGATGCTACACGAAGAACATGTGTTGTTGCTTCTGCGAGGAGGTGTCATGTTTTGTCACACGTGTACCAATTTGTCATCAGACAAAATTGTTGTTGTTATTGGTGGTTGTGGTTATGATGGTGACCAGTGTGTGTGTGTGTGTGTGTGTGTGTGTGTGTGTGTGTGTGTGTGTGTGTGTGTGTGTGTGTGTGTGTGTGTGTGTGTGTGTGTGTGTGTGTGTGTGCGTGTGTTTGTGTGTGTGTGTGTGCGTATGTGTGTGCGCGCGCATGCATACGCAAACACTCACTACATACACACACACGCGCACACATGCACTCATACACAAACAAACAAACAAACAAACAAACAAACAAACACACACACACACACACACGCACATACACACACGCACACACACACACACGCACGCACGCACGCACGCACACACACACACACACACACACACACACACACACACACGCCCTCTCTCTCGCTCGCGCTCTCTCTCTCTCTTTCTCTCTCTATCTCTCTCTCGTGTGCGCGCGCGTGCATGCATATTCGGACATATATACACACACGTACGCGTGCGTGAGTGCACGCATGTGACACAGAACCCAGTGGTCGCCGTCTAACGTCAACCCCGCCGTACAGTCGTAGGCGGACAACGTTGTCATCGCAGGTGATTTAGAGGTAATTGCTTTTTCTCGTCGCCGACCGAACCGGCGTCCGGCCACCCATGTCGGACGTCATGGCATCTCGTTTATGGGCGTTCCAGTGAAAGTATGCATCAGAAACCACCCGCCTAGGGCTTCTGCCCTCCCCCGCCGATGATGTTCCCACCCGGACAGATATGCCCCGAAGAAGATTTCACTCAGCCGAGACAGCGAGGGCGACAGACTCACCTCGCGTCATCACCTCGTCGGTGGCCGTACGACACGTTATATTAGTCACCCTAGTTGCTATGTGAGAGGCGTCGTATAGTGTCAAGTTTCATTCGTAGGGTGCTAGTTCTCAAACTCCTCTTCCACCCCCAAATCAGTACTTTATAATAGCCCGATTGAAAATTACATTCAAGTAAATGTTAAGTTTTACATAGCGCAGTATCCTGTGCTTAGATCTACACAGAACGCTTCACACTTGACTCCCGGGCAGCCAGTTACAGATCTGTTTAATCGAAGACTATTTCGACGTCTCTGGTAAGCATTCAGCCACATTGAAATAAATGCGCGAAGATTACAGGTTCTCCATGTTGATAGTTCGATATTTTGCTACCTCGCCACTGCACTCCTCCAAGGTCTATAGCGATGTTTTGGTATATTACATCCGTCTGCGCGGAAATAGTCCAGGGACACCTTAAGAAGAGACATATTTACATCCACCATAATTTACGACAATCACAATTCACACGTGTCAGACATGTTATCGTTATGACGCAAGCCTTGACCCTGTCATGTGCTTTGTACGAAAGTAAAATAATAAATAAATAAATACGAATAAATCACCGTTTGAATGAAATGTTGTAGAGCATTTCGTAAACAGAATGGAGAACACGTAATCGATGTTTTGGAAAAACACTTGCCGAATGACATTTGTAAGAAAATGCCACATAACTAATCACCTGTTTGAAATGATTAGCACATGAGAGTGGTCACGTGTTTTCCCGTATTTGCAAAGCCCCACAAAACGATTCTGCTCTCAACCTTTGAGAGGCTCTATTACAAATGTCAGTTATTCCGGGTGGTGTTTATCTTTTGTTAATATGCATTGCTGTGTTAAGCCATTATCGCTGGTGTGACGTTTACAAATGACACCAGGATATCACATTGCTCTGCATGTCACTCCCTGCGGACATACACTAGTCCTCCTTTCACGGTGAGTATTAAGCGACCAGCGCAACAACTACTGCACGAGCACAATTAATTCACATAATTCAATCGTCATGTGATGCCAGCATATCATATGATTTCGCTGCGGAGAAAACCCATTTAAAATGACACAGCCACATATGTGTATCATATATTTAGGCTGTTTGTGTCGTCAAATCAAACTGACATCGCTCGTAGTTGAGTCACGCTTTTCGCGTGCGTTGAAGTATTCGCTGTCTTTATACACCGACAGGTTCGGCTCTCGTTAACAGTTTCGCAAGACGCCACGTCGCGTGGCTTGGCACGTATATCACGGCTTACCGTCACCGATTCAAGCCCCTCTAGTCACCTTTCACACCTCCGGTCTGATATTACAAAGAATTCGTTACCTGTCTATAAAATTGGATTTTTACAGCGCCCACGCGTAATCACGTGTACAACGATAACAATCGATTTCGCAACGCGTGTAATTGCGCAACAAAAACAGCGTAACTTACGTTGCGTTTTGTACGCGTTGGGGGTAAATATAACCGCAAACTCGCATGAACAACGGGTGGTTATAGACATAGAATGCGGGGGTGGGTGAGCGGTGTACAATTGCCCCCTAGCACTACAGGCAACCTGTAATGATACTATGATATCATGTAATCATACCTTTATCGTGTTTGGCGCAGTACGCAAAGATATATCAACTGCATTGTTTAAATATGTCATGTTACAAACAATGTTATACACAGAACTAATGCACGAGTGTTTTAAAGTGTTATGATACGGTTAGTGCAACTCCTGGTACGCTTTGAGAAAGCAACTTTGAGCTATATAAAATGCACTCGCTGTATTACAATTGGCAGCATTGACTTGTAGAACCAACACATTCACCAATAAACGTATTATTTCACTGCGATCTCGCGGTAGGTTCTTAAACCCTTGTCGCGTCCGTTTGTGACGTCAGCGAGGGAATGAACCAAACACATTATACAAAACAAGTTACGCGGACGTTTGACGTAAACTACGTAACTTATAACAATAATAGAAGACGTACGAAGTATAGCAAACAGTGTATATATAGTATGTACTGTCCTCCACTGATATCATCTCTAATTTATATTTATCATATCATTTCCTGGCGTAAATTGTAAACTTTTCCATACTATAACTATTTACGAGCTAACTTTTTTTTAAATCCACTTTTATGACCTTTTAATTTTTTTTCTTGGCATTTCATCTGGCATTGCTAACTCACTTCAAGTTATGTCATTGTTTACTGTGCACGCGGACATTTACCAGGTGAGAATAAATGTATTCGTTAGATAGATATGACGAGGGATGCAAATACGACGAAAAAAAATCATACATCCAAAAACCGGATGCAGGGTGGAGAAATCTGTCATAAACATGGCCGAAGACGCAGAAGTAAGTCCGACTTGTAGATGTACGTTTAACAGCGCAAACAAATCCTGTACACGGATATAGCAATGTCCACACGTGACCGACGCCTAAGGAGTGAAAACCAACAGGTATCCAGCGAGAGAACCAGCGAGGCATTGCGAAACCAACCACGTTTATTGACCGACTCAGTCGTGCGTGGCCCGAATACAGATCGCGCGTTGTTGGCAATGCCTCCACGGCGCCCGGCCGTTCAAGCGCCGGACCGGTTTTATGTGCTTTATGGGTCTGACCCGGCGCGGTCACTGGACAAAGGTCAAACATTATCGGGTGAAAAGCGTCACAACAAACAAACATGAAAAGGTCTACTGCCCACTGCTTACGCGCCGGTGGTCTTGTGTGAAAAGTTTGCCGATTATGAAGAATTTAAGACTAAAAATACGCGAGGGCCGCACATTGGAACGCCATAGAACGTATTGTTCTAGAACGTTCGGTCAACACTGATGCCCCCCGGCAAAGTGCAGCTCCCACATGAAGGTGTATCGTGGACAGAATCAGTCGGTTATCATAATAATTCGCCGCGAGTGAATAAGTGAACTGGCCGCACTTAGCGACAACATTTACGATATGAAGTAAACACCCAATTATCGCTTGACCGTCGCCTCGTTTTAAGAACACAGTGATACACGCGTACGACTCATGTGGTACTATTACACTTAACATAGCATGTAACGTGGCCATTATATAATATTCGTCACTTGTTGCAAGTTGTCTTAATAAGTATGCGTGTGTGCTTGCGTGCATTCGTGTGCGTGTGTGTCTGCGTGCGCATGTATGCGTGTGTATGCACAAGCCAGCGCTCGAATGTGTGTGTGTGTGTGTGTGTGTGTGTGTGTGTGTGTGTGTGTGTGTGTGTGTGTGTGTGTGTGTGTGTGTGTGTGTGTGTGTGTGTGTGTGTGTGTGTGTGTGTGTGTGTGTGTGTGTGTGTGTATACGTGTTACACTTCGGTTGGCATGTCGCAGCTAACAATTTATAGCGAGTCACAAAAGTAGACGTCGAGGTATTTTCAAAGACGACACTCCTGTCGCTGTTTAGCACCAGCGTAAGCGCAGACACGGACAGTGCCGTGGGCGTAACTATATATTTCCGTAATACTATCATTCGTAAACTCGTATACAACTATTTGTGTTGGAGTAGAACGTCTCATGCGAAAACTAATGGTATCCAAACGGAAGATGCGCTGACACAGACACGTGTGTGTGTAGAGTAAACACACACCTACATAAGAATAGAGACTAGATTATCCGTAATCTCATATTTATCTAAGCACACACGCACGCTGCAATACTGTATCAAGGAGCACGAGTTAAGATGGTAGCGTATTCGTGTATTTATATAGCATAGTGTCTATATAGCGGTGTGCTGCCGATGGGATGCACGTGCACGCGCACGCGCACGCACACGCACACATAATCGTACACGTAACAGTTCACGTAATTGTACACATACACGTGCACATATACATACATACACATACACATACGCATACGTATACTACATCCACACACATATACATACAGTCACATGCACACACGCATGCGTGCATATATCTCACGAACACGCTCTCACTTACATGGACACACACACACACAAACAAACAAACAAACAAACAAACAAACAAACAAACACACACAAACACAAACACACACACACACACACACACACACACACACACACACACACACACCCTGAAGACACACCCCACACATACACACACGCTGACGCGCGCACTCACGCGAGTACACACGGACACACACAGGGTGTCAGCATATTCCACGCAGTCACCCGTGAGTGAGTCGCTGTCAGCATCCCGCGGCACCTCGAGTGAATGAGCGTCGAGTCATTCTCCGGCGCTCACGGAGCGTAGCGAACGATTTATTTTCTCAGAAATCGCCCACCTCGAGAACACAGGCGCAATAATAAATGTGCGGGCGTGATAAGTCATGAATGAGGCCTTGTGCGGGCTCCAGGCCTCGACCGGCGTCGTCTACGTCTGTCTGGGCTGTCAGTGTCGACCGTGTCTGTGACTGTCGGCAATGTGTGTCACTATCAGACATGTATGTCACTGTTAATAAGATATGTCAAGCTATGTACCAATGTTAGCCATGTATGTCACTGTCAGTCATGTATGTCACTGTCAGCCATGTGTGTCACTGTCAGCAATGTGTGTCACTATCAGACATGTATATCACTGTTAATAAGATATGTCAAGCTATGTACCAATGTTAGCCATGTATGTCACTGTCAGTCATGTATGTCACTGTCAGCCATGGGTGTCACTGTCAGCCATGGGTGTCACTGTCAGCCATGTGTGTCACTGTCAGCCATGTGTGTCACTGTCAGCCATGTGTATCACTGTTAGCCATGTGTGTCACTGCCAGCCATATGTGTCACTGTCAGCCATGTATGTCACTATCAGCCATGTATGTCACTATCAGCCATGTATGTCACTGTCAGCCATGTGTGTCATTGTCAGCCATATGTGTCACTGTCAGCCACGTATGTCACTGTCAGCCATGTATGTCACTATCAGCCATGTATGTTACTGTCAACCATGTGTGTCACTGTCAACCATGTGTGTCATTGTCAACCATGTGTGTCATTGTCAGCCATGTGTGTCACTGTCAGTCATGTCTGTCACTGTCAGCCATGTGTGTCATTGTCAGCCATGTGTGTCACTGTCAGCCATGTATGTCACTGACAGCCATGTATGTCACTGTCAGCCACGTATGTCACTGTCAACCATGTGTGTCATTGTCAGCCACGTGTGTCACTGTCGGTCATTTCTGTCAGTGTCTGTCATACAATGTACGTCATAGTGGTCCCGTCTGTGACTATCAACCAGCTATGTTTGTCACAGTCAGCCACGTATGTCACGGTCAGATATGTCATGCATGTCACTGTGAGGGCTATATAAAATTATAGTCAAAGTGATTATAATTCACTGTCGTTTATCCTTAGACGTCAGTGACATAGATGACATTTCTTTATAATTGTTTACCTTTGTCCGAGGTCACGATATTGGACGCTCTTCTGTTTGACACGGACTACGAATCATGTCAACCAAATGTCAACATGTCTTTAAGACATCATTACGGTTTCATCTTCATACAAAGCCAACCACCTCATGAATGAAAACCAAAACAATATTCGGTGAAATTATTTTTGAAACCTGTCGTGACACAGTGACCTTATGCACAGATGGGACAACACCGACGCCGCTGTTGACAAACTTCCGTTGGACTCCACTTCACAACCAACGCAAGTTTCCATTCAGCGACTAAGAAGATCGTTGTTGACATAACTGTAAGATTCGTGAACGTATATCTAGCAAACGGTAAGCGTGGCGCAATAAAAATTGTTTAAAACCCTCCTGATCAACTGATCAGCTGATCAGCTGATCAGCTGATCACGAAGTCGCTAAACCGGCATCGACGATTTTCTATTATTTTACAGTTCTGTAATAACTCAGCCGTGGCCTCGACGGGCCTTGCGGTCACGGCCTGCCGCTGAAGCGACGGCGTTCGTTCACGTCGCTAAATCACTGACTAACGCCGATTGTATGCCGGCGGTCACGTGGGCACAATATCGACCAATGGCGGTGCGCCTACGTAGGCATCGCCTCACCGGCCGGCGCGGTATATAAGCCACGCTCCGGTGCCCGGACCCGGCGTTCTTGAGCTGCGTGAACTAGGCGTAGCGGTCGGCTGACGGTGTACGGTGTGTGAGAGCGAGTGCGTGTGCGAGAGTTCCCCTCCCCGGACCTACCTGACTACCCGCGTAAGATCAAATCGTCGTCGTGGACATACATACGTGAGAAATCATCCAACATGTCGACATCCGTGAAGGTGACGAAGACCCGCACGTCGGAGGGCCCCGGCGGGTCGGTGAAGACGACGTCGTACCAGACGTCGTCGAGCATGGAGTCGGACACGGCGTACCGGCCCGTCTACAAGTCGCAGATGACTCCCCGCAACACGACGTTCGTGCAGCGCACGTCGATGAGCGGCCCCGTCAGCAGCGTCATGTCCCGGTCCGTGCAGCGTTCCATGAGCTACGGCCAGCCGAACATCGCCGCGCACGTCTTCTCGACCATCACGTCGACGGGCGTGAACAACGTGCGCGAGACGCGCGTGCAGGAGAAGAAGGACATGCAGGACCTGAACGAGCGCTTCGCCAACTACATCGAGAAGGTGCGCTTCCTCGAGGCGCAGAACCGACGCCTCGCCGACGAGCTGGAGAAGCTGAAGGCGAAGTGGGGGAAGGAGACGTCGGCCGTGAAGGCGATGTACCAGGCGGAGCTCGACGAGGCCCGACGCCTGCTCGACGAGGCCGAGAAGGAGAAGGCGCGACTGGAGATTCGCTGCTCCAGTCTCGAGGAGCAGATCGACGAGCTGAGGTCACAGTGAGTACAGGTTTTGTTTTGTCTCTCCCGCAGCGCGCTTGTAGCTGTTGCTGCTGTTGTAGCTGCTGCGGCTTCAACTGCAGCTGCTGTTGCGGTTTGATTGTGTTTGGTTGTCGTACGTGAAAGACGACGTTTCAACATAGCTGTATAATATAATTATATCCACGAAATTGGTGAATTTTACTCGCTAGATGTTTTTGTTAACTTGCACGGCTGCTTCTGTATGTCACGTGTAAACATGACGAAAATGGGAGGGGCACGTATCCACCTAGCGGTGTATCGAGTTGCAAACGTGTGTTTGACTAAGTTGCAAAGTTTCGCGCTAGTTAAGTAAACAGCCGACGAGCCCGGGTCAGGTTAAGCTACCAACGTCAGACGTGTAGAGAGACATCGTGAATGTTTCACCGGCGAACTACGGTAGATCACGCGCTTGTCGTGTCGCACGCACGTACGCACGCACACACGCACCGGTGTCACACGCTGGCGGGCGCTAACGTCGGCCATGTGTCGCGTTTACGATCAATTACCGCCGTAGACGCACACCGGCGCGGATAAAGTTTCTCGTGTGTACGGATTATGAGGCCGGCGGTGGTTAACGGGTAACCTTAGGAGTGCTTAAACAACAGCTACAGTCCAGACGTGCCCGAACAGGTGGTTTCGTCGAGGTGGGAGTCATACAGTGGTGAGCGGGACACCGGTGGCTAGCCCAGTCGACGTTGCAGCGTTATTCACAAACACGTGGCCACGCCCACCGGCGACGCGAGGGGATGTGAGGTTAATAGTAATATGAATAGGCAATAAAAATGGCGGCGTGCAAGCGAGCCTCGAGGCCACGTCAGTGACGCGTCGCTTTACGAGGTGTCGTCACTCGCCCGTTACTCGATGTGCCCCGGTCGGTCACGTCCGCAGTCCGGCCGTGTGAAGTCCATCCGCTGTCCATCCTATCCTCTTATGGTCCTGTCCGATTTATTCGGGCTTTGCGATGAATGCGAATTTATCGAAATCGATGTGGTTGATCGCCAACGTCAGCAATGCCAAATTCAACCGATACACACTCTATGACTGACTATGTGCGGTGAAACTATTTCCTTAACGTAAGCCCGTCGGGGTACGTTAGACGTAAAGTTGACGTAATGCGTTGACGTAACGTATTGTACGTTTAACGTACAACTTATAACGAATGTAAGGCGATTTATGGCTTTACTGCTGTGGTTTTATTCCTGATAAAACACATATCAACTTTCCCATTCACACAAACACGACGCCCCTCCCCCACAAAAAACCCGGCGTAACGACCACATTCCGTCAGTGATGTCACAACACGATGACGTCACACCGAATGCGCACGCACCGCACCGCACGGCACCGCACCGCGCCGAATCCCACATTTGATATTTCAACCAGCGACGATTAATAAAACCAGCGCGTGTACACACCTCATTACAACGATCCGGCCGGACAATGCCGGACATTGCCGGACAATAAAGCGGACGGGACACCGTTTAGCAGCTCGTTAGCACCGGCCGAGACTCGGCGGACACAGTCCGGCGCAACCATCCGAGTCGGAGTGCGAGCCGGCGAACGCACGAGGTAGCCCGGCGTGCCTTTCAGAAACTTCGCTAATCACGCCGCGGCGGTGGCGATAATTGGTGTAATTCTTCCGTCGTCGTTTACGCGAGGGTGTTCTGCTGTTTCGGGCGGTTCTATGGCTTCGCGGCCCCCTCCCTCCTCACCGGGATGTCGTTAATTATGGGACGTGTTTACGCAATAGCGGCGTGTGTGGGTAAACAAATTAAGCAGGCGAAGCTAAACAGTCTGTAACCAGCGAAATACTTGTTAAAGTTCCGTCGCCGCGTGTAGGTTTCTGGTGTTAAATGTTCTTCCGCTAAAAGTAGCTCAGGAGTTTTCTACGGTATTCGACCTCTATATAGGGTTCAGTTGTTGTACATTAATTAATTATAAGTAGCTTTTTGTTAACTAGTTAACTGGTGTAAGTACCGTTCTGCTATTCAATGTATCTCCAACGAGAGTGGCTTCGAGATGTCAATTGTTAAACATCCCGGTGTTGCCCGTTGCTATGCGTTGTTAATACGCCGCTACACGGGAAGGACCATAGAGTTTTCCCAGCTGGATTCTTGTTAAACAACTGCATCGTAGCATCTGCCGATGTCCACAGGGGAATCACCATCTGGTCTTCCGGTTGAACTTTGGTGGCGAGTCGGAGTCTACAACGCCAGAAGAACTGGTTTTCTGTACCACGAATAGCGTCTAAAAATGGGACAGGAATGCGCGTATTCAGTGCGATCACGCGCAGTCAATAGACTGTACAAAGAAAGAGTCAATCATTTTGCGGATGCCGGTGTCTCTTTTGTACGTCTTATCCCCTAGTCGAATGTAATACAATACGCGCGTCAGCTTTTGAAAACGCACAAAAGACAGTTTCTACTACTACCGCGACTTACACGCTCCACTGGTGATGGGAGACGCCGACCGCGGTGGCTGTGCGCGGCGTACACAGATCACACGCGAAAGAAGCGCTCCTGAATAGCACAACAGACAGTCTGAATAAGAATAAGACGCGTTTATTACAAATACAAATGTAGACGACGCTTGTGAACTCTGACCCCGACCGTAACTTATAGTAACCGTAGTCGAAATGGGCGTCGTCGACGATGTCATTTCGTCGTCGCACGCTTGCGTCACACGACGACGAAAGCTTTCGCGCTCCATATAAGGCGATGTCCGCACGCATCTGGTATGTCGGCATGTCGCCAGACGCCGCGGGGTGACATTCGCACGTCGTCGATACATCATCACGCCGTCGTTGTCGTCGACGCGTCACGCTTCAGTGCGCAGACGCTGACTCACTCGACCCGAAAAACGTCGCAGGTCGGTCGACCAAAGCCTGCGCGACGTTCCGTTTTCAGCCGCCCCCTGCACGGTCCCGTTGCGACCGGAAGTGTCGCGTCGGTGTGACAGCGCATGCGTAAACTCGGCCAGCTTCCGAACGTTTTCACGCACAGTTTCTAGTAATCGTAATGGCACCTCGGGTCATCTGAATGATCGAAGTGGCACGTATAGGTTTACATTTCGAAATGGTTTAATATAATAACTAATTAATTATCAACAACATGTAGGGCTTATATATCCTTCGGGTGTTGGCGACACCATATATAAAATACTCCAACGAGTATCACACCATGATGTCCATAAACCAATTGCATTCGTTCGCCCCGTAATATGCGTCTGGCAGACCTCGCTAAACGATGTTAGCGAGGTTGGCCTCTCATGATGACAAAAACACTCTGCATTTTTTAATACGTCTGGCGATCGAGTTGCATACTTAATGCCCCGGAGACCGGCAGCTTACCCGAGACAGAAGGCCCCTCTGCGTGGTGACGTCATTAGCGTTAGAGGCGTGGGCGAAAAAAGTCGTTAGTTTCCAAAAACGCGGGGGTCGAAAGTAACTAGATAAGCAGCGCGTTGATTGGGTTACACTGCAACCCCTACCCGCTTGTGGCGGGGGGGGGAGGCGTGACGTGACCCAGTCGGGTAAATGGTCCCTGTCAGCCCAGGATGGATTATCTTTTATAGCTATAACAGGTATTAGCGTGCATCATAGTGATAAGCCGTTAATGCATATCACGCGGTTTAAAAATAAACCCGTGTCATTGTAATTGGCTTGTAATTGTTCACGTTTTGGGGACGTAGTTAGAACGTTGCCCTTCCGGAAGTATTTGAATTGCCATCGGGGTGACAATGGGAGTTGGCTTCGCTGGAACTGAAATTGAAACGTAGCGTATAGTGTTAGACTTCGGTCCCTCAATCAGGATTTTATGGGGTCGAATTATTACCAAATCGTATCGATCCTTGAGTGATTTCGTTCACTACAAGTTGCTCCAGTTCACGCAGCTGTGTGAAAGAGTACCACACAGTGGCCGACATGCACTAATTGCCGCGTGGCTGAATGCTTGCCAGACTGCAAACTGTTCCGCCAACACCCGACGGCAAAGCCGCAAAGTACGACCACGCGTTATCCATAAACGTAATGCGCCGTTCCACAGGGTGCTGACAATGTTCTGTAAGCGAGTCGAAGCAAACAAGCATCGACACGTGCTATGGTCGTTTATATAAACGCACCAGCCGTGTCATTGTTACCGGCAGCTATGTGACCTTGCATGTAGGTCAACGATTAAATGTTAATGTATTAAAACAGGAGCTCTGTTCTCCGTGGGTGGATTCTAGTTTACGAGACGGGAGATCCGGGTAAAATACGACATGCCTGATTTCAATACAGCGTCTAGATTTACTTAGTGCAGTCTACCGTGCGCCTGTCCCCGAGTACCGGTTGCGTAAAATTGCTTGCCAAATTAAAAGTTCACGTGACGCAGGTTGGCGTGATTAAACGTGAACACAACACGTCATGTTCTATAGCGCAAACGTCGAACTTACGTATAGGTTCGGTAATAGCAATTCCCTATGCCAACACTTTGCACGGTTCTGCGTAACCCGCAGCCCGTTTACTACGTTACGTGTACTGTACAGTATGTTGTACGTTGTATACAGCATGTATACACGGTTATACAACATGGTGAAGTCAGAACGGTGTGTATCGCACAGCGATCAACACATTCTGCATATTCAGCGAGCCGACGCGAGGACCCAGACAGCGGCAGCGCTAACATTCCGAGATTATTTATTGAAAAATCGTTAAAGCTCGGCGGCTGTGTGGCGATGGAGCACGGCTGGAGGCCACATCAAGCTGTCTCTTGGCTTCGAAACTTTTGTGACGATGACAACGAAAACGACGACGACGGCCACGAACAACGACGAACAACGACGAACAACGACGAACAACGACGAACAACGACGAACAACGACGAACAACGACGAACAACGACGAACAACGACGAACAACGACGAACAACAACGAACAACAACGAACAGTGACGAACAGTGACGAACAACGACGAACATCGACGAACAGTGACGTACAACGACGAACAACGACGAACAACGACGAACATCGACAAACAACGAACAGCAACGAACGCACCCCGAGAACTCGGGAACATAAACCAACACAAATGTAGCAACAGAGTAGCGAGCGGTCACTTTGCATTCTCCGAAGGTCGCCACCGCTAACGCAGCCAGACATTATAAAAATACACCTTTGCGGTCGCCTCGATGCACTGACCGGCTGTTGCGGTCCGAGGCAGACCGTGGCTGGCGCAGTGGCCGACCGCTCGCACGTGCGTGGGAGGCCGGCCACCTTCTCCCGTCCTGATCTGTCCATAACATCTGGTGCCGTTCTTAACACGTCACCGCTCGCGTAACCCATATAGAAGCTACGCATTCTCGGATTTAGTTCAATCGGGGGCATCGCCCGCGTCGCGGCATGGGCGTTGCCCAACGGGGTGGGGTGGGGGTTGTTAAAAGATTACCCCCGCGACATATCGTATAGCAGCAGCCACGGCCGACGCAGACAGACAGATATTAGCATCTGCGTAACGTAAAAATAGGTTTCATTATCTGAAGGAAAACACAGGCGTTGCTCGCCGGCGAAAACATAGGCGTTGCACGTCCGTGACAACAGTGTACACATGATTTATCAGGAGGAGTGCGGATGCGATGAGTCGCGGGTTGTGTCAACGGAAGTCGACGAGTCAGTGACATCACCACGTTCCGCAATTCAAACACGCCCCTTACCTACACGAAGGATTAAGGACGTTTGCTCCCAGTTCCATCATTCGTCTCCTCGTCTCGCGCTAGGTCTATTTCCGGTCCATCGAAACAGTGGTCACTGATATGTCGGCATTCGAAATGTCACTTAGCATTATTCACACACTTATCATAAGATGTAAATTCGGACTTGCAGATAAGCAAATGTAGGCCTACATATCTATAAGACACACCCGCAGTTTAACTCCATTAGCAATTTCACGAGGGGTTTCATTAGATGTATTGATCTCAAAGAAATCAATAACGGTCAGAGTCGTTGTACAACAAATGCAATTTTCAAGTATATTAATGAAATCGCGGTTCCAACATGCATCACTCTGGATATTAATGTTCATCGCCACCTGCTCTCCAAACTCAATTGGGTTTAGACTTCCTTGTAGAAATTCACTGGTAGGGATGCTTCGCCTGGTTGTATGACCGAACCATTGATATTTTCGGCGCTTCACCGTCGTTAAATGAGGTCATTGATACCCTGCGGCTTCGTGACCGGTTGTATAATCGCCATATATATTTATAACAAGGTCGGGAACGTGAACTGATTTCCTTAGCTACCGTGGGAGGCCGGCCCATACTGTATTCCCGCGCCTCAACGGTATCGATTCCACGAACCAGAAGAACATAAACTTCAAAGCATTGGTATACATTTGCTAAACCAAAGCCATTGCGAAACTGGATAATTGTACACATTAGGCCTTGCACAACCCACGCTTTGTACCAACGTGGGCGGCTGTTGTATTGTCCGAACAATAAGTGTACGCACGGGCCAGCGTGTAGGGCAAACACTCCGGTACACGAACAATCGCCATGCCTTGGGCACTGTATAGATGGCGATATCGTAGTCGAACACCGCCTTCGGGCTCGGGCCTACGCAGCAGGCGGTGTAGTACATGTAGGTCATTCCCGCCCGACAAAAAATATCATCTGGAAAGCGTTAGGACCAATGCGGGGGGTTCTATCGGCGTTGACTATCTCGGTCATCGTGTGCAACATAAATTGATACGGTGTTGTTGCGCCGCTCAGATAAGCCGCGACAGATTTTACCGACCCTATTAGCATCACTGTTAGGATCGTGCGGTGTTTGAGCGTGTTTACTGCATCCACTGGCGTTTTTATTTCCCACGAGCGCAGTCGGGTGCAGGAAATCATGTCTGGGAACGCACGGAACCTCAGATGTAACTTTTAGGGTCTGTAAATATGCATGCTGAGAATGTTTGATCAGACTGAGTAAAAACGACATTTATCACGGAGTGGAATGTTAAGAACATAATATTGATTGTTATTATGTAGATGCAGTAAGATTTATACTAAGAACGATCGTCAAACTACGTGCGTTTAACGACATGTAATACTGTCTGTTCTACAACCGTGTCCTTGTCGTCTTCAGGCTCGACGACCTGACGAACCAGAGCGTCATCGACCGCGAACGTCTGGAGCGCCAGAACCAACAGCTGTCTGAGTACGAGGCTGAGATCAACCTTCTGCGCAGGCGCGTCGAGAGTCTCGAGAATGATCGCGAGAAGGACAAGAAGGAGATCGCGCGACTCCAGGAGGCGCTCAACAGGGCCAGGATCGTAAGTGACGTCATTTTATCTCTCGTCAGTCGTCGTTGGCATCGTCATCTCGTGTTATCTTAATCGTCAAAGTTTGTCATTGGTCGTCATCGCATCAGCAGTTAGATTATGTCTCAAATGGTGCCCTAAAGTCGCGACAAGTTGTCTGTGAGAGTGACTGAAAGTGAAGGTGAAAGACTGAGGGAGGGGGGGAGTGGGACAACAAAGAGGGGGAAGGGAGTGTATGAGAGACAGGGGGGAGAGAGAGGTAGGGAGGGAGGGAGGGAGGTAGGAAGGAAGGGAGGGAGAGAGGGAGGAAGGGAGGAAGGGAGAAATATGGGTAAGGGTTAACAGAGAGAGGGAGAGGGGGTATGGGGCAGAAAGAGAGAGAAAGAGAGAGAGAGATGGGGGAGAGAGGGTTATGAGAGGGAGAGGAGAGGGAGAGAGAGGGAGAGAGGGGGAGAGGGAGAGAGGGAGAGAGAGGGAGAGAGGGAGAGAGGGAGAGAGGGAGACAGAGAGAGACAGAGAGAGAGGGGGGGGAGGCAAGGAGGAAAGGATAGGATGGGGAGAAAGGAGGTGGGAAGGAGAGGGAGAGGGATGGGGGAGTGGGGAAGGAAGGGAGGGAGAGAGCGAGAGAGAGAGAGAGAGAGAGAGAGAGAGAGAGAGAGAGAACGTAAGTGTACATGTTTGTGTGAACACGCGTGCGTGTGTGTGATCGTCCATGCGTGCATGCATCACCGAGATCACATAACGCCATCAATAATTGTTGTCCGGACCGGACCGCGACATTGTGCCTCGTTAGTTCAGTCCAGGCCAGCCGCGGGTTCGGCGTGGTCAATGCGACCGGTCATCACTCACAGCTCCACGTGTCTGAGATTGCACAAACAAACCCCTGTTTTCGTTGTCTGCCCTCAACCGAACCACGCACAAAGACTCACTCCACAGCAAGTGTATGCAAATTAGTTTGATCTAGTCGCGACTACACCGACCGTACATAACAGCTTAAATATTTACCGTTGCCGGACCGTTTGTGCAGCCACGCGTGACGAGCCGCGCCACAGGTCGACGGCGAATCAACCTACTTATATTTGATTAGCCGGTCAACGCCGGCGATACCGGACAAAAGGTGAACCGGCTCGACGCCGATACGAACTGACCACACCGGCTTAGTGGTCAGTTCATACACGGTTCCGGTCGAGTGAGCACGCGCTGATGTACCAGTCGATAAACAGATGCACTGCTGGATTAATTGACCGCGCGCAGAATGTCCGCGCGATGTCCACTTAGTGGGCAGTCCATGCGCCGGACGACTATAAGATGTCAACAAAACTGTACGAAACTAAATTCACGCTTCTGATTGAATTCGAATTTCCGTTTGCTAGAGGACACCGCTTCATAAATTAGTTGGTATTAATGATATTGCCCGAAGCTACGGCCCGCTAGAGTCAATAGATGAACGTTGAGTTCGGTCCGATAAGTGAATTCAGGGCGAATGTTTCTAAAGTTTGATTCAATATGGCTTGCTACCAGCGACACGTACGAACGCCTGGGCGTGGCCAACTATACAGCATAAATAGTCGGCGTGTAAGCATTACTTAGCGAACAACATGGCGGCCATGGCAAAAACACCTACGTGTGGAATGCTTGTATAATACATTAACAACAATCACAGATTGCTCTCTCGCGATACAAATCTAGCCGTATTTAGAAGCCAATATTCCCAACCTAGATGCAATTGATTCCACCAAGGGCGGTGATTAAATATTAGATTATGTATTTAGTGAACTATTCATTGGACATACCGGTGATTAGGTGTTTGATCATTCAGCATGGGATTTGTTGCCCCTCGATCGGGCATTCGAATCAGATGGGTATAAAACGCTGCTATTGTGAAAGTTATTGTTGATCGATACTGTGACCTTACGCCTAATCGATCGACGCACGTTACTTGTGGAATTCATCGTGGGTGTGCTTTGTCAACACCGCGAAAAATGCCCAAAAAAAAACGTTGAAGAAAACCTGGCTCACCATCTGAACAATAACCAATAACACGCGAATTCAAGCCCGAATTAATTATTCACACCTAGTAATGCACACCTTTGTATCAATGCCACCCATGTAAAGTAATTCAGTGCATGCCACTGTGGCGTATAATTGTGATCAAATATCGCTGTAATCCAATTCATCGGTATTAAATTACAACTTCATTAACATGCCGTAAGCGGTCCTGTTCACGTTCGTCTGGTTATATTGCGTCACTGGCACGTTGACCTTACGCTCCTACATTGGTTAAGGTTACCAGACGCATCTAAATAACGACCTGTTGGTTGTACAGCAGAATTTGAGATTTCCAAACCTTATCAGCATCCTTTGCGCACGTAGACCACCAACCAACAAAAGTAGTCCGCAATTTTTTGCATAATTTAAGAAAAATTTGGTTTATCGAGTTGGTGTTTGTGAAATAATATCTAACCCGCATTTTAATCGTAAACTAATAAACACCCTCACCACCATAGAAAGTCTATTTGTATCTGCTCAAAATTATTAATTGCTAATAACCAGATCATCGTCTGTTCAGACTCCCCTGCCTGACCATTTTCAGCAGCAGTAGGCTTGTTATTTGTACGTGTCTCGTGTCTGCGCGGTTGTCCGAAGTGCCACCGAAACGACATATTTGGTGCGATTATCGATTTGGTGCAATCGAACTGCATAGATATTTGCGCAACCAATCTTGTGTGCACTTTATTTCACCACGGGATGCCAAAAGCGGATGATATTGCATAACACGTTAAGTAGACTCGCGGGACCGCGCCGTTTGTGAAATAATCAAATTCATCAGCCGCGCCACTTCGACGCGGTTTTCGTGACAGCAGATAATGAAAAAGAAATGCGCTGAATTAATGTAATCGTCTCAATAAGTAACAACGGATGTTGCTGTTCAAATGTGTCTGTTATAGATTGTGAAGTGCATATCGTGCCACACAATGACTGGTCCCTTGCCTTCCCCAATATGTAAATCTTCGCTAAGCGAATGGCCCATTTCGTAAACAGGCGGCGCTC
This sequence comes from Oasisia sp. SBJ-2009, assembly GCA_964017155.1. Lineage (NCBI taxonomy): Eukaryota > Metazoa > Annelida > Polychaeta > Sabellida > Siboglinidae > Oasisia > Oasisia sp. SBJ-2009. Next base: position 12,229,917 of record OZ024859.1, read on the forward strand.
CCCCGGAAGCCGTTTTCGTGCTATCTAATCCGTTTCGTCTTGGTCGCGGTAACTAGCCACATCATTCAAGCACCAGACGATTGTTACAGTATATTATGTTGTTTAACGCTTTCAGTCCCACATCGCGCTGTTTGTGTTTTCGCGTAACTGGACGCGGCAGTACCAATCGATAGACCTGATTCGCGCGCATTTGTGTGACCGGTCTAGTCGTAAAAACAGCCCTAATGTTTTGGCAAACGATGTCTGACTGCGGAATGCTAACCATAAGTTCACCGGAATACATTGGCTTGATGCCTACACAGCCCATGGGCATGGTAACGTACCTATTATAACAGGAACAAATCAGCCTAAACCTAGACTCAAGCAAGTGTTACAGCGACCATTTCTACCCAAATGTACGCCGAATGGCGTTCGCGCTTCGCGGAGGCGCCATCTTCTTCCTTTACATCCGGGTAGAAATGGCTGCTTCGAGGTCATGTAGATAACGTGATGGACGAATCCGCATTAAGATCACTCCGCTTTCGTATGATAAATTTCATGCAGTGCCTTGTTGCCAAGCTAAACACGTCATCAAAACAGTTGTCGTTTTGTGTGCGTGCTCGCGGAGTGCCAGTTAACCAGTGACGCGTGACGGTAAACCAACTAACCGGAACCGCAATGGCCGTTGCGTCACCACAACCCCCGATCGTCCCAGATGCAGGGAGACGACTGTAATTCATTATTAATATTAACTCGTCTAATCACCAGTGAGCGAATGAGACACGACACGGAAGAATACAATTGAAAGCACGCACACGCGCGCACACACACGCCTTCCCAGACTTTCATTTCGCCACGCACCTGGATGCATCTAATTTCGTCAATTTTGATGATACATTTTCTCTAGATTCGTCTAATATCGTAAATTAGTTTTCCGCGTTTGCATGCAATGTTTTAGTGTACTGTATGTGCGACGTGCTCTCATGCTTCTGAATAACGTTTATTACTCGTGATAATGTACATCAAGTTGGAAGAATAACATTTTCAAAGATATTTCTTATTTCACAACTAATAATGTATTACTCACATCGACGTTTTTGGAGGTCGAAACGTCGATGTGAGTAAAACATTATTAGTTGTGAAATAAGAAATTGGGCTTGAACATTTTATCACTGTCTATGTTTCTCTCACCGCCTCGTACCTATGTTATTATGTAGTGGTATTACAATATCGCTGTATAAATAAAAGAAACGGACGGGCGTGCAGTTAACGTTATTAATTCACGCAATTGTCTGAGCGGCGTACGCACTTGAGATTAACTTCACCAGTGCACGCAAACCATCTAAATCCATTTTGCACTGAAGAAGGCGATCAGCTTACGACACCTTTAAGTGGGTGTTGAAGTGCTGACAACGCCGCGTTGTCATTTCTGTTGTTGCTACAACGGAACCAAAATTAATTGACCCACTCTTATCAAAATCGCGTCATTATCGTCAATCATTCGCCCGTTTCATCCCGCGTCATCGCCATCAGAGTATTTCTAAAATATCCAATGCGGGTTCCATAACAATCATCCACGTTTCTTGTCGCTGACGTCACGTGTTCTCTTTCTTTCCAGGACCTGGACAATGAGTCACTCAACCACATCGATGCCGAGAACCGCCGCCAGACCCTGGAGGAGGAGATCGAGTTCATGAAGCAGGTCCATGAACAGGTAAGATGGCCGCCTTTTCACTTCCGGTGGTTTGTAAGATGGCCGCCTGTGCACTTCCGGTAAAAAAAAAAACCCATACACATCTGTACTGATACACGGAGTCTTTCTTGTTTGTTTTAATGGTAATCATGGTAGTCTTTGTAACTTGTTGTACATTGTGGTAACAGTGTTGTGTCAACTTTGTATGATATTGTACAAAGATGATGTTGTCTTAATAACTGATCAAGTACATATTTTTTGTTTCAATATCTATCAGACATATATGCAATACTGTTGGATGCTATACATACTTTACAGTTTGTTATGCTTGATATAATAATGTATCGGTATAATTATGTTTGATATGAGGAATCGTGCGTTGTTAAACGACGTGTATAGTACTGTATGCACGAGATCAAATTGAACTGTAATCCAACATTTGACCTTTAGACCGTGACTAACGTTCACGCTTGGTTGGAAGTGGGAGAGGATTGGAACTTAATATTTCATTGGCCATTGTATCGAAAGCTGTCAATCCCGTGTGTCGATCCAAAAATGTCCGTGACGTTTCTGCACTGGGTCTCCCCTGGAGTACCTACTGCATTAAATATCTGTTGATCGTCCTGTTGGGTTCAGCGATCGACGCAAATAACATCTAATTATAACCTTATCGACTGATTGTAAGATCGCGCGGCCGTCACGCATCAGCGAACAGATAAATTGCCACAATGAACACAGGAATTATAATCAGCACGATGCGGTTATTTAAGTGCTGGCCCCGCACGTTTGACCCTCGATGTAACCTCTACGGCGTGGGAGGGTAAACCAACAACGGACAATGGCGGACATCGGGACATAAAGGCATTCTTTATCGCCACTGACCGTGAAAGTCACTGGTGTTTGCGAAACTTTCGATCTTACGCGCAGAGCTATCCGCAATATAGGCACGACCCTAAAGGGGGCGCGAGATTTCGTTGCAGCAACAGAACAATTTTCGGATGCAATTAATCAACTCTGCGAGGCACGAATAAAAACGATCGCACCACATCGAAAAACGAAATGTAATTACTGAATAGAGGTGACGCTGCCGGTGCAATCAGACGCAGTGTGTCCCAGGCGCTGAATGCAAAATTTCCCCCGGGAACAAATGTACATCAAAGGTTCACACCCGGTTGAGATAGCAAATACACACGGGAGAACGTCAAGACCCGACTGCCGGCATGTTGCCATCTGTTCCCGTCCCTTTTGTGTAAGACAGCTGCTAGTTTTTTTAGCCTGGTGGTGCCGTTATGTGAAATCGAGAAAGAGCCAAATTTCGGCGAACACGCGGCTGTGTTTTCAACCAATTGTCGAGTTGTGTGGCGTTGTCAATCCTTCTTGATTGGTTTTGTGCGAGTTAGCAGTTGTTGGTGAAGTCACTATAACACGTGATCCATCCCACCTATCCCGTCCATCTGTCTGGATGTCTTCGTCTGACTGTCTGACCTCATGGGCTCAGGTCGGCCTGTTTGTCTGGCTGCTTCTCTGCTTCCCTATCGTCTTTTTCTCTTCCTGTATGCATTTTTATCACTATGTCTGTCTATCTGCCTGCCTGCCTGCCTGCCCTCTCTCTGTCTTTATCTCTGTCTCTGTCTCTGTCTCTGACTCTGTCTCTGTCTCTGTCTCTGTCTCTGTCTCTGTCTCTGTCTCTGTCTCTGTCTCTGTCTCTGTCTCTGTCTCTGTCTCTGTCTCTGTCTCTGTCTCTGTCTCTGTCTCTGTCTCTGTCTCTGTCTCTGTCTCTGTCTCTGTCTCTGTCTCTGTCTCTGTCTCTGTCTCTGTCTCTGTCTCTGTCTCTGTCTCTGTCTCTGTCTCTGTCTCTGTCTCTGTCTGTGTTTCTGTCTCTGTCTCTGTCTCTGTCTCTGTCTCTGTCTCTGTCTCTGTCTCTGTCTCTGTCTCTGTCTCTGTCTCTGTCTCTGTCTCTGTCTCTGTCTCTGTCTCTGTCTCTGTCTCTGTCTCTGTCTCTGTCTCGCTCACTCACTCGCTCACTCCCTCTCTCCCTCTCTCCCTCTCTCCCTCTCTCCCTCTCTCCTCTCTCCTCCCTCTATCTCTCACTTGTCACCTGTCACCTGTCACTATCAATAATTCCCCCCTCGGTAGGCCTATTTCTGTCCCTCCCACCATCCAAACCAAGGACGCTCCATATAGCGGACTTGCCAAACAAACTCCGGCTTCTGTTGTCACCGATGCTGTCAACAAATTCCCGAACACGCCTCAGCTCAAGACAGCTAAGACAGATCACTCGAAGGCCCAGGTTCGTCTGAAAGCCTCCGTTCGTGGTAACCGGAAACCACCACGCTGGGTGTCGGCGTCTCTCGGTTTTTATCGCCGTCTACCACGTTCCATGACTCAAGACGGATAATATTGCCGTAATAGCGCCAGCGTCTCGCAGGGTTTATCCAGCCTTGTATTTATGGACACCATAAATTGTGCAAACAGTCGCGGTGTTATTCCAAGATTAGATTGGCGTTTACTTCCTAGCTTCTTGATTGAGTTGCGTCACTGATTGTGTAGCGGGCGGAGTGGTTAACACAATTGGTATGTGGGACGACACCATTGGTGCTGACGATTTGTTTTATCACCGCAGCTGTGAGACTGAGTAACATAACGCGTAGCTATCACACACGGGGCGATAATATTATAATAGTCAGCGCTCACGCATGCGCAGATCTTGGGTCGTCGTGAGTCTACGTCATGCGTCATGTCAGCGACGTTTGACTCGTCAATCACCCTGGTTTTATTTGAGATGTCCCTTGATTGATTTGCTACATCGGCATTCTCCGCCAGACTCGCAAACATCAGCGCTAATGCATAGTTGCGGCGATTATCAGAGCATGAACGCATTCACACAGGTACACTTTAACGTTAACCCTCTACCCGGCGACGTCGGCAGCCTGCGATGGTCGACGCGTAGGCGTAGGCCCCAATGAGTCACCGAGCCACTTGTTTCTCAAGGGCCAAAACGTCTCGCGTCCAGCCCTGTCTAAAAACGTTCGTCTCACCGAATTCCGCCAGTAAAATGGCTATTAATATTAGAACCCGGATGGTGGCTCGTTTACCAGTTCCCCGCGAGGCTGCGATACTATCCATTGGTCCTTCTAGAAAGGAGTTTTTCGATTTGTTCGATAGTTAAGACCGAACTGTGTCACATAACACGTAGGGCAGTTCCAAAGATAAGTGACGTAAGTTATAAGTAACAATAATTGAACGACTTGGCTGGCATAAGTGCGTTCCGTTGAGGCCACGGCTATCGCCTAGGCGAAGGCATTTCATTCAGTCGCGTTGCCAGATTGTCGTCGAGCAGTAACTATACACCCACGAACCGGATGTGGCGTCACAGCGGCATGTTGACTCTGTCTTGTCGTTTTTATGCGCAAACATTCCAGACATATGGCACTGCTATGAAAAAGATAGCGTCCACACACACGCCACTGTTACTTGTCGGCGCGTTCCAGTGGCGCGTTTCGAAGCGGTGATGCGACGCCGATGGATGTATGGGGATGGTTTTGTAGCCGCCATTTTAGCGAACCACATCAAGGTGGCGACGCAGAAAGGCTTTTAGAAATATCGTTCGTTCGTTCGTTCGTTCGTTCGTTCGCTCGATCGCGCGCTCGCTCGCTCGCTCGCTCGCTCGCTCGCTCGGTCGGTCGGTCGGTCGGTCGGTCGGTCGGTCGGTCGGTCGGTCGGTCGGTCGGTCGGTCGGTCGGTCGGTCGGTCGGTCGGTCGGTCGGTCGGTCGGTCGGTCGGTCGGTCGGTCGGTCGGTCGGTCGGTCGGTCGGTCGGTCGGTCGGTCGGTCGGTCGGTCGGTCGGTCGGTCGGTCGGTCGGTCGGTCGGTCGGTCGGTCGGTCGGTCGGTCGGTGGATCGCTCGCTCGTTCGTTCGTTCGTTCGTTCGTTCGTTCGTTCGTTCGTTCGTTCGTTCGTTCGTTCGTTCGTTCGTTCGTTCGTTCGTTCGTTCGTTCGTTCGTTCGTTCGTTCGTTCGTTCGTTCGTTCGTTCGTTCGTTCGTTCGTTCGTTCGTTCGTTCGTTCGTTCGTTCGTTCGTTCGTTCGTTCGTTCGTTCGTTCGTTCGTTCGTTCGTTCGTTCGTTCGTTCGTTCGTTCGTTCGTTCGTTCGTTCGTTCGTTCGTTCGTTCGTTCGTTCGTTCGTTCGTTCGTTCGTTCGTTCGTTCGTTCGTTCGTTCGTTCGTTCGTTCGCTCGCTCGCTCGCTCGTTCGTTCGTTCATTTGCTTTACAACAAAAAGTAGCCAGCTGTCATGTTACGAACAAAAGCAACCACTGACGGACAGTAATTTTCCCGGTAATTGTAATAATTATTTAATATTAATGATAGCCGCTCCACAAATGAATGGCCTCCCCCGTCGTGATGCCCTGTTACTATACGCCAGCTCGACACTTCCACATGAATGAATGCGAGACGAGACAAACGGGCTCTTAGCGCGTGATCAAAACGGAACAAACAGAAACGACACGTGGCGAGGCCTCGACACGCCAACGCAACGCGGCAGGCGCCAGAACGTCTCGCCCGCCGCTTACAACTCGCTGATATGGCAGGTGTGCAAACCAGGGCAGCGGCATGAAATAATCATGACAATCCGTTGAGGTCGAGTGAGAAATTCACCGATGCGTGGCGCGAAGTTATTGATCGACCTCTAAAGCACTGCCAAATAACCGGCTCGTGAAAGGCGGCGGAGCCAACGTCAATATGAGTAATCCTACTCAAGTGATATCCACTCAAAGAAAATCCGACGCTATCAAAAGTATGCATATTAATAAAAACACGAACGTTGCACATCTTAAATTAGAAACTAGGCAATGTTCTACTAGTGTCACATTTGGGGATATTATGCGAGCGTAAATCTGATTCCTAGAAATTAATGTTCGACAAACGTGGTAATAAAAATGATATTTACTCAAACGAAATAAGTCTATCTGCCCGGAATGGCAACCCAGCACCTACGACGGGACATGGAGCCCGTCCGGCAGGGGACAGTGGGTCGGAGAAAAGGACGAAGGTGTACATCGGTGCTGCCACATAGCGTACACTTTTTTGACTACATGTGGTAAACTATATGGGACAAGATATTATCCAAGAGAATATCTCTCACTCAGATGTGTTGCCATGGTAAGTATTAATAATAAAAACTAAAATTAATGCTAGATTTTACGAATTTCTTCACGAAGGCTTGCCTTGTTGTTGCTCGCAGGAGATGAAGGAGCTGGCTGCTCTTGCCTACCGCGACACGACGGCCGAGAACCGCGAGTTCTGGAAGAGCGAGATGTCTCAGGCTCTCCGCGAGATCCAGGAGACGTACGATGAGAAACTCGACTCGATGAGAGGCGAGCTCGAGGGCTTCTACAACTTCAAGGTCGGTTCTAGTCTCTGTGTGCACGAAGACACAAAGAGCTCTTTGTGTGCGTGCGTGTGCGTGTGCGTGTGCGTGTGCGTGTGCGTGTGCGTGTGCGTGTGCGTGTGCGTGTGCGTGTGCGTGTGCGTGTGCGTGTGCGTGTGCGTGTGCGTGTGCGTGTGCGTGTGCGTGTGCGTGTGCGTGTGCGTGTGCGTGTGCGTGTGCGTGTGCGTGTGCGTGTGCGTGTGCGTGTGCGTGTGCGTGTGCGTGTGCGTGTGCGTGTGCGTGTGCGTGTGCGTGTGCGTGTGCGTGTGCGTGTGCGTGTGCGTGTGCGTGTGCGTGTGCGCGTGCGCGTGCGCGTGCGCGTGCGCGTGCGCGTGCGCGTGCGCGTGCGCGTGTGTGAGTGTGTGAGAGGGTGTGTGTGTGTGTGTGTGTGTGTGTGTGTGTGTGTGTGTGTGTGTATGTGTATGTGTGTTTGTGCGTTTTTCCAAACCGTGACAATCTTTGGACATCGTCTCTTAGCGCGTCTTTGGACATCGTGACGTGTTTTGTGTTCTCACCTGTTTCGGTGGCATAAGTCTTTCTGTTATACCTGTTAATAATCGCACTGTTTCGTTGCTAACATGTTAAGGGGTCATCCATAATTATCATCATTTTCACAAGCGTACAAACCGTACACTTTTTCTGACCCCCCCCCTCCCCCTTGAAAGTGTACAAATGTAAATGGTGAAAATTATGACAGTGTTTCACAATTGCCATGTTTCGCAATAATGCGTCATTCTGATGAATCACTAGCATACAAGCAAATAATTTGAGCACTATTTTCTTTTCGTTTTGGCGGTCTTTACCTCTCCCTTGTGTGAGGATGAGCGAGCGAGCGATAAGTGGGCACATCGTTTTTGTCATTATTTTTCAACATTAAAAAAAGCGTACGTTCAAGTCATACCCCCTCCCCCCAGCGTATGGTTTGTACGCTTGTGAAAATGATGATAATTATGGATGACCCCTAAGGTAAAATATACATGTCACAATTCCGATACCTTGCCTTCTCGCTGTCTGTTGGGTTCTATTGAATATGCATTTTTCAATTCATGATTTGTCTTTTCACGTGATCTATATATATAAACGAAATTGAAATAGGACACAGTCACATAATATTATGTGGAATTGGCCGCCATTATAATTAATAGATGATGCATGTCGCCAGATGACTCTGTCTCAGTCAACTAGCTCTGTCCCTATAGCCGTAGGCTGTATTCTCAAACTCATGTAGCAGACTCTGCCAAACTATTTTGAGTCTTCAGTTACCCATACGCTTGACGATTTATTGGTTCAATGTTCCTTGTGACTGTGGTCTGTAATTAGCGGCTTTTATCATTGCTAGTCTACGTGCGCAAGTTAATCAGAAGAATCACGTGTAATTTCGAACTACATTTTCAACTTCCGGTTTTAGATCCAAGAGATGCGCAATGGCGCCACCCGCCAGAACATGGAGTCTGCGCACTCGAAGGAGGAGAACAAGCGCCTGCGCCAGCAGCTCACCGACATGCGCGCTCGCCTCAACGAGCTCGAGACGAGGGTAAGTGACCTGCTCAACGAGTAACATATCATATTATCGCCCACCCATCATTTCATTGTATTGATTAATGCCGTATATTTATATAATAATTTCGCTGCACAAATTAACTTAGTTTTCGCAACAATAAATCTGTCCTGATTTCCATTTACGTAGTATATCCAGCACAGTTTAATGTTTCCAAATCGTCTCAAGTGAGGCGCTATTGGTGTTCGAATAAAATAGCGTAATTAGGCATCACGCGTCCGCCTAGTTGTACACACCTTCGTCATGGCTACCGTAACCGAACCCGGAAGTGGCTGCAACGTAAATCACGTTAAGGCGTTGAGCAGACGTTTAACCGACTCCCCCCGCTCCAATGCGTAACTTCGCCGAAAAGACATTCTGGTCACTTAGCCGGCTTTTAAATGCGATCTAAAAAGTGCTGCCACCTCACGGAGCCTATGTAATCGAGGCTTATCCTGCCATAATTCTTGTTTCATACACAACTGCAAATCTGTATTTATTTTTTATGTGATTATAAGTTTAATGTTGAATACGTTTAATAATATAGTATTACCTTATAAAACTGTATCCTTATTTTAGTTTTATTTCATAGTTGGCCTGAGAGCCAATCAGCGTCTCTACCCTTTTCTGGGACCAGGCCGCCCTGGTAGTAACATCGGCAGAGCATAAATCAACCAGGCGGAGTTCAGGGGCTAACATGTGCTGCCACCTCGCGGAGTCTGGGTAATCGTAATGTTGTGTTGCGCTGTCCACGCTGTGATGCATTGCATTCCGTCGTTGCTCCACCAGAACGCCCAGCTGGAGCGCGAGCTGGAGCTGCTGCGCCGCGAGTACGAGGAGAAGGAGCGCGAGTGGGAGCTGGAGACGACGGAGCTGAAGAGCGATGTGGCGAAGCTGCGCGCCGAGATGGACGCCATGCTGAAGGAACTGCAAGACCTGCTCGACACGAAGCTCGGTCTCGAGCTCGAGATCGCCGCCTACCGCAAGCTGCTGGAGGGCGAAGAGTCGAGGTAGGGCGTCTGTCCTGGTGCTTAACATCCCCCTGTTGTTGTTAGGTAATGGCTACCGGAACCGGAACAGCGGAAGCGGCCATTTTGTAAATCACGTTAAACTTACGCGAAACGGTGTGCGTCAGTGTGTTGGTTAAGAAAGGAGTCATTCGATTGTCCGTTTATCGTGTCGTTTGATTTAGACACGACGATATCTCTATGGAAAATCAATTTAAATACATGTTAGATGATGCATTTAAATTATTATTATTATCGTATTTATTATGCCATATATTTGATTATAATTATGTCATACTATTCGTATATGAATATGCTATTTTATGTTAAGGTAATTGCATATTAATTATTATTAGTAGTATTATCGATTCGTGATGTTGACTGTGTATTTTTATGTTGCCCATCATGCATGGATCATTTTGGGATGTTCAAAGGAGGTAATGAAATGACTAAAATACCTCAACTCACCATATTGCACAGGTTTTGCATGTAGCTGGCCGTTGATAACAATAACCAGATATATTATACTGCACCCTCTATCGCAAGACAGTCCTAGCCGATCGGAATCCCGAGCTTCGTGTGATCGCATGTCGTGCTAATATCGATTAACTGTCGTTTCGACGTTCAGCCAAATTCTAAATGGACGCATGCACCAGTCTGACAAACCGAGTAACACGAATAATCGTTGTTCGTTCCTGTGTTGTACGTGTTTCGTATTGGTGTTGTGTTTGACCTGACACAGTATAGGTTACTGGACGAACACGTGTGTAACTAATGCCGTAATACGAATGACAAACATTGTCCGCGTTTCAGCAAAACATTGCAGTATCACCTCCAGATTAATATATTGCACGGCCTTTCCAAACCCACACAGCTTACATAGATATCACTTGGATATCTACACATGGTAACATAGATATCACTTGGATATCTACACATTGTATTGACCTCGATTTAGTGTTTAACATCAAAGTAGGATCACCCGCTTCGAAACCATTGATTTCCATAAGAGTTAGAAAGAGACCCGAGTTATTATGACACATCCACCACGAGAGAGCTGCTCCGACGAATTGCTCTGTTCCGATGCTCACTTTGAGATCTGTCCATCGCAGAATTGGCCTTAGAACCGTCATTGATAGCTACACGTCGGGCGGCAGCATTGAGACATCGGAGGGTAGGTAGAGGAGGCGGAACGGACGGACACGTCGCCGTGGTGTTGGTTCTACCTCGTGTGGATGCTGTACATAATTCTCTGTTGGGTACCTGTCTTCGAGCCTCCCGTGTCTCCTATCCTGTCGTCGGTGTTGTCGAATTAACCCCGTTTGGTATGCGCATGAGGTTGACGCGGTTTCGTCCACGTGACGGGGCCGCACTGCATGTCGGTTAATAACTAGGTGGGGCCAATGGCAGCGCGACCGGAACTGAAGACACACAACCGGAAGTCGCCCAGAACTAGATTTAAAAATTCCGCTTGTTTTATTTACACTGTTTTTGAATTTCGTGAAACCAAACCAAATTGTCGCTGAACATGGCGGATTGGGCGACTTCCGGTAGGCGAAGGTGAAGGTCGCGCTGTTCGCCCGGATGTCGAACGTCTCTTAGTCTGTGATCCTACTGACACGTCTTCCCTGCACGATGTAGGACCGGGCTCCGGCAGATGGTAGACAGTATGGTGACCCGACGCCATTATGAAGATGAGGGTATGTTTCAGTGAGTGAGTGAGTGACGTCACGGCGTGACATCACCACCATAGACGCACATGCGCACTCAGCACACAACCGTTGACACCTCGTCCCGGATTCACCGTGTTGTTCTCATTGCAGCGGCATGTTGATTTCTCACGAGTGTTCTAACAAAACCGGGCCGGGCGAGCAACCCAGCAGAGCGTGTAATCATCATAAATGTACACACGTCAGCTAGTCAAAGTTAATACTACTGTTTCATATACTATTAATCGTTTTGCACAGCGTCCCATCCAAATTGTTATACAATATAAAATATTCATGTTATACGAACATGCAATGACACTAATGTAAACAAGACACAATACCGAACATCATCTCTTTTCTGTCACATATGTATCGAAATTCGTCCTCTATTCTCCCTCAATGTTAATATGTTTATCTGTCTAATATTACACATTGGTCGTTTTCTTGTTGCTCGCCCGGCTCGAACGTTTGCTACGTATTAACCGCATTTTACCGTCTTCCCGAGCATTAATGCTTGCTAGCTAGTCGTGGCTTCCAACCGGCTGGGAATCAACTAGTTGTCTCTAAAACGATGCCGCATTGCTCACTAGACCGCCATGACACCACGCTGGCCTCCAGAGAGAGAAACCGCTTCTAAAACACGGGCTTTGTTATCTCGGTCGTACATGAATGCCGCAGATACGCCGCTATAGGCGACGTTTATGACATCACACTTAATTTTCAGGTACAGCACCACCGTTAGCATTCTCGGCCGGTTGTCGGAACTAATTCCGGCTGCCTCTTCTACTCACCACATGCACATATCGACATCGTCCTCCAAACATTCGTCCAAATCGAAAAACCAGACACCAGCGGCTTTTTCCGAAGCCACAGTAGCAAGTAGCCAACAAGATGTATCGGGTGGCGCCGAATTCACGGCTATGGTCGCTCTACCCCCTAAACCTGTTGAAAGCGAAAGCGAAAGCACGAGCGCCGAGTTTCAAATTGGCATCGACATGCTGGCGAATGTCGAAGACACTGCCCCTACGGGCGAAACAGAATCGGTAGCTCACTCGGAAGCCTTCATCGAAATGCCACAATCCGATGCCACAGATGAACAACAGTCAAGTGTAGAATTCAAATCCGATGTGATACATTTGGAACAGGAAGAGAAGCAACAAGAACAGAAAGCAGAACAGGAACAGTCCGCCGGCTTGAGCGTGAACCTGATGGGAAGTGAAACAGTCAGCGTCGTAAAATCCGAGTCAGACTCGGGCAAACACGCAGCGCAGATGGAAATCGAACTGATGAACGGAAACGAAATGAAATCCGAAACGATCGTTGCCGAGCTGCAAAGCCAAGAATCCGCATCGATGGCGGAAGTGAATTCAGTGGCAATCTCTTCCGTCGAAGGAACGACGCCAACTGACGAAGGTATTCGTCCCTAGAGGCATGCCGAACCCATTTTGAAGCAGCTTCCCGCGGGAACGAATACCGCTTGTTTTACTCATTCGCAGCATGGCGAACCGTGACCTTCTGTGTGTTTTCAGCGCCCCCCAACCCCCCGACAACCCCTTATTTTGAGTTAACGACGCATGCCGGCGAAGTTGTGTTGTTTTACTGATTTCGTAGCGTGATTCCATTCTAACGCCTACTAGTAGCGACGCCTGCCGGTCAAGCATGCCGCCGCTGTTGCTGTGTCTACACGTAGTTATTATTCTCGTCGCCAGGGCTGGCTTATCGCAAGTCGTACAGCGGGTAATCTCGCGCAGTGAGTTTGTGCAAGATTCGTCCGGCTTTTCTTCTGGATTTTCCTCAAGCCAACAGGCCGGCAATGACGTCATGCTCGGTGGTGGCGGCGGCGCTAGTGCTGCCGATGGGGAGAGTGGCGGTGGTGGGTATTATCAATGGTGTTCCTCGTTGTCCCGAACGATGCGACGTAACCAAACCGCGGAATGTCAGAATTGCTTTAAACGTTATCGCAAATACGTCATTCGGCATGCGGCTTTCAAAAGTAACCACGGCATTGTTAGTGTCATTATCGTTTAACCGGATTGCTATTCCAAACATTACCGTTTAACCGGACTGCTATTCCAAACAAAATGCCGCGATTTTAACACCATTAAAGCAGAGTACGATTTAAGACCGGTGCTGCCAACCGTCGGTGCGACTATACCAAGATTGCCGACCTGTGTCTTCATAGGTCACGTGGTACAACGAATGATTTTGTCTTGTTTCTATTTTAATAACAACCGTTTGTTATTAATACATTTCGTGTGTTTGTTTCACTTAATACTCTAACACGTGTGAACACTTTCGGCCTAACATATATAACACACATATATGTTTGCTTTTCATTACTAAATACGTTTGTTTGATGTGTTGTGCACTTAACACATTTGCACTTGTATATTATGAAATACGTTACACATTTTGAAACTTGTATCAGCCTAATTTTATTTGTATTTGATGCACGATTAAGTGATAGATATAATGGATGATTTGATGCACGATTAAGTGATAGATAACGTTTTGTCATTTCTGTCGTGGAAACAAAATAACCTTTTTAACATAACGTTTTGTCTGTTCCGAATAAGCGCAACATTTATCATTATTTTGTGCTGCATGAGTTTTAAGAAATTGCATTGCCTTTCGAAGATATAATAAAATCTAGCATCTACTAATTAATAATACAAACTAATTTATTTCGATACGTTAACAACATCGAAATTTTGTAAACAATAGTAATGTGGCGATAAATTTGATATCAGGCGCAGTTTGGTATTCAAAACTGTTTAGATTGTAAGATATAAAAATACGCCTTTGCATATTGCATGTAGTTTAGTTTTATGTTTCGTGGGATTGTCAGGGTGTTGATTCCGGACGGATCTTTGTGTGGGAATTCACTCGTGGTGGTACTAGAAAAATACGGACGAGATCTGTCCTGGTCAATACCTTGACGTTGCCACGACGTCCTCAGGACGTTGTTTTACGATTATGCTAAGATGCGAGACTGCGTTAGCGTTCGCCCAGCTAGCTGCGATCTCGGCTTCTCCAGGGACTCGGTTCGAAATTCTCAAAACGAGGCATTACACAGAAGGCCGACGTCATTTCCTGTTAGACGTTTATCGTATTAAAGGAAATGTGCAACGAACTTCATTGGATAACCGGTGACTAGTCTACGATATATTGCGACAATTAGTTAACCGATATATGTAACATTCTAGTTTTTTTGGAAAACGTGTTAATATAGGGATTTCCCTTCATTTCTTTGCTTAGATAGTTTATTTGGATTTATTTTAATAATATTAATCTTTTTTATAGGATGCTACGGTGGTTTGTCACAAACCTTTTCTACATACTTTACATTTTCAACATGAGACATGTAACACCGCCAATTTGTAATAATATTTTGTCACGAAAACAACTGCGACAATTATAATATTACCATAGGAAACCAAACACCAGCTATTTATCGGTTAGCCAATGAAATCGGTTGTACAAGCCTTTTAGTACGCTTCCGGTTTGCGTGGCTGGTCCCTGGAGCGGCTGGCGTAGGTAGGACTTAAGTAGCCGCGTATGGTGTGCGTACGTACGTACGTGTGTACAATATCGCTTGCATTCACCCATTATCGCCCAATCTAACGTAAACGGTAACGGAGCGAGGCGGCACGTCAGTCGGCCGCGGAGGCAAGCGACAGTGGGTCTAACAGCGTTGTGTGCCGGCTCCTGCAGATGCCTCGCTCAAGGCTAGCCAGGTCGTGCGCGGAGAGATGTCGGCGAAGACAACCTACCAGAAGAGTGCCAAGGGACCGGTCGCCATCAGCGAGTGCGCCGCCGACGGCCGATTCGTCATGCTGGAGAACACCGGCCGGAAGGTGAGCACAGCGCATGCGCCGATCTCATGGCTTCGACGACTTTTACCTGTCCTTTTCCCGTGTATGATTACTACAAATTATGTTGTTTGTATCGCTTGAACTTTCAAGTGTTTCAATTATTATGTATATGTATGAAGAGCAGTTATTGTGATGACGACACTGCGCATGCGCATATACTGACCAATCCTGAATGGTTAGCGAATATTGTGATGACGATTACTTGATTATAATGGCGATGGACACCGTTTCTTATCATACTTAATACTGCATACTATTTTTCCGCATTGGAAACCTTCTTTGGCGTCAAAATGTTTTCCGAATCTGACTGTTTTTACATCACGACACACGTGATTTCGACAGCTAAGGGAATTGTCCTTTTTCGATACCGGACTCACGGTCTGTCGTTTGCAGGATGAGTCCATCGGCAACTGGGTGCTGACCCGAGTCATCGACGGTCAGGAGCGACCAGAGTTCGTCTTCGACAGCGCCATGAGGATCAAGCCGAACGGCCGTGTCAAGGTAAACCTCACTGATCATAACCTCACAGATCATAACCTCACTGGTCTTGTACAGGAACAGTAGGAATGTTTAACTAAACTGCTATAATGTGTTTATCAAATATTAATGTTGTCGGTGTTTGTATAATTATTATTAGTTATTGTAAAACAGTAATAGATTCATCATCCTCTTCTTCATCTCATTAGCATCCAATCACCTCGTTGACATTATAACCTGTTAGCTTGTTGAATGAAAGCATCTTATAAATAGCAATACAAATAACATGCAGCTGTTTCGAGGAAAGACAATACACTGGAACATCACTCAGAGTGAAAGGGACCTGATTTATGAGGTGAACGTATTAGCGAGGTTTTCTCCGCATCACTGAATGTGGAGCAAATATGGGATTGACTATCTTACGATGACCATAAGGCTTACTTGAGGTGACCGTAAAGTAAAATACCTATACCTTCTCGCGTGTTGTTGGCTAACAATTGCTTCTCCCCTCGTTGGTTGACACAATTGCTTCTCCCCTCGCAGGTGTGGGCTGCCAACAACCGACCGTCCACCCTTGGACCGAACGACCTCGTATACGACGAACAGAGCTGGGGAGTCGGCGCTCACGTCATCACGAAACTCGTTAACAACAACAGAGAGGTACGTCACTTCCGGTTGCCTCGATCTCGTTGACGAGAATCCCCGCCATTGTTACTAAGATATAGGTTCCTAAAACATTGGTTTGTAATTAGTAACACCGATTTGCCGTGCATAACTAACATATTGAGTTCACTAAAAGCTAATTCAACTTAAATACAGGTTGTTTATTTAACTAGATTGCTTTATCGTTGTCAGATAAAACAATTATATGCACTTAACCAAATGGATGATGCAAGTTGTGCTCATTAACTATTTACAAATCTATATTAAAACGGACAAATAACTAAACGGTTGTGACGTTGTTAAGTAGAAATGCTAACACAAACACCATCAAAAGTGATCACCGTAACGACATGGTTAATGTCGTGTACAGCTACATAATAAGATATTGCTATGTTTTAGGTACGCCAGTCGGAATTGTTCCTACAATTTCACAATTTAAATGCTCAAACATTCTTTCCTTCTAAAATGGGTGAATGCGAGATCGCTAGCCTTCCGTTGTTTGCTTTTCGAATTTTAGTTTCCGCTTCAATCGGCTTCGCTATCAGGCATGCGCTTGACCGTTTCGAAGTCGTTCAGATTTTAGTCGTCGCTTTCAGCGGAGTGGTGCCAACTATAGCGCTGGTGGTAGAGAGATTGTAAAAAGGGGAATGCATTATTTATTTGATAACTTTCCCGTTTTGAAAATATAGACAGCGTTGCAATTTGATAAGACACGTTGAAACACTACAGCGAAAAATGACTTAGGTTGGTTGTATATTTTGTTGGAAAGACGACGGCAAAAACGACAGTTTAGAAGTACGAGCAATATTGCCGAGTGTATAAGATAAATATACAGATATAAACTTTTCTGAGACTTGTCAGCTATCCATTCTCATTCATCCACGTGCTTCGACGCAAATTGCTTGAATGCTCACGACCAGTGTACAGAAATTGTGTACATAATCACAATGTAATGTCGCACGTACGTGTCCGTGACACCAATGTAGCACGAACGTTTCTGTCACACTGTTGCAATTCTGTTTGCAGGAAAAAGCTTCGCATATTCAAAAGACCGTGTACACCTCGTAAGCGGGAAGTTGGAGGGTGACGCAGCTTAGACATCGACGATTCCACGACTGCATCCATCTGGGCAAGACTAGCACAACCACGGCCGCAGTGCAGCTACATCGTGACGTCGCCGCTACGGCAGCGCTGACGAAACGCTACGTCAACAGCCATCAAGTGATTGCGTTTCGTTTGTACGATCTGACGTTGCTTCGCGGAACTGGTCTGAACGACATTGTCGCCGATCGTGGTTCAGACGAGCGACGCCCGACGAATCTGCACTGCGAACAATACATGCGTACGCCTGCCGTGGTATTAGCTATTAGTTGGTAGTGGAATAGCTGAGTTAAGTATGCGTGATAACTCAATATCGTACATCCGGGCAGCTGCGGCCGCCATTGCGATAGCAACGCCACCTGGAGTCATCATCAATGTAATATTAAATAATTACAGTCGTACAGCGACTGACAGAGTTTAGTTGAGCTTATAACCGCACGTTAGCGGAGCCGTATCGTACGGCTGCTTTCGTCTGAGATCGTTACACAGTTAATACTACTTCCGCTTTTGGTTGAAGAGAAATAGGCCGTGCCACGCTCTCACGACGCGGCCAGGATCGTGTCGGTAACGTGAACGATACAGTATTTTAGTTGGATTCGTTTTGTTCCGGGCAAAGATGGGTGTGGACGCTTTTCGTGAGAATATTCTGTGGCCCTTCGTGTAGGAGCGACGCCGCGCTTGGAGTATCGTCATTTTTGTTACGTATTAAAGTCGTAGTCCACGGTTGATCGCTCGACGACGCCGTGAACTGTCACGTGATTTGTATTCTTGGTAGCGGGCTATGGGGGTGTCTACGTGTCTTTTGCTACTTATGTCCGTGTGCGCGCGCGACCGAGAACACGTCACCACCCGCGCAGCCGCAGTCTCGCGGACGTCACGTGCGAATGTCACGTGACTGTCACGTGCGCGTGCGCGCGCGGCGGGTGACGTGTCCTTGGGCGCCGCGCAGTCTCCGCTTGTACTACTGCGAATGGTAATCGTAAGAACGCTGTCGATGTTGACGTTTAATTAGCGAATACAATACAATTTATGCAGTTTTTATATGGTTGCCTGTTTTTGTTTCTGTTTGAGAGAGGAGAAAAAAATCGCCGTTTTTGTAATCACTAGAATGAGAACGTGTCGGATTGTGAAGGAGGCGGGACATTTCTGTGACGGAGTGGGCGCATGTGCCGTGCCGTGCCACATCGACCGGCTGCGATTGTTGAATTATGTACATATCTAGGGGGAGCGGGCGTGGCTGGTACCGCGGTCTGCCCCGCTCTCCCCGAGCAAGGAATCACCGTAAGCCGTCGGCACCGGTGGCCCGGTTACGTTCAGGCCAACATGGCGGACGAGTGGTGCTGACCGGAAGTGAACATCGCTTTTACTGTGCGCTGCCCGTCCGTGTAGCTATTGTTGTGTGTGTCCGTGTGCTCGCTCGCACGTCGGCGTAGAACATAAAATGTGCAACGGTCGAAATAAAATTACCCGAAAACTTCTTCTCCACGTTGCTTGTTCGTCTGAAGTGCCGCAACTGAACGAACCACGCTAGTTCTGCTCCCACTAACGAACGCCATTTCATAACATGGTAATTTTCATCAATTTCAGTTTACCCTCTTAGTTTACCCTCTCGTGTTTATATTGACACCTGCCATAGAGCACATGTCGGGTTTGATACTGATCCTCGTCTTCCCTACTCATTTATGACAGATCTCCCCTCTCTCCCTGCTCCTCTATGACAGATCTTCCATCTCTCCCTGCTCCTCTATGACAGATCTTCCCTCTCTCCCTGCTCCTCTATGACAGATCTTCCCTCTCTCTCTGCTCCTCTGTGACAGATCTTCCCTCTCTCCCTGCTCCTCTATGACAGATCTTCCCTCTCTCCCTGCTCCTATATGACATATCTTCCCTCTCTCCCTGCTCCTCTATGACAGATCTTCTCTCTCTCCCTGCTCCTCTGTGACAGATCTTCCCTCTCTCCCTGCTCCTCTATGACAGATCTTCCCTCTCTCCCTGCTCCTCTATGACAGATCTTCCCTCTCTCCCTGCTCCTCTATGACAGATCTTCCGTCTCTCCCCACTCCTCTATGACAGATCTTCCGTCTCTCCCCACTCCTCTATGACAGATCTTCCCTCTCTCCCTGCTCCTATATGACATATCTTCCCTCTCTCCCTGCTCCTCTATGACAGATCTTCTCTCTCTCCCTGCTCCTCTGTGACAGATCTTCCCTCTCTCCCTGCTCCTCTATGACAGATCTTCCCTCTCTCCCTGCTCCTATATGACAGATCTTCCCTCTCTCCCTGCTCCTATATGACAGATCTTCCCTTTCTCCCTGCTCCTCTGTGACAGATCTTCCCTCTCTCCCTGCTGTTATACCGGAAAACTAATGCTTGGAGTTTATTTATGTCGAAAATAGGATTATTATTACCTGTATTATCACTGTCACAGTCATCATCGATGCAAGCAACCATCGCATTTACATACATTGCTTACTCCGGTATGAATATACATTCAACTCCGAGTTTCTAGTTCTGATTTACGTCGGTATCCGAGTGCTTTGTATAACGTAATAAGAGAACCTCACAACTTTAAGTACACCACACTTATGGAACAGAACACATTTCCTGCATATCTAATACTTTGATGTTACTGGTTCTCAAGTAAAGTCCAATCAATATGTCATGGTCATTCGTGTCTATGGCTGACCTGCCGTATGGCGCCACTAGTTCTTTTGCGTCTCCGCCATGTGGCGTATATATTGTTATCGTTTGAGGGAGTTGTTGCCAAGCAACTGGTCTAACACGCACGCACGCACGCGCGCGCGCACGCACGCACGCACGCACGCACGCACACAAACACACACACACACACACACACACACACACACACACACATTAACCGGAAACGGCTAAGCGTGATGGAAGTCGCGCGCACAATTGTGACTATGACGCACGTAAACCGCGCGTTATCACCAGTTTAATAAATCGTTGACATCTGCATGGAAAGAGACCGAGTTGTGGCGTACTGAATACATAAATGTGACGTGTCCAGTACGTCGCCGTCACAATAAACTATATGCGCGTGACATCCGTCAATATTCATAGTGGCTGTATGAGTACAGTGTACAACGACATGACATCTCCTAGTGAAAAAATTACTGCATACATATGTAATTTTTAAACTACAATTTCAAAACAACATTCCACGAAGCAAACAAACAAGCAGCATGTTCAGTAGTCGTATGTTTAGAGCTTGACGGAATACCAGCTAAGCAACTGGTCATGTGACGGATCAATACTCTCCAACATGTGCCATATTTTACGTACATCGTTGTGTTGAACACATTGACAACTTTCAAAAGTGTTCAATGCGTAAAACATCTTCTTATCATCACGCTGCATTAACCACACATTTGGGTTAAATAAACGTCGACAGGTGGTCTCTAATCACCACCCCTGCGATCGATAGTTCGGCGTTATCGCTGAAATCTGCATTATACAAAATACCTTTGTCAGGTAAATGTAGAAAATAATACGTTTTTAATGTTTCGGAAAAAATTCCACCTTTTACTTGTCATAATAATATTGGTATAATTATTATTAATACGTGAGCACATCGAGTTAAAGCAGACGTTCTTGTGGAACGGCAACTCACCTAACAGAAAATGCATATAATTTAAGAAAATAAGTTATTTCAAAACGGTTTTCCACGTTTTTTATTCGATTTCAGTTCGCGCGTATATCGAAGTTTCACTGGCAAGGCGATTTCATTGAACTCGGCGTCGAGCTCCATTTCCTGTACTGCTTTTATAATCGTCACGCGCCTGCCACGCGCCCCGTTCTCACCCGTTGAGCCAGCTGCCGCAGCTTTCAGAACTAGAATTTACCAGCGCGCCATCTATTACGCACTACAATAAACGGATCTCTATAAACTAATCGGTGGTTTAGTTCGTTCGTTTCGAATCGATTGACTTAATCACTAACAGTAAACAATTATTCCATTATGCAGTATAGTTTTGTGACGCATACAAGGCATAATGTGGTTATAAATAATTTCTCCATAAATTTAGTTAAAATCCGTATAAAAACGGAGCACGGCCGTATCACTTAAAAAACCGCCAAAATCCGTATCGGATACGGGTAATCCGTATCATGTGGCATGTCTGCTATATAAAGCAAAACAAGCGAAAATCCCGAAATCATTCCCACAACATGCATGCTACCCAATTTCCAAGGGGATTGCACGTAATTTGCAGTGGGCGTGATCCTTGAAGGCAAACATTGAGAGTACTTTGAACATTTTTTCCAAACAGCAGTCATTTTTGAAAAAGTAGTCAATTGAAATTAAGCAGTACGTCAACAAAACAATCGGTCTAGGGTTGACCCGACATGTGGCGCCACTAGTTAGTTTGCCTGCCCATTATGTGGCGCCACCAATTGTATAACGTATATACTAGATTATTAATTTGTTGAAAATGTTAAGCGTAAACAAAGACAATGCATGTCTAGCTTCCATTATGAAACCATATAACTTCCTGACTTGATCTGTTCTTTATCTGTTCAACATACCCCATGCACGATTACAAGTAACAAGTACTTCGGCTTGACCCTAAATACAACAGAATCAGCCTTCACACTTGGCTGAAACGATTCAACAACCACTGCCCTAGCCTAGGATAACAACATACCATTCTGTGACCATAATTGTATAACCACGGAGCCACTTTATCTTTTGATAATTTTTCAAACTTGGATATCATTTATGCACCGCCATATTACGCTGAAGCTCAACTTATTTACTTTGAACAAGTATACAACTGATATGTTGATCTATATAACGCTTACCATATATAATTATAATACTGCAACTTTTTTTGCGCAAAATGTCTATTGATGAAGTTAATCAGAAACAAATAAAAAATTACACTGAGTAGATAAGAGCTAGTCAGTTCAACGCAGTTTGAGTGTAACATGGCAGCATTGGGTGGTCGATGACATCCACGTTTGAAAAATTATTTAAAATATACCGTGGCTCCGTTCTCATTAAACTATGGTTAAATATCCTCTGAAAGGTATGTTCTTATGTTTGGTCAATGTTAATTAATGGTAATTAATACGTTTCAGTCCCCATTTAACGACAACAATGTGAATTTCATCAGCTGCTGTAACGCTGCCGAGAATTATCATCTGTCCTCTGAGCATAATGACGTGTCAACTGCCGCTTCACTTCGAAGAGGATGACACTTGCAGCCACGGCACTATTGAGACTCTCCACGCCCACTGTCATTGGTATATTGACGCAGTCGCCGTTTCTTTCAAACGCCAGTTTGTGCGATGGACCACTAAGTCCCTTGGTCTCTCCACCCACGATGACCACGACTTCCCCGTCGTGTGTGTAGTCCACATCGCTGTAACAGAGCCTCGCAAGTGGAGCCTTCGTGAACATCTCCACTGTTGCCGTGTCGAGGTAACTCGGGTCGACCTGAAACGTTTCGTTGGTCTCCTCATCTAACTCTGTGTATGTGTCGCTCGGATCGACGGAGGCAATCTTCTCCATCACGCGCTGAGACGGCGGCGGTGTCGGCGAATCCGATACAGCAGTGTTGTCGGCGAGGTACACGTGCGAGTCATGTGACAGGTAGTTACCAATCAGCTCCCACTTAAGGTTGTTGATGAGGTGTAAGCGGAAGTGTGCTCCCGCGCCCGCTCGCAGCACCTTCGGTTCCCAGACGTCGACACAACCTGGAAGCAGCGATTGATGTACTTAATTACAGAGTGAAAGTGAAACTAAAGTTAGGACTTCGTCATGTATTGTGATTTGTGAATCAATTTCATGGCGAGGATGATATAATATACTTTTATATTTTGAGACCGTGTTATCACTGTTGTTCAATACATGTGTCCACAAAAAAAAAAATTGTGTGAGTGCGTATGTGTGTGTGTGCATGCGTGCGTGTGCATCCTTGTGTGTTGGGGTAAGCACAGATATTTAAAACTTGATTTGGTTTTAGGCGCCTATGGACTCTATTTATTACAACCCTAGCATGAACACTGATTAGCATCTGTGGCAGGAGTGTGACTCTTTTGTTACTACTTAACGGTTGTATGGAACTGTTGGTATTTACATATTCAAACAGACCATATACTTCTCAGAACCCCAATATTTGTTTACAGTAAAATATTCTGTGTAAGTATAAAATAAAAAATGACATGTTTTAAAGAAACAAACTATTATCATAATGACAACAAACAGCAGACCTGAACATGGTGTCATGCTGATATTAGTAGGTGTGGAAAGACGGACAGGAAAGATGGTATTTATTTACCTTTAGTGACGAGAACCTTCTGACAACCGACAGCAGCCGCTGAGCGAAGCAGAGTGCCCATGTTGCCTGGGTCCCGGACGTTATCACAGATCAACGTGATGGGAAGTGGTTCAATTTCACTTGTCAATTCTCCCACCTTTGGCATCTGACACACAGCTGAAACACGACACAGTAGCATTTCCTGAATATCATATTTGTAGTGAAAAATAAAGTATGTTTTTAGTTTTACTCCTTAGGATCCACGTTTAGCAGAATTATTCAGCTGGTCTCACTCATATTCCTAGCAAAATGCACAATGTTTACTAATACAGATTTCATTAAACGGACAGTGTCTGCTTGTCTAGCCAAAATTAGATAGTGTAGTTATCTATACTATAACGTCTGCTGCTGATCTTGACTATGGGAAAATGAAACATCAAAGACCACATTGTGGTTAACTACACTCACTGCCAATAAAGTTGTTTCCAGTATAACAGAACAAATCATTCTGATATTACTATTCATACATTCTTTGCAATCTTCACACATCATTACAATCTCATCACAGTAATTTCGTTGTGTGTTTTACAAACAGCCACACATTTAAACAATGAAAATAGCACCGGTTTAGTTACCCATCAGCCCAGATGGCGTCACCACGTCGGACCACAACTTCATCTGTCTCTGCTGCACCTTGTAGAGGTTACACTGAATCTGTTGCCACGGGACTGTCTCCAACGTCTCCACCTTGGAAAAGTAGAGGGATTTGACGTGGACTCCGGCACTGATGGCGTCACTGATGAGGCGTTGACCCTCAAGCAGAATGAGACCTTTCTTTTCCCGCATCATCCGCGATTTTGCAGTCGACACCACCTGCCTAAACACAGAGTTGCTTCTTATAAACACAGAGTTGCTTCATATAACATGACTTGTGTATGAAAGGAGGGTGTGTATTCCAAGGTTACAATTGTTGATTTAATATTATGTTATTAAGACGGTAATAAACATGTTGAAGGTATATTACCCCGTTTTACGTTTTACTGTGCAACATGTTTAGTTGGTAAACAAAATATCAAGTTTTAATTATAAAATAGTTTTGCTGCATCAAATGCAATGCAGTTCAACATTTAACAAGAAATCTGCTGTCATCTAGAATGTGGGATTGTTGAATATCAAAAAGCACTGTGGTCACTGGCTAATTCTAGGTAGAGGAGCACACTCCCTCGCTTCAATTAAACGCTGTTTATAATGTTGGCTGTCTTAGCATCATTTATAACATTTGGTAACTATGGTTCAGGCTATTTCCCCGATCAAGCAGGAACTATTTTATCGACTGATAGGCGATATGTCATAATAATGGAACATAAGAGAAAGTGAGGTACTAGCTAATCCTAACCTTAACTCGTCTAGTCTGGGAAACACCTGTGGCTGTTTCCCCAACCTGACTGTTCGATGAAATTGCTACTGCCTATGTTGATAAATTTGCATTGCCATTGCAACATTGCATAACAACAGTGGCTTTAGATAAACATTGTAGCTCTGGGTCCTTGTTAGGTTGCAATTCTGGGTGGTCATGATGGTAAAATTGTTGTATCCTTGATCAACTACCCTATTCCAATCACCAATGTGACACCTCCCTTCCCGACTTTTGAGTTTCTATTGCTACTCCACTACGGTGTGAACTGTGAAATGAACACCATGTCCCATTCCCATAAGACGGGTCATTGCACTGTGTTACAGTACTGCTGGTTGATCATCTCCACAAACCGTGGAAGTGAGTCGAACTATTAAAATTATAGCAACCAACTTCACCGGTCGCTATTGCATCGGCCGTGGTAACAGTGCAAATACCGACGCCAATTTGAAGACATTTTAATGACCAATTTGCATAGCAAAAATTGCTTGTAACACGAGCTGTGTGTGGCTGAAATCACCCAAAATTATATCAAATGACCGGAGATTGACAACACTCCCCATAAACGATTTCCCACGATTTCATAGGCTGATGTTGTAAAAGGAGTTTTGCAAAAAGATGTGCCGTGAGTACTGTAAAGGCTGGTACTGACTCTACTGACATAATTATGATAATAATTATTTCATATTTGTCTTAACTTAAAAATTCAATCAGCCACAGCGATCGACCCCTTTGTAGTTGTACGCGAGGATGCCGCAGCCTCGCTAACAATAATACAGCCAGAACGAACAGCCAACTGCCATTGCTGCTGCTCGCTTACCCAAATCGTTCATCCCCTTCATGAAGTTTTGTGAAAGGGATTTGTAAATTGTCTGCGTATTGTTGATCGCTGTCACCGTGCCGTTGTTGGTACTGTAGCTTGGCCGACTCGACCTTGGATTTCACTGAAATACCTTTAGCAAGGTTCTCTGCCTCATTCTGTGTTAATGTCTTAAGTGGAACTCGTCTCAGAACCCTTGCGTATCCCCTAATGTGTATCTTCGCGCATGACTTCGCAATATAACAGATGTCTGAAGTGGTATTCATTTGAGAAACAAAAAACACATGCCGAACCATGGACGCCGCCATGTTGAATAATTATCAAGGTACTGCCTAATAAGCGGACTATATTTCATGACCGTTTCATCACGTTCAAATAATTATGTTTATATTGTGGGCTTATTATAATTAATAATTTATATAAATAAATTAATCCCTCCCTCCACTCTTTCATTTCATTACCCTGATACAATACAGTCCTAAAATGTGGTATATTACTCGAATGTCATACTCCAGGGACAACTCGCGCGGCTCCCTCCAGAGACATCTCGATCGGCCCCGATGTCTGCTCGGTGGATTATTATAATGATGAAGCTAGAGATAGATGAATTCGCATTGCCTTTGAGGACTATTATCCGGCGGCTACTATATATTGCTTGATTACTTAATTATTATAAGGAGGCTAGAGATAGATGTAGAGTTGTCTTTGGCCGAGCTGTGCGTGGGCCGAGTTATCTGATATATATATATATATATATATATATATATATATATATATATATATATATATATATATATATATATATAATATATAATTTTTAACACCGCAGTAAAGGATTCGAACTCGGATCCTCTCAATTGAACCTGGTGGTCTAAAATAGATTAGTGACTAAAAAAAATACGGCGTGTATATTGGTACGACAGATGCCGATAAAAAAGACTTCGGTGAAAGGTATTTATAATTTTGAAAAATATGTGTATTTATATAACAGGAGGGAATTGTCATTTAGGGGAAGTATCACCCTGCAGTCTGTGCTGTGCAGCTCCATTTGGTAAATAGGGAGTTTTACCTCAGTACCAAATAAGGTGGAAAAAAGTGCATTTCCATTTCTTTGGAACAGTAAACCCGAAGCTTTGAAAAGAGAATTCCTATTGAACACATTTGCAGACGGAGAAGATATTAGAACTAAAATATAATCTATGTTTGGCAATCTAGTTCTGCAATAAATTAAAGAGCATAGAGCCACGTGGACCTTCTTAGCAGGGTATTGGCTGGGTGTACACCTTAAAGAGTTTGTAGTTTTGCACCGCCTTTACCCACCTTAAATGTCATGGTGGTGGTTCACGTCCGGGTAATCTACTCGGAGTGACAAGACAAGCCATCAATCGATGCATTCTCGACGATTTTCAGTGTAATTCATGTTATTAGCAACAACAGTTCTTTCAATTTTTCTGATTCTGATTCTGAATGGTTGTAGTGCAAAACCTCTACTGGGGCATCCCCAGCAAACAAGGACCCGTGATTTCACCTGTTCCGTAAGTGAATTCACGAGTTCAACTGGTTCAATTCACGTGAATTCACTAGATTCTGTGAACAAATTTGGTGTGTCAATATGTGTTTCACGTGAAATCACGAGTTATTTCATGTGATGACACGTACCAGTGAATCCGTACCAGTTCTAACCCAGTATGACTCGTGTCAAGCTCGTTCAAAACTCGTGACAACAGGCAGAACACGTGTATTCACGTGAATACACGTGAAAACACGTGAAAACACGTAGGTGGAGCGGTACCAATTATGAACCAGTATGACACCTGCCAACTGGTTCAGAAATGGTTCCTTGTTTGCTGGGGATCACGCACTAGTGAGGGTGGTCGGTTTCATGATGGCTGGCTTCATGTTATCTGGAAGTGGAATAAGAGTATTTGTGCATGGGAATGTGGAATTAGGTTGGGGTGGGTGGAGAAAAGTACAATTCAATGTTGGGGGATGGTGTGGGTGTGGTAGGGATGGGATGTGGAGGGGGGCTGGGGTGGTGTGATATATTGTCTATTAGAGGTGCATGCCTCAAGTGTCACGTGTGCAGTTGTTAGGTTAATATCCTGCAATGCACCCTTGAAGGCGTCGAGACTGTTGTGGGTAAATACATTAGGTGGAAGTCTTTTCCACTGGGCTATTGTTCGGGGGAAAAAGCTGTATTTATAATAGTTGTGGCAGGTGGATATTTGTCTGTATTTGTGTGGGTGGTTGGATCTTGTTTGACTGTGTCCGGGTATGAGGTATTGGTAGGGATTGATGTCTAAAAGATTGTTGGTTATTTTGTACATGGTGCAAAGTCTGGCCTCAGCCCTCCTCTGTTCTAAGGTTGGCCAGGAGAGGGCAGAGGCCAAGGTGGATCCAGACGTCTCCCAGCTGTAATTGTGGGCCACGAGTCTTGCTGCCCGGTGCTGGACCCCCTCTAGATGGTTGATGTTTCGGATGGTATATGGGTCCCACACCGGGCAGCAGTACTCGAGGTGTGGGCGGACCAGACTCCTATAGGCATATCTCTTGATGGATTGTGGGATAGATTTTAGGTTTCTTTTAATAAATCCAAGTTTGCTATTTGTCTTATTTACTATTTTGTTGATGTGTGGGTTCCAGGAGCGGTTGTTTGATATATCTATGCCAAGGTGGGTTGCTACTGGTACTGTGGTTCGTCATGTATTGTGTATGGGTTGTGTATGGGTGATTTAAATCTGGTGATGTGCATCATTTCGCATTTGGATGGGTTAAAAGTCATTTGCCATGTTTTTTCCCAGTCAGTTAGTCTGTCAAAGTCGTTCTGTGGGTTGTCTTGGTCGGTGTGGTTATTGATCTGTCGGTAAAGCATTGCGTCGTCGGCGAAAAGGTTGAGGGAGGTTCCTGGTGAAATATGGGAGGGCATGTCGTTTATGTAAAGAAGAAAGAGGAGGGGGCCAAGAACAGTGCCTTGTGGGACTCCACAGCTCACGTATACCTGACCTGACTTGCACCCTTCTACCAACACTTCTTGAGTTCTATTGGTCAGAAAATGTTTAATCCGGAGGTGGGTGCTGGCTCTAATTCCGTAGTGGTCTAATTTGTGGAGGAGTCGTTTATGGGGGACAGTGTCGAAAGCTTTGGAGAAATCTAGTTGTACAAGGTCAATTTGGTGGGTTTTTTTCCAGGGTGCTAGTCAGGTCATTGATAGTTGTGAGCAGTGAAGTCTCACAGGAACGCCTAGATCTGAAGCCATGTTGTCGGTCGGTGAGGATGTTGTTGCTTTCAAGATGTTTATGGATTGATGTGGATATGATATGTTCAAGAATTTTGCATGGTATACTAGTAAGGGAGATTGGTCGGTAGTTTGAGGCAATGGTTCTGTCGTTCTTTTTATGGATAGGGACTATATGTGGTTTTAACCAGTCTGAAGGGGGAGTTCAGGAATTTATAGATTTTTGGAATATGATTGTCAGGATGGGTGCAATTGTAGAGGCCATTTCTTTCAGGATTCTGGCAGGAAGAATCAGTTTATCATTTAGATACAGTTTCAGTATCAGCAGGAAGAATCAGTTTATCAGTTTAGAACATATTAAATGCGCTTCTATGGAGTTTGGCTTGCTCGGCGCAACATAATCGGCCCATCCCATGATCGTTCGACGGACAGGGTTCGATCCACACCTGCTCGGACAGCCAGTCGCTGCCACGCCCCACGACCGTCGCCCGGTACAAAACTACGCAACATGTACGGGAGCGCCAGCGACCGATGTCGCTTCAATCGGCGCAGCAACTTGTCTTTTGTTTCGGCAGCGTCTATTCACGCCTCGAAGTGCTGACCCAGGGAATGTCATCGGGCAACCCGAACGTGCTTACAAACACCCCGAACGCTGATGTAATCATGTGTATTGTTATGTATGAATACACAGCGCGATGTGTACATATTGAACTTTGCAGATACTTTATACACTCTGCAACTTGACGCACATTAGTCCCCTTCTTATACGGCCCCCTCGCCATCGGCCTCCCGGATTATACGGCCACATTTCCATTGCAATAGCGTTTTCTAATACAAACTACCTCTCACCAGCGGCCACGTGACAGCAGAGAAGACTCAACACCTTCCACCTGAGAAGTATTCGCCGTATCCTGGGCATATCCTGGAAAGACAGTGTCCAACGCCGAGGTCCTGTCTCGTGTTGGCCTTCCCAGTATGTACATTCTGCTCAGCCAGCGCAGACTGCGCTGGCTGGGTTATGTCCACCGCATGAACGATGGCCGTATCCTACAAGACATCCTCTATGGAGAGCTGGCATCAGGGAAGAGAACCACTGGCCGTCCACGGCTACGATACAGGGACGCCTGCATGAGATATGAAGACGTTCAACATCGATGCAGCATCCTGGGAGGGCCTTGCAGCTGACCGCACGATGTGGAGAAATACCTTGAATCAACACCTCAAGACAAGTGAAGAGAAGCTGATGAACGCAGTAGAAGACAAGCGGATACGCAGAAAGGAGCGCAGCAACTCCAGCAGACCAGAGACCACACACAGATGCGACATTTGTGGTAGAGTCTGTGTCTCCCGCATCGGCCTCTCCAGCCATAGGCGACGCTGCTCCAGCCGAGCAGATAATTAGAACAGTTAGGATGTTTCACCCTTAATTGACATACACACGCACGCACGCACGCACGCACACACACACACACACACACACACACACACACACACGCACACACACACACACACATTAAATTTAATGATTTATATTGTTCACTACTCTCTTATATTGGCATGAATGATAGAAGAAATAATCATTAGCAGTATCCGCCTACTAGGTACTCCCACAATTAAGGAATATGGCTAAATTCGAGTAAAGTTACTTAAAACCATTCGACATGTTGCCTTGTCGCTATTTTTGTTTTGCACGAAAATCGCCAGATATACAACACAATTTTGTACCCAGTCAAATGTCACCAGAGGGAACGATATGGGTACGACATTTCTTGGGTACGAAATTACCAGGGTACTAAAAAACCAGACGCCAACGGAAGTGGTTTAACCAGTATCCAGTCATGCGCAGAATGCTTCCACGTCAGCTTACTGTAAAATCGCCACGGTTCTGATCGTGCTGATTCAAACATCAGCTGTAAATGATAACGTAAATTAATGCAAATATGTTGTTAATGACAATGATAGCGCGCATTGCCGATGGGCTCCCATTGGCAGCGTCAATGCAGGAGGACGAACAGGTATATTGCAACTGCATGTTGTATTTTGCAAGCAGAGAGACGCCATCGGGTAGCTTTCCACTTCCAACAGACCAACTCCAAGTTCCGGCGAATTTGAGCACTGCCCTCGCCGTGACTCGTAGTAATGGTTCAAAATATGTGACTAAATGCAATTCCTGCAAGCCATACCATTCGCATACATATCTTTTGACGGCACTTATGCAGAATTCGGACCCACCTCAAAATTGCCAGTATAGCTGTCTAATCCGTCTATTCTGGATACCTCACACAAACTTTAATCCAGCATTCACAGATATTTATGTTTCACAAATATTTCATTTTGATACCCAAATAGTGCTCCGATTTGTGGCAGTTTGTATGTGGAGCGGTGCATGTGTTTGCACTGTGCACATGGAATGAGCGATAAACAGTTTGTTTATGCCGACCGTGCTGTCTTTTCGACCTGAAAAGTCTGCTTAAAAACGCACAATATTGTGTTAACAGAAAATCTGGGTACTTTTGTAGTTTAAGCCCACACCTCGAAAACTATCAAAATGATCTCCTATGATGACCAAACTTTGCATGGTGTATCTACCTGTACTACGCGTATGCACTTTTCACGTGATCACAAAGTAATAATTAATGCCTAAAATTGATCAAAATGTGTATGTAAATAATGCATTTTCCTCTTTTTTTTAGGTGCGGGCCTAAACTGCAAAAGAACCAAAATCTTATCTGATTCTTCCATAAATTAAGTTTGATATCTAAATAATCCACCAAGATGTGCAGACTTCTTTTTATAAAAGTGTCTTAGGTGAAGTAATAATTTCAATAAAATATACAATGAAAAGCATGTATAAGTGTTGACCTCTTGATGGAGGTTGCTAAGCAACCTGGATTCATCCTTTTTTCTTGTCTGTTTAACACTGTTGATCTGACGATATGACATGTTTGTGTTGTGCACAGGCTGGTCGGGGTCTATTGGAGTACCAGAATCAAGCAAAACAACTGTTCCGGAGAATGAATGCTAATTCCCCAACCAAAGGTAGTTTAGAAACGGGACCCTACCTATTTCAGTAAGTGTCTTTCTGCATACAGTAATACTATCATTAGCCTAGTCATGATATAATCAGAAAGATTATTTAGAAAAGGGACCTTACCTATTTCAGTGTATTCCTGCATACAGTAAGATTGTCATTAGCCCAGTCATATGATATACTCAGAAAGGTTGTTTAGAAAAGGGACACCAGTTGCACCACCCATTTCAGTAAATGTTTTTCTGCTTCCAGTAATATTGGACTATACATTTGATATAATTAATTAATTTACAATTTAATTTATTTTTCTTCTGTTTTATAAAAATTACATTACACAAGTGTAATAATACATGCTGCTATGCAATGCAGATTAAAAAAATAAGTACTCGCCTCCAAAGAGATAATCAAAATATAACTTGTTTGTGTATATCATGCAAGTTTAGTCACTTACAATATATATATATAATAATATCTACAAGTTTTCAGCACAGTTTTGTGTACAAAACAGTAGTTGGTAAATGAACCTTATGGTGTAAAAACAATTGCAGTGTTTCTAACATTTAGCACTTTTGTTTTTTAACCCTCTATTTTAGATAGAAGCTATTAATCAACCTGGATATTGAAACTGTGTTCTTGTCTGTATTGCAGCTACCTCATAGAGAGAGGTGTGTGCTTCCTTGTGCTGGCCGAGAGTTCCTTTTCCAAGCGGTTGGCTTTTGCTTACTTGGAAGACCTGCAGGGGGAGTTCAATTCACAGTACGGGCCAAGAGTTGACAAAGTCTCCCGGCCATACAGTTTTATAGAGTTTGGTATGTTTGTCTTAATATGATCAATATCTAGGCACTGTGCAAAGATATAAGTCATATAACCCAGAGCCCAGCAAGGATTGCATGAAACGACAAGCTGTACATTTTGTTTGCTCAATGTTTGAATGTTGTGCTACTGTTATTAAAACTTTTCTCCCAAATCTGTTAACAGCTGCCTTAGGCTTATCCTACAGGGTGCTTCATCCTACAGATCATGTCATGGTTATAGCATGTTCAATTGTAGCATGCCCTACCAAAACTACATACCTAATATGTGTAGTCAGTCTGTTTTTCGTAGAACAAGCAATGTGCATTACCTTGCATGTCACATATATTCTTCACAGTTAATGAAATGTAGACTTGTCAAGCAAGATTTCGATGTTCTCCACAATTTTCAAAATAATTTTCAGTTACAGAGAATCATATATAATCCAGAAATGGTTTGTTCCAATGTGTAATAACCCCATCATTGACACTGGCATTAAAACAATGTGGCAGTTGTATGGAAAATAAACAAGAGCGACTGGTTTTGCAGATACATACATGCAGAAGGCAAAGAAGTCATACCTGGACTCACGAGCACGACGGAACCTGGGCACTCTCAACCACGAACTACAAGATGTTCATCGCATCATGGTTCAGAACATATCAGATGTTCTACAGAGAGGAGAAGCTTTGTCAGGTGGGTGAAATCACTGTAGGAGGTGTGTTGTCGGTGATTGTCACTAGGGGGATGAATTGTGGGTGATTGTCACTAGGGGGATGTGTTGTGGGTGATTGTCACTAGGGGGATGTGTTGTGGGTGATTGTCACTAGGGGATGTGTTGTTGGTGACAATCACTGTAGGGGGTGTGTTGTCGGTGATTGTCACTGTATGGGGATGTGTTGGGGGTGATTGTCACTGTATGGGGATGTGTTGGGGGTGATTGTCACTGTATGGGGATGTGTTGGTGGTGATTGTCACTGTATGGGGATGTGTTGGGGGTGACTGTCACTGTAGGGGGATGTGTTGTGGGTGACTGTCACTGTAGGGGGATGTGTTGGGGGTGATTGTCACTGTAGGGGGGTGTGTTGGGGGTGACTGTCACTGTAGGGGGATGTGTTGTGGGTTATTGTCACTGTAGGGGGATGTGTTGTGGGTGACTGTCACTGTAGGGGGATGTGTTGTGGGTGACTGTCACTGTAGGGGGATGTGTTGTGGGTTATTGTCACTGTAGGGGGATGTGTTGTGGGTGACTGTCACTGTAGGGGCATGTGTTGTGGGTGACTGTCACTGTAGGGGGATGTGTTGGGGGTGATTGTCACTGTATGGGGATGTGTTGTGGGTGACTGTCACTGTAGGGGGGTGTGTTGGGGGTGACTGTCACTGTAGGGGGATGTGTTGGGGGTGATTGTCACTGTATGGGGATGTGTTGTGGGTGACTGTCACTGTAGGGGGATGTGTTGGGGGTGACTGTCACTGTAGGGGGATGTGTTGTGGGTGACTCTCACTGTAGGGGGATGTGTTGTGGGTGACTGTCACTGTATGGGGATGTGTTGTGGGTGACTGTCACTGTAGGGGGATGTGTTGTGGGTGACTGTCACTGTAGGGGGATGTGTTGGGGGTGACTGTCACTGTAGGGGGATGTGTTGGGGGTGATTGTCACTGTATGGGGATGTGTTGTGGGTGACTGTCACTGTAGGGGGATGTGTTGGGGGTGACTGTCACTGTAGGGGGATGTGTTGTGGGTTATTGTCACTGTAGGGGGGTGTGTTGTGGGTGACTGTCACTGTAGGGGGATGTGTTGTGGGTGACTGTCACTGTAGGGGGATGTGTTGTTGGTGACTGTCACTGTAGGGGGATGTGTTGTGGGTGACTCACTGTAGGGGATGTGTTGTGGGTGACTCACTGTAGGGGGTGTGTTGGTGGTGATTTTCACTGTGAGGGGATGTGTTGATGTGACTATCACTGAGCTAATATCCATTACCCCCTATTCGTATGACATTGGTCTTCATATTTTCCAGCCTTTTATTGTTGTTGCACCTCTGAGAGTGCAAGTGTTCCAGATATTTGGATGCATTAGAAGTTATTATTTTGTGCCGTATTATCAGAACATTTGTTGCTTACAGTTCTGGATGACAAGGCGAGTATGCTAGCAACACAATCGCAGAAGTACAAGAAAGACGCACACTATCTGAACTTGAGCTCGTCGTACGCGAAGATAGCTGCCATACTCATCATTATCATTGTCTTCTTGCTATTCATACGATACTGGGTATTTTGAGGTGTCGCTGTATACTACGTGAACCCGGTGTGGAACGGCAATTTAATTGTTGATGGTTTAGTTGACGATGTCCGTGACGCAAAGGCTAAGCTCAAAGATAACTGGGTTGTCTTGCCATGTAAAATACAGAGGAATTTTATTCCAATCTGAATTACATGTACATGTTAAAAAGAACAACTCTGTGGTACAGTCGGAAATTTCGTTGTGGAAGATTGGTTTCCTGGTGAAACAGTTCAGTCTTAGGCAATTCAACAATTCATGTCGGCGGGTCATGGGCGATACATCTAATGTAACTCAGTGACATTTTTCAGTTCAGATGTATGTATTATATAGTATTGTTACTTCTGCTGTCTAATGTGAAGTTTATGTCAACATTAATATAATCGCTGCGAAGCTAATATTACAATCATTTCAATAGCTATTGGGATAAATTTGTCTATGTAGTAACCTAACTTCTGATGGATGACATACTTTTAAATGTTATGGGTTGCTTCTAGGTCATTGAACACTCCTTAATCTTCAGTCAACAACTTGCAATAATGTAGATATACCATTATAATCAATCTATTTGATTAATAAACACTTTTTCAAGTGAGATATATCTAACTGAATGCAGGCATATAAATATATGTTGATTGTTGAAATTGGTTATGCTTAAAATAAATCATTTGTGGTCATCTACAAACTACATATGCAGAAAGGGGGTAGATGTGATTGTGTACGCTGTGTGTATATGGGGGAGGGGGTCAGACCTGATGTGTACTGTACAAGAATGGGGGCGTTTTCCTATGATTTTTGCATATGTAATTTATAGATGGTTTTAGTGATTGTATATTTATTAGTTATTATTTTGTTTTATGAACATTAAATCTATAAGCATAACATGTTTGTTTCAATAAATCTTAAATACGTCCATCAAGTAAATTTGATTCATATGAATGAAAAGGTGACTAGGAATCTTTTAAGCGTGTTCCCCTTTTTTTTAATTACAGCCTGAAAAGCCAAATTTGGTAGTTGAGAACACTACCCTTGGCAGATATTCTGTGCAGATGGGGGATGGTGGTTTCACACCACTCAGACCATTGATTGAGGGAATGGAGGTTAAATCCCACATGCTACTGTCTTAAAACTAAGGCAGTTTATTCACCTCAAATTCCGTCTTTCAGAAGGGAGTGTAAGATCAGTTGGTCTCTTCTATTTGGTATCTATGTCAGGGTTAGAATTTAGCCTAAAATGAGTGGGGGCCAGCAGGGCCCCCACTTGTCAAAATCTAGGGGCCCGACACAAAAAGTGGGGGCCATGCAACAAATGCACTTTTAAGTTGCATTGTAAATATAACTTTATTCAATGCAATTCACATGTCACAAACATCATTGCTATAGCCTTTGTATCAGCTTAATTAGTAAATACTAATGATAATTGAAAGAGATCAATGGAGGGTTGTTCATTTTTCTCTGAATCAGAGCTGCTTGAAACCTATAGATCTTCCTCTGGGCTGCCAGGGTTTGAAGATGGCAACACAAGGTTGCCACTTCCTGCCCCCCCCCCCCCCCACATCCACAACAGCTTAAGTGACTTGGTGTTCCTGTTCATACACCCCTTCACATTATTTTATTTCTGGTTAAGTCAAGAAGCAGTATTTGTGTAATTGTGTAATAATCAATCTGGCTTGAAATGGAACAAAAGCAAGTATAACTTAGGGTTTTATTGATTGACTAAATAAATACTTTTTAGGTTCTGGTGTTGCAAACAGTACAGTATTACATTGAATATTAAGCTCTAAAGCAACACTGGATTTTACCACTGGTTGGAAGTATCTGAATCTAGTTTCCATTCACTGTTAGCTCATCATAAAATGTAACACAATATCGTAGTTATCGAAATATTTCTCTTTTAACCATGTTTACTAAATTTTATAGTTGATACAGGCTAGACTCTCCAGGCTGTTTTGACTGTGTTTTATTGTCTTCTTCGTTCATCTTGTTCATTTTTACCGCCATTCACGTACTTTAAACAGTATTGGCCATAATCTATTTAAACCAAAGCTTGATGCGTATACCACAGCATTATGGAGAATGACAGTTTACTGACATCGTATGACTTAACAGTAGATTATGTCTAAAACCTGTCTACTTCTAGTAACACAATCCTAGGTCATTAATTCTTTTTCCCTGGCCTAGTTGACAGGTTTGTCCACCTTGGCAACCTCTTGTCAATAAATTTTAGCCCTGATGATTGGTAGCAACCTTCTGCCCCCCCCCCCCCCCATCCCAACCCCAGGCAGCAGCATTTACTGATATAGTGAATAATGACATGTTCTGTGCTTGGCCTTGGCTCTGGGATAGGAAGTTGTCAGGCCATTATTTATAAATAATTATCTGTAGTCTAATGTGTTTGATCTGGGGGCCAGTCGGGCCCACAGACTTTGACCTCTGGGGGCCCGAGAGTAAAAGTGGGTTTTAGAAGTCAAGATAGTGGCTTAGGTAGAACACCATTACTATGCTGAACATCTGAATCCAATGTACCCAAGCCAGATGTATTGAGATTTATTTCATTTATTGGAGAACAATTTAAAATGTACTACATATACTGCTATAAAAGTCATTGGATGGAATAAACTACAACCAAACATGGGTGGGGTAATTATGTGCATTTTAAATTGTTTTTTTTTATAACAATTAGTTTAAATGAATAATTTACAAAACTTCCTGGTAGCTCACAATACATTAATACATGAATACCATCAAACAGAAATAGTATTCAATAAGTTACATTATTCAATATTCATTGCAACTGCCATATGTTCATTTGGCTTTTTCATGGAACATTTAATGTGGAAGATAATAAACATTATGAAATAACTCTTTAAGACTAGAGTCTAAAAACCATTACATGCAAGGCTTTCAAGAATAATATTTGTGGTTTCCGGTTACCTCAGTTACCTGACAAACTTTGTCAATGTAGCCGACCCTATCTTCTTTACAACAGATGACATAAAAGGAAAATACATCACATATTTACCAGCTTGTTAAAAGCAAGCACAAGTGAAAAACAAAACTGCTACCCAATACATCTGGTTATCAAAATACAGGTAGTGTTTTCTCAAACTGGTCTGCTTTACAATATTGCAAGAAAATGCCTACCTGCCATAAACAACCTGCAGGAAATAAAAGGTACTGAAAAGTCTCAAATGTCTTGTGATTGTGTTTTGTAGATAAATAATTTATATTGTGTCGATATATAACTTTTAAATATAAATGCTGCAGCGTAACTCAGAATTCCTCGTCTGACTCTTTATCTGAGTCCCATTCACACGATTCGATAGCTCCCTGTTCAAAGTCTACCTCAACATCGTACTCGAAGTCGGGATCATCTCGTTTCTTACGATTCTTCTCAAAGCTTGCGTCCATGATCTCTTTCTTTCTCTTCAGTGTGACATCATCGAGCTTGTTGAGGTCCTCCTCAGGATCTATTGTGTCAAGTCCTTTGTTCCGCATCACGCACTCATCCAGTGATATTCCGTTGAGACGATCGTGAAGGATCATTATCAGCTTCTCCAACTGAAGCGGAGACATGTGTCGGAGATATTTCTCGTGGCGCTTGTTTTCCTTCATTTCTTGAACGATCCGCGGCACGCCGGAGTTCTTGTTGAAGTTCCGCAGAGGCATCGTTCGTCTGTGAAGTTTACCGACGTCGTTTGTGTACGTGACGATTAGTGCCGGCGGGGTGAACCTCACGCCACATTTCTTGAGAACGATCGATTCTGACATGGTTCCTTTGTAACATCTGCGGCAACCAATGCAGAATATTGAGATACACAATATAGTTAAGCATGCAGAAACTTAACAAGAAAGCAGGTGATGGTTAAAATGATTGATAGGAAAGAGACCGAATGGTTTGCACAAGTATCACAAGGCAAGTGACATTGTAGAAAATAATAACTTGTGACGGAATATGCTGATATCTTCAAATGGTTTATGTCTTAATTTCTTACCAAGTGTGTTTGTTATATCTTCAATTGATCTCAGATGCACTCAACTTAACAATGGATGGACTGAATACTTATCATAATCATTGTGGTTTGTGAACAGATTTTCAGGCACTATCTCCCACTGGTGGTTTGTTGAGCACCGGCAAAGTTTACATAGTATAACAAAACACTTTACAAAAAAAAAATCCAAGATTAGCATACACTTGGCCAACTTATAGTGATAAAGCAGAACATATTTGAAAGCATGAACTGAGAGGATGTATTTATAATGATTATATGTAAACTTATAGATTTTAGTGGATTCATTATCTAAAATGCAAAAAACACCAGATGAATGAACACAGATTACAGTACTTAGTTCTCTGTACTTACATAAATTATTGACCAATGGTTTCATCTGCCATCTTGCGGATCTTCTGAGACATCTATTGAAATTGTCTGCAATGGTCTACCTAGATGACAAAATAATGATACTCAGTACAAGATATGCACAGATGCGACAACATTTATGATTCTATTACCAGTGGTTTCTGTAACAGTCTTTGACTGATACCAGTTTTGTGGCATTCCCACATTTGTCTGTGTTAGCAAATATAACACATAACAAAGAATGGATTTATATTACTGGGGTATCATGTTCCATCGTACACCAGATTTTTGCGTTTTAAGACCCAAATAAATAAGGCAGTGGCTACGCGTACGTGAGCCGTACGTTTAGGCCGTCAGTCTAAAAGTACGGCATTCATTCTGCGCATGCGTATATGCTATTATTTTCAGTTACGTGAGCTGTATTTTTAGCATCTTTGTCTAATATGCGCATTTTTTCCATACATGAGCCTTATCTTTAGTAGCTATCGATTCCAAAAGTACGTGAAAACTGCATGTTATATTATATAAGCTCTACTGCCGTATCTTTAGCACTCAGATCTAAAAGTATGCAGGCGCCTAGGTGAATTTTTTCAACGCGTGCATTCCGTATTTTTAGCAAACAAATCTAAAAGTATGTGAGTTTTTCCGCGCTGGCATATCGATGTACGTACGAACGTGGGCTCTTTTGGCACTCAGTTTCTAAATACGTGAGTTTTTGTGCCTTATATTTTGTTCGCAAGTTGACATATATAGACCTATGGATGTCAGTAAATCGAACAATGTCGATAACATCGTTCCCTCGTGTAATTCCGCCATATCGATGCAACGAGATGGACGCAACATCCATGCGCAGAATTGAAAAACAGATGTGCGCGCATCCTCACGTACGGTTAGGCCACGAGTCTAAAGATACAGCTCACGTACGCGTAGACACTTCGAATAAATAACACTCCAATTTGTGCCAGCCGCAAGCGCAGTGGCCATGTGTTATTTGTGCCATGGAATGAGTGATTAACAGTTTTTTATGATTAACAGTTTGCCAACCGCACTGCCGTCTAGACCTCAAAAGTCCGCTAAAATGCGCCGTTTATAATTTTTTTTTTTTATGAGAGATGATGTTGAATGATGCGCATTAACAGTAACAGTTAAGCATCAAATGTAGGTAAAGACTAGTAAAGATAGTTATAACGACAAACTTGAGGTGGGTCCGAATTATACACAAGTGCAAACGGTTTAATTATCGTAACCTCCAAAACTGCGATACTGGGTTTGCGCCGGGCGAGTTACCACATGTTAGTCACTGACACTGGGTCGACGAAGCCAGCGGTTATTTTAATATTTATCTGGGGCTGGGCGGGGATGTAACATACTTTGTACGGCCTACGGGTACATGTTATACTGTAGTAATACCTTTTCGGTACACGCTAGGGCTAGTATTTGTAATCAGTAAGAAGGCAAGCACGCCAACTCTCAATGCAGGAGATTCTGACGTGTGGTAAGGCTGCAATATACCTCAAATATTAAAGGAATAAAACGCAGCGCACACAACCAGATTTCGGAAGCCATTCGACGCACAGGAAGTGGTTACCGACTGGCGCCCTCTATTGAATAACCAACAACAAATAGGTCGTCGTTAATCCACCATACGGCGCCACTGTTACACTTTTAATATCCACGTAGTATGCTGCATTATGCCTTGTCTTGTTGGAATACTGGCCAACACTCCTGGTGGAGTCAAACGGTCAGGGTTGGGTGCGCATGCTGTTGGGTTTTTAGTCGTGTATTAAAGCTTGTTTGAAATGTTGTGGTTTAGAAATGTTAACTATTGCATCTGGTAGGGAATTCCAGTCTCTTATTGTTCTAGGGAAATATGAATATTTATAGCAGTTCTTGCTGGCATGGATGGTGTTGAAAGCTTTATTGTTTAAATGTCTTGATAGGCGTTGTACGGGCTGGAGGAGGTTATTGACAGGCAAGGATAGGTGTCCATAGATGGCTTTGTGGAGTATGGTGAGGCGTCTGTTTGTTCGTCTGGTTTTTAATTGATGTAGTTTTAATTGGTTTAGCATTTTTGACACACAGCCCGCTTCTCTAGATGTATAGTCGTTGAGACAGAAACGGGCTGCGCGTCTTTGAACCATTTCGATTTGGTTTATAAGCGTTTGGGTGTGGGGGTCCCATACTGAAGATGAATATTCTAAGAGTGGTCTGACTAGGGTTGTGTAGGCTATTGTTTTGATGTTTATGGGGCATGAGTGGAGGTTGCGTCTGATGAATGCTAGGGTGCGGTTTGCTGAGGCTGTTATCTGATGTATATGTTTGTTCCAGTTTAAGTCTTTTGTTATGCATATTCCTAGGTATGAGTGGCTGTCTGTTTCTTGTAGTGTTGTGTTTCCTAGGGTGTAATCAAATTGTTTTATATTTCTTGCATGAGTTAGTCTCATCACAAAGCATTTGTCAGGGTTAAAGTTCATTTGCCAGTCATGTTCCCATTTAGTTAGTTCGTCTAGGTCTTTCTGTAGTTCTTGTGAATCTGATTGGTTGTTAATTTCTCGGTACAGGACACAGTCATCTGCAAACAGACGGACTGTGGAGTGGATATTGTTAGGTAAATCGTTGATGTATATTAGGAACAGAAGAGGGCCTAGTACCGTGCCTTGTGGTACTCCAGACTCAACATGGGTCCAGGGGGAATGTGCACCACTGACCACCACTCTCTGTTCACGGCATGTAAGGAATTTTAAAATCCAGGCATGTATTTTGTTGTTGATGCCATATCTTTTTAATTTGTTGAGGAGACGGTTATGAGGGACAGTGTCGAATGCTTTTGAGAAATCCATTATGATCATGTCTATTTGTGATTTATTATTTAAAGATTTGGATAGGTCATGTGTTGTGAGTATTAACTGGGTTTCAGTCGAGTGTTTACTGCGGAAGCCATGTTGTTTGTCAGACAAAATTGAGTGTTGGTCAAGGTGGTCCATTATGTTGGAGTAGATAATGTGTTCAAGGAGTTTGCAGCATATTGAAGTTAGGGAGATGGGACGGTAATTTGATGGAAGAGTTCGATCTCCCTTCTTAAAGATTGGGGTGATGTTGGCTTGCAGCCATGAGAGGGGAAGTTCACATGTGGTGATTGATTTTTGGAAGATTACTGTAAGGGCTGGGGCTAATTCATTGGCAGCGAGTTGTAATATTCTTGCTGGTACGTCATCGGGTCCTGTTTGTTTTTAATTCGTTTAGTAATTTGGCGACTCCCTTTGATGTGATGGTAATGTCAGGCATAGCTGGTACGTTTGAGTATGGTTCTTCGGGAAAGTTGGTGTTTTCTTTTGTGAAAACTGATTTGAATTGGTCATTGAGGATCTCTGCTTTACGTTTTCTGTCTGGTGGTCTTTAGTTAGGGTTGGTATTCCAATGGTGTCTACTTTTAAGCTTTTGATGTAGGACCAGAATCGTTTTGCTGAGTCTGAACAGATTGATGCAATATACCGTCTGTGGGCCTTTCTTGTTTCTGTGTGTGCATTTTTGCGTGCCTTACAAAATTGTTCATGACTGGCTTGGTTTCTGTGTATTTTATTGGTGTTAAAGGCTCTTTGTTTACGTTTGTGCAGTCGTTGTATACGTCTATTTATCCATGGTGTTTGGTTACGTTTGGTTATTATCTTCGTCGGTATGTGGGAGTTCATTGCTGAATTAAGGGCAGTTAATACACATGCATACACCCTAACCCTTATTTTATGATAATGCACCGATCTAGATAAGTTGTGCGGCTCAAAGCTGACATGATCCTGACCAGTAATACTGCTATGCCAATAATTGAGTTTAGTTATTATG
Organism: Oasisia sp. SBJ-2009; assembly: GCA_964017155.1. Classification (NCBI taxonomy): domain Eukaryota; kingdom Metazoa; phylum Annelida; class Polychaeta; order Sabellida; family Siboglinidae; genus Oasisia; species Oasisia sp. SBJ-2009. The sequence goes on from OZ024859.1 coordinate 12,273,435, forward strand.
TTATATTTATGTTCTTTATTACTATTATTATTATTTCATATCCGTTTTGCTGTCTCAAAGTAATCTTATAAGAGTGGGCTGGTCTGGATAGGCCTTGCGCCCCAAAGCTGACATGATCCGCTGGTCACGCTCTTAATTGTTTGAATGATATACTACATTCACTCACTCGCGATCACTCTTGTACTCACTCACTCTTGTACTCACTCACTCACTCACTCACTCACTCACTCACTCACTCACTCACTCACTCACTCACTCACTCAATCACTCAATCACTCAATCACTCAATCACTCAATCACTCAATCACTCAATCACTCAATCACTCAATCACTCAATCACTCACGCACGCACTCACTCACTCACTCACTCACCCAACATGCTACTGTCTTAAAACTAAGGCAATTTATTCACCTCAAATTCCGTCTTTCAGAAGGGAGTGTAAGATCAGTTGGTCCCTTCTATTTGGTATCTATTTCACAGTAAGTCAAAGATCCCACACAGAGGGTAAATATGTAACCTGTTGTGGATTCACAAAATGGTGGTCACTAATCCGCTGGATCTTGCTGCTGGAGTTGTTTCCCAGTGAGTGTGAGACGCCAAACGTTGGACATACAAGTCGAGAGTACTTCCTAATTGATTGAGTTCATGAGCCGTAAGTATAACCTCGAGAACACGCAGCTTAACACTAGCATCCTACATTCACTGTACATATTTTCACCCTTATTTAATTCCTATTTATTACACATGGCCTATGTCATGTGCCCAGTTTTGACTCCGAATCTGGGCCACCTGTTGTGTGCAGTTAAAAAAGGTGACATGGGATGACAAGTATGACGTAGACAGTAGGTTGAACACATGTTTACCACCCCCAACCTAAATAGTAGTCGGTTTGATAGAGACTGAAAGTAATTCCATACAATGAGGCGTACATGATGGGACTAGGCTATTCACACAGATAATCAGCACATAATTGACAGTTCAGAATAATAATCTTCATTATACTTAGACTAATGAGTTTACTGCTTTAACAGAACAAAGTGTTTAAAAATCTGTTCATGTTTTTTGGAGTCACACGGGCCCAGGAATCCAGTATCTGGTAGAAGTACATCAACGGGACAACTGTGAGAAATCCCAGCGTAATTGGGCCAAAGTCTCCAAAAATGTACAATTGACTAAAATCACTTCTTTTCTCTCTCACATCGTCAATTATAAAGTAAGTCTAATGAAAATGTCATCATATATTGACACGGCTAAGTGCTTTTAGGACATATCAAAATTGACAGCATTGTTAATTTGTAAAATGGCAGAAATTGGCGATAAAGTGCCAAAAATGGCCAAAATTATCCTTCCAATTGAAGTTTCCAAAGTTTGACGCAGTGCCATACGAAAACGGTGTTTTATTTATTCTTCTGCGTTCACTGGACAAATGCAATACATATTGGGAATATACAGCAGAAAACTTAGGTTTAAAACTTGTGGAATAAAAAATGTACACATCAATTTCTACAGTGACCAGTTTTTGCATGTCGAGCGTCATCGGTTTACAGGGATCAATTACATAAATGTACTATTATCTCTGTATGATATCTATACGTGTATGCTTCTGCTACATCTAAATTAAATTATATGCAAAAGAAAATATAGGTTTAGACCTAGATTTAACGAAAATACTTCACGTTTATATTTTAAAATATGATGTTGCGTTTTAGCTGTGTGTGCAGCGTCATATATAGAAATGGCTGCCTTCAAAACAATAAGAAATATACGTCGTTTGTATTTGTACATATTAACCAGCAACCACACTGCTATATCACCATCAATGGCAATAGCAATATTCACAATATTTCTTGCTCAAATGAGGACAAAACCGACACTGGAGCGTGTCCAGCGTAATTGCGTATCCAGCGTCATATGTCGGATTACTAAAAAAAATACTGCTGTGGGCGCAATCTCCCTTGATATATAGGAACTACTATGATCATTGCATCCTTGGCGGCTGTCTCCATGCTGGTGGGTACTTTTTTGTTCTCTACAATAACTATTTGATAAGTTGTGGCCGTTTGTGTACTTTTTCTTATAAAATGATGTAATATGAATGAAGGTAATACTGTAACTTAATAAACGTAGCTCCATTTAACGTTAATTTTATGTAACAGCTATGTTCTGACAAACCAATGAACAATAATACGATAGATTGCTATGTGGGAATGGTGATATATGACCGTCGTAATGTCTAAGCCATTTGATGACGCTGGACACGCAAATTTAACCAAAGGTACGTTAGCCAGACGTAGATGATGTTGACGTGCTACATTTTAGGCTAGATGTGTCTAGTGCATATTGGTCTTCATATAAAAAGAAGGCATTCCAATTACAAACCAGGTGAGCACACTATTATACACAAAACGTAATAATTGTGGACATCTGCTGAGCAAAGGTAAAAAATAGACATAAATAAAAATAATTTCCATTTAAGTAAGACTAATCAATATACCTTTCACATGCTACGCAGTACAAAACAGTATATTTATATATTGCGTTTTGTAAATTTAGCAAGTAATTTTAAGAATAATGGCCAAAGGGCATGATCTCTAATGGCGGAAAACCTTCTGCAACGCGTATGGCTAACATGTTACAGTTCCCGTTACCTCACATGATCTGCCCACCTCTTGGGATTATTTTCGAAAGCAAATAAACATTTCCCAAAACAAATACAGGTTGACTGATAGTGCATTATGCATTTTTAGAATACTCCGTCCACCAAAGTGGCATAGTCATGGCAAGCAATGACACGCGAATATACTGGGCTAAAATCGCGCACCGTTATCGTGAAATACAAAAAGCCTTTCGTTTTTGGCCCATCGTGCTGCTCAGAACCGGACTCATTGTGTCTGCACAAGAGAACTTCCATACCGAAAGCTAAAGCTCAACGAGCGCGCAAAGCTCTAAATGTAAGGAACATATTTGTCCTGAGTTCCTTCATCCTCAAACAATTGTACATATATCTTACTAAATATTACATGTACGTTTTTTCATGTATACATAAATAATTAGTAATGCGCAAAATGTAAATGTCTTCATATAGAGCAAGTCATATCGTAAAAAGATGAATGCCATGCAAGTAGCCGAGGCGTTGGCTATCGCAGAATCTGCAACGGCAACCCCCGAAGGTGGAAGTGTGGAGGTCCAAGCGATTCAACCCATCTCTTACATCTACCACAAGTGAAATACCTACCTCTTGGCAGAGTTTGGCTGACTCAGAGTACGTACATCACTGGGCATTGTGCGTTGTTTTCAAACTCGTTAACCATTACACCATATGTAATATGAAACAAGCTTTGCATGATATACAATTTTTCCTTCGCAAAATATGTAACATACAGCTAAGCAACGATTCGCATACGAGCATAATAATAACTATTATATATATATTTGTCTTATTTTATGTTTTGCATGTTAAATAAGACATGTTTAGTTCTTGTAATAATTATAATTATAGGTCACAGTAGAAGGTTGCTATCTTTTACAAACCATCTGCATGCTATGTTTGGACGCAACTTTCCAATGGCTTCTTCTTCTTCTTCTTCTTCTTCTTCTTCTTATGGTTAGCTCATCACTCTATGTTAGCCACATGTTTGTGACTAGAGTATTGTCGAGCTTGGTTTTCAGAGTTGTCCTTCTCTAGAATTAATGAGTCCACTACAGGTTACACATTTACCCCCTGTGTGGGATCTTTTACTTCCCCTGGCATAGACACCAGATAGAAGGGACCACCGGCTTTCAGTGTCTCTTCCGAAAGACGCAGGCAATGTGAGGTGAACGAAATTGCCTAAGTTTCGAAACGGCGGTAGGTGGGATGGAACCACCGTCCCCTCGATTGACAGTCCGGCGCTCTACCGCGCGACCACCACTTCTACCGCCCGCCCGGTGATATACAATATTATACTTATTTATTTTACACATTAATACTAACATATATTTGTAAACGTTAATTTCAAGAGACAAATACATTTGCGGTGTAATATTAATATTATGTTATAAGAACATAACAATGTGTCATTTTCTCTAAATACAACCTCAACCTGTGTTGTTGTTTATTTGTTTCAGAGAAACCCTGGTGGTGAAGATGAAGTTTCCTAAGCTGCATTCATCAGCAGCTCAACAATTAGCAGCTGATGTGACAGCTGAACGTCTTGCTGCTGGAAAATTTCCCAAGGAGAAGAGGTCATCTGCCCAAAAGAAGCTACTTGCCTTGAAGATAAATACAAAGAGGCTGCAAAGACGTGCATGGCTTTTGGAGAAACATTTAAGCCACACTATCCGAAATGAAAAAAGAAAATTCAGGACAAGCAAAATCTGGTATGACCAACGTTAACATGATTTCGTCAACGCATGTGCGACGTGCTGACATAATAAGGAGGAAGGACGGATTGAATCCTCGCGAAACAAAGAAGTAACAAAGGTTATCGCTGTCCATGAATCAATGGTAATGGAATTGCAAGAAATGTCAGTCAGTAAAAGACGGTCACTCTTTACTGGACGTCACTTAAAGAGAATTCGGGTAGGAAGCATGGTCGCGAGGAGGTTGCATCTAGACCGACGATATATTCCCCACAAAATACTTTAACATTGCTACGTTCATACCATAGAATATCTAAATTCATTTATACATTAATGGACCATGCAAATGTCAATACACACATACACACACACACACACACACACACACACACACACACACACACACACACACACACACACACACACACACACACACACACACACACACACACACACACACACACACACACACACACACACACACACACACACACACACACACACACACACACATTCTTGCATGTTTAAAGTTGTTTCCGTGTATGTCTTGTAATTCATAATTAATGATAATGATTTGGTTTATGTAATGGCATTTTGCGTGTCTAGCGTCAACGCAGAGAGTCCAGCGCCATCAATTGTTAAATGACAAATAAAATGTACGTAGGATCGATATGCTGGCAACAATAGTTTATTTTGGAACTATTGTGTAATTTCTCATTATTTACATTCAATGAGTATAATAAATATCTCTATTAATGTTGTACCTAATGCGTTGTCGTTCTAGTTGTTAATCAAAATACACAAAGAGATGCTACGTCCACAATTGTTAATTAATGTATGTCACTACGAACTATAAATAAACATTATTGTCCATGTATGTGCATGTTTAAAATCGTATGAGTACTTGTTTTATAATTTATAACGAAGGATAACTATGTGTTCAATTAAAGCTACATTGCGTGTCCAGCGTCATAAGCACATACCAACTTTTTAGGCCACAGTTTACCTACTGTCGATTGCGGGACGCCTGTGACAGTTAGCATTGATAAAGATAAATGATCGTGGTTGCTGGTTATGCACAAATAATCCTTCCATATGCTTTTCTGAGATAACTGCACTAATTAAAAATAGGCCGTTCAAAGAAACAACAGTGTGCAAATACTATCACCATAGTAACAACAACGATAAACAATGTGTCCAAGTCAAATTGAATCGTATAACTCTTGATATTTATTAAACGGTATGTACTCTAAATAACACAAGAATATTGTTCGGTTTATATTTAACTAACTATTCAAATTGTACGCACTGTTGTAATGTTTCGTTAATGACGCTGGACACGCGATGAAAATCACGTCTGACTTCTAGTGACTGTCATAACAAAAGTAACACTTATTTCAATGAACCGTTTATGTGACATATGCCTCAATATGTGTACTAAGAGAAAATAAAATTTAATTGGTCAGAATAAAACATTTATTTTTCGACCTGCTAAAACGTAATTGTACATTTTTGGGGACTTTGCCCCAATTACTGGTTCAACCATTCCAACAAGCAAATAAGATCCGCCACGATTGGGTATGACTAAAATCACTCATCCTAGAATGGTAACGAGATGATTGAAACATCTTACTGACATCCTTAGTATTTTTACAGGAGTTTAGAAGTCAAGATAGTGGCTTAGGTAGAACACCATTACTATGCTGAACATCTGAATCCAATGTACCCAAGCCAGATGTATTGAGATTTATTTCATTTATTGGAGAACAATTTAAAATGTACTACATTTACTGCTATAAAAGTCATTGGATGGAATAAACTAATACCAAACGTGGGTGGGGTAATTATGTGCATTTTAAGTTTTTTTTATGACAATTACTTTAATTGAATAATTTCCAAAACTTCCTCGTAGCTCACAATACATTACATGAATATCGTCAAACAGAAATAGTATTCAATAAGTTACATTATTCTATATTCACTGAAACTGCCATATGTTCATTTGGCTTTTTTATGGAACATTTAATGAGGAAGATAATAAACATTAAGAAATTACTCTTTAAGACTTGCAACGATTACATGCAAGGCTTTCAAGAATAATATTTGTGGTTTCCGGTTACCTCAGTTACCTGACAAACTTTGTGAATGTAGCCGACCCTATCCTCTTTACAACAGATGACATAAAAGGAAAATACATCACACATTTACCAGCTTGTTAAAAGTAAGCACAAGTGAAACACAAAACTGCTACCCAATACATCTGGTTATCAAAATACAGGTAGTGTTTTCTCATACTGGTCTGTTTTACAATATTGCAAGAAAATGACTACCTGCCATAAACAACCTGCAGGAAATTCATGCAAAAATAAAATGTACACGTATTCGCGACTTCATAATCTTACTCACATCACAGTATACATCAACATAGAACGACGATAAACACGTTTGAGAGCTTGACGTGAAGAGGTCAACAGCCAGGGTTTGGTTACGTCACGAGAACAGCAGAAATCACCAAACTATTCGGCAAGGCGTAGTATGTGTGTTTGAGAGGGGGCGGCGCTAAATAGGTGGGTGTGGAAATAGAGTTAGGTTGAAGAAGTCTAGGAAAGGACGCCAGCTTTAAGAGCTTTGTGGCGAAGTAAGACAGAAATAAGTGTGGAGGAATACAAAGAACGTCTAATGACGATTACCAGCAAGTCCCTATCAATTAATGGTCTTATCGTACAAAGTACGAGGATTAACCGAAAGTCCTATATTTAGCAAAGAGAGAATATAAAAATACAGCTGTTTAGTTCTTGATTGTCAACGTACAATAGACATAGACACTAAAAATATAGCTTCTGAAATAAATCTATGATTTATATGCATGGAAAGTTAATAATATTGATTTGACATAACTGTCTGAATGGAAACACTATTATACAAATTCTGTGGTGGTGCATTCGGGACAAATGCACACAATCGTATTAAAAATACGGTTCCACATTGATCAATTCAAAAATAAATTAATGTCATCCCGGTTTTTATTGCAATTAAAAATAAAATGTAAAATTGCTTTCATAATTTTTTTTTTAATATAAAATAGGAAATTCTTTAGAAAATACTGTAAAATATGAAAATGTTTGCTGAACCACACTGAGACCCCAATAGCATTCATATGTTTGCAAATATTTGTTGGTACGCATCATTAACAGAACAATTAGTCTCAGGTTGTTGTTAATTTGCCACGAGCTATATTCAAGATACAAGAAGGACAAGTATATAGTTTGGAGATAGGTATCTTCTCAGACGATAATTGGCTGCTCATGCTACTTCGAAGAAATATGTCTTGCCGAATTGCGTTCCTTCGTGTAGCGTGTTTTCTTTCGGAACGTTCGTGCCACTGAAACAGTCAGGGCGATTAAAGCTTCCCTGTCCATCTTCCGTCGTCATTTAGTCTTTTCGGGGGTGAATCTGTGCATAAAAAAAGAAAAGAATCAGCTAAGCGTCCCAAAGTAAGCGCACATAAATATAAACTAACAAAGCGAATGTCAGAAATGCCACCTTTTCAGTAAGACGACTGCTGTATCAATGGAGGCAGAATTTGCCATGTTTATGGATGGCATTCAAGTGGTTATTATATAGCAATCGTTCACTGTACCGATTCCTGAGACACATAACACCCGCATGAAACGTACCACTTTGAAATCACCGACCGTTCTTTTCTGGCAAAAGGAAATCGGATATATGCACCGGTATGACCGTGGCCTTTAATGAGCTTTAGTTTAGATCACTTCCGGTGCACATACCTGCGTAGGACACTTCACTTCCGGCCGGCGGAGGAGCCGTGGGTCCTTGCGTTGGGTATTGTGACGGGGCCGTGCATTGGCCAGGCAGCGGCTGCTGCTGTGCCGCCTGCACAGGGTTCACCATAATCACTTGGCCGGCCGGAGCTGCGTAAGCGACGACAACCTACATCCGGACGGAGAACGAAACAAAGAGTTATTATCGCCGTCACACGTACCTGATACATGTCTTATGTACGTGTGGCTTCACCGCTTTGAAGACGCCTCGTTCCCCTTCCGAAGGAACAGGACAATCTTATAACGTACAATAAAACAAGGTGAACCGAATGATTCTGCTTGACATTATGGGCTGTCGTTTTGTCGATAGTTGTAATTGTGGTTCAAATTGCAGGTGCTCCCAGCGCTCGGGAACAGTATTCCTGAATAGACAGTAGACATATCAATATTCATTTACAGTTTTTCGTGAACATGAGAAATGAGGTCGCCGTGCGGTCGATACTGTCATCTCGCTAACGCCATTGATCTTGTTTTGTCGTTAAGTATAACTTTGGCATGTACAGTAGTCGAGAAGCCTGAAGTTACACCTTATTCACACAACGACGAAGGTCATGCATGACATACCATTCCCTATGCCATGGGCTTTATAATTTAAGCATTCATCATTGCTGTGGCACTGTGTCAAAGGTATTTTGATAATCTAAGTAGATGATTTCTAGTGGCGATCCATTGTCTACTCAATTAGTGATATCTTCCACACACATAACCGATCTCGATCTCAACCTCGTTTTTGGAAAACCACGTTAAGTCATTTTCAGCAAGGAACTTGCACCATATGGTCGTTAAAAGGTCTTTCTAATAAGTTGCAAATCACCGATGTTAAATTAACTGTCTCAAGAATCTGACTTGTCTCTCGAATATTAAAAACACAACGGTATGATATTTTATTGAAAACTGTTGCGAGCGTTATGCTGATTTGTTCTACAATTTCCAATTACATAGTTGGGTCGAATTCTATTCACTCCAGGTGATTTATTTGCTTCATATAATAACATTTTCCTTCCTACAACTTTCGGTGTTACAATTAACTGTTCTAAATAGTCTGAATCTTGAATTTAGCATCTGGTACGGATGTTGAAATAATATCTGAACTGTAAAGTACTCAGTTATGTTTTCTGCCATTAAGAATCCCTCTGTTATTATGTTTCCATCAGTACATGTACCTTCTATAGGGCCAACCTAATTTTGAACTTTCTGTTTGCTTCGAACATACGCATAACAATTCTTGGTGTCAGGTTTTATTTTACAATCTGTTTTTTTCTTAGCTTCTCTGATTTATTTTTTCAGCTGCAGCTACCGAAGCTGTCAACATATCTCTCTCTTCCCTGTCCGTCACCCTCCCCATCTTCTCCTCTCCTCTCTTCTTTCCCCCCTCTCCTCTCCTCTCCTCTCCTCTCCTCTCCTCTCCTCTCCTCTCCTCTCCTCTCCTCTCCTCTCCTCTCCTCTCCTCTCCTCTCCTCTCCTCTCCTCTCCTCTCCCCTCCCCTCCCCTCCCCTCCCCTCCCCTCCCCTCCCCTCCCCTCCCCTCCCCTCCCCTCCCCTCCCCTCCCCTCCCCTCCCCTCCCCTCCCCTCCCCTCCCCTCCCCTCCCCTCCCCTCCCCTCCCCTCCCCTCCCCTCCCCTCCCCTCCCCTCCCCTCCCCTCCCCTCCCCTCCCCTCCCCTCCCCTCCCCTCCCCTCCCCTCCCCTCCCCTCCCCTCCCCTCCCCTCCCCTCCCCTCCCCTCCCCTCCCTCTCCCTGCCCGTCTCCGCCTCCCTCCCCCTCTCTCTATGTATACTGTACCATGCTGTTTACTACGCTGGCGGTAGACAACTAGAACTAGTGAGACGACATACCACTGGAGCCTGTCTGCGGTCACAGCACATGGTTCGACAACACAAGGCCGCCGACCAGATGGACGCGATGCCCTCGGCCAGGAACACGACGATGAATACGTATATAGTCGGAACGATGACACCTGACTTAGAACAGACGTATCGGCGAATTAGCAAACAAGTAGACAATACGTTGTTCATGGCTCCAATATTTCATTAGACGGCAATAAATACACTTACTATGGAGAAAACGTTGACCATATTTCGCCCCGTCTACAACGGATGTCTATGGATGACACCGAGAGGTCGGTTCAAGAACAAAATTGGCATAACAGGAAAGTACTGTAGAGGAGGCCATATACACCAATCAGAGCATCCGCCACGAATTGAGATCAGGAATACTACCTGCTACAAACAGATCATTCTGCTCTGCCGAAATCTAAGTCGCGTCACATGTCGATAGTGTGTGAACTGTGAACACGACCCGCTATAAACCGGGTCTAAACAACATCGCATATGGTTCAACGTTTGCCTCTATGTAAGTTTATTTCTTGCCGTCTTACTAGACAATTATTTGCAAGTGCAGTTGCCTGTTTAATTTGTCAGTATCTCGAAACTGAGCTTACAGCATCCTCACAGTTGTGTCTACATTTCCGTTATACTGAATCACCGATCGTCACGTGATACTGTTGCCGTCATCAAATAACATCACTTCAAATACTGTTGCAGATAACTTGTAGCATACGTCTCTGCAGCTGTCTCTCTCGAATCTCAATGGTTTCATTGAACCTTCTTCGCCACAAGCTGCTTTCTGTAGCGTGCACTGTGGTGATTTTTGTCGTGGAGTTATTACTGTTGTTGACACAGTCTTCCTGTGCCACTCTTGGAACTGATGTCCTACTATCACACACAACGTCAAGTGACGACAAGGGGTGATTCAGTGTAGCCATGGCGACGGCGATTATTCACGCACGCACACGCACGCACGCACGCACGCACGCACGCATATACACATTGAACTAACTGAACCTGGACTGAATCTGCGTGCTAGAAACTGCAATCTTTGTTTGCTTGAGATAAACACGACGCATAACAACAACACCGTGACAACATCGTAACATGTCAATTATGCGGCTACCCTGCTACAATCATTCTACTACAGTGTATTAGCGAATGAGACGAACTTGGTTAGAAATATCATGTAGAAAAACTGAAACTTTATGGGAATGTATTATGCGTTTTGCTGACTATTATGTGGAACATAATAATAATGACAATAGTAAGGTAATTTCGATTGCGCATAAATCCTTGTAAACAAAACTCGGAGGCGCGTGGTCTATCCTCCCCATGGATAGACACCCTGGGGAGGAATTCAGGTGGATACAATATTATGCGCGCAAGCTTTTAAATGACGGCGGAATTGTGTAATAGTTTCAAATATTCGTAATCCTCTTTAGAAAAACATTGCATTCGTGCATTCGAATTTTAACAGATCTGCAAAATCCGCCTGGATTAATACCTATACGGGCGGGTAGCGTGTACTTACTAATATCTCTCTTTGCGTCACCACCAACGTCAGCGTCACGCCAACGACGGCAAATCTGAAGAACACGTAAGCGGCGTAGAGAGAGGCAATGATCGACATCACCATAAAGGCGACAATCTGAAAAAGAAAATATTGCATTAGAACAAATCTGGTCACAAATCTTGTCGCGCTCATAATAACGTCGTATGCGTCGGCAACTAAACCGTTATTTACATCACAGTGGCCATTTTGGATTTGGCCCTCTGGCGGAAGATGCCAGCATTTTTGAGAGGGACCGGGGAGTTAAATATTTTTTTAATTGGTCTGTAGAAGTCAATTCAATCGTCAAACCTTAGTAGCCACAGAATGGTCACGAAAGTGCAATTCTGTATTCAGCAGTGGTTCTCTACTCATGGGTCCAAAATTCAAATGATCCACAATTGAGTCGCCAAGCTATTCCGAGTGGCTCGCCAAGAGCCTCCCGTTACGTTAGAAACTCTTCTTATTGTCTTGCTTAGTTGCACCAGATGGATGTGAATGAATGGTTTATGCTGTTTGACGAATTTGAAACATAACATGGCTATTAAACAACGTTTCGCATTCAATTGACAACTGTGGACATTATTTGTTTTGCACGAATTTTGTTTGGGTTCGTCATATCCCGATCAATGTGGCTATGTGATAGACAAACATTGTCGATTATCTTCACATCGAACCCTTCAAATTACACTTCCACACATACATGAAACAGTTGCAGATGCAATATTTCAACCAACGACGCTCTCACCGGACAGGTGGTCTTGGCTTTTCCTGCAAAGATGCCCACAGATCCAGCGGCGATGAACTGTGAACAGGAAGAATAAGGACTATAGGAGATACAATTTAAAAGTGAGTTCATATATAATGAAGGAAAATCTAAGCCCAGTGTTATTCAATAATCTCGTTACTACTGTACAAAAATGTATTTGAGTTTGATCCAATCATGGCTGAGTTTACCAATTGTGATACCCTTGATAAGGGGCGCGGGCAACATACGCGTCGATTAGGTAAAGTTGGGGAACAATACACACACACACACACACACACACACACACACACACACACACACACACACACACACACACACGCACACACACGCACACACACGCACACACACACACACACACACACACACACACACACACACGCACACACACGCACACACACACACACACACACACACACACACACACACACACACATATATATATATATATCAGGATGGCCAATTTTTTTTAATCAACCATGCATACGGGGTAAAAAGATAAGATTAGGTGAGAACATAACTGTGCTAAAAATTCAGAGAAATCCATTGAGAGGAAAAGACCTCTCTCCGATGGTAATGGAGGTGTGGATGTTGTGGAGAGTCTCCTTCATGATGTTTTCCAGATAGATGTTGAACACAATTGGAGAGAAGAGGTAACCTTGGCGAACTCCAACTGAGGAGTGGAAGAATTCTCCGTGGATGTTAGTAATATCATCATCATCATGCTGTCGGTCGCGAAGCGACAAAGACTGCTTCCATCACTTGACTCTTGCTCTCCATTTGTCTCTCTACTGTGAGAGTGATGTCCAGGAGTCGATCTTTATGTCTCTCAGCTTCAGGTTTCTCTTGATGGTATCTTTGAACCGGAGACGAGGGCGCCCTCTCTTTCTGTGACCAGAAGACAGTTGGGAGTAGAGAACCTGCTTCGGTAGCCTGTCTGATGACATCCTCATGAGGTGTCCAGTCCACCGGAGATTCTTTCTGATCAGAAGATCTTCCATAGATGGCAGCCCTGTCCGTTCGAGTATTTCCTTGTTTGTCACTTTGTCCATCCAGGTTATCCTCATGATCGAACGCAGATGTCGCATCATGAAGGCGTGCAACTTTTTCACCTGTCGTCTGTACACTGTCCAGGCCTCGGCTCCGTATAGGAGGGTGGACAGCACAATTGCACGGTATATCTTGCCTTTAACCCACATGGACACATGGTGGTTGTTCCAGAGTCTCTGGCGTAGTCGGCCGAAAGATGCACTAGCCTTGGCCATCCTCCTCTGTATTTCATCGTCAATGCATCCGTCACTTGATATAGTGCTTCCGAGGTAGGTGAATTCCATAACAGAGTTCAGCTTGTTTCCATCAACCATGATATCCTCCTCTCGGGTTCTTGTAGAGTTGGGTTGGTACAGCACCTCGGTCTTCTTGATGTTAATCTTCAGGCCGAACTTCTTTGACGCATTGGAAAAAGATCCACTATTTTCTGCATCTCTTCAGCAGAGTGTGCAACCAGTGCACTGTCATCTGCGAATAGCAGCTCCCTCATCAGTATCCGTGTAGTCTTGGTCTTCGCTCTGAAGTGTGCGACGTTGAATAGGTCAGCGCTCTGTCTGGACTGTATGTAGATGCCATCCCCCATGTCTCGGAAAGCATTGTCGAGCATTGCTGATAGGAAGATGGAAAAGAGCGTGGGCGCCAGTACACAGCCTTGCTTGACCCCATTTGTGACCCTGAACGATTCCGAGACTTCCCCTCCAACATTAACAGTCGCCATCATTCCGGTATGTAGTGCCTCGATCATTGTTGTGAACTTCTCTGGGCAGCCATACTTCTTCAGTAGCTGCCATAGTCCGGTCCTCCCAACTGTATCGAACGCCTTACTGAAGTCGACAAATACCATGTACAGTGGTCGGTCCTGCTCAATGCACTTTTCTTGTAGTTGTCGGAGACAAAATATCATATCCACGGTGCTCCGGTTACCTCTGAAGCCACATTGTGTCTCCGGAACTACCTCTGGTGTTAGGTGGGTAGATAGTCTGTTGAGGAGGATCCTGGCGAAGATCTTGCCTGCTATGGAAAGAAGAGAGATTCCTCTATAGTTCCCACAGTCTGTTCGATCACCTTTCTTGTAGATGGTTATAATGCTTGCATCCTTCCATGCTTGTGGTACAGAACCCATCTCCCAGGCATTGGTGATTAGTTGGTGCAGTCTGCTGAACAGATTGTCTCCTCCATGCTTCCATACTTCTGCAGGAATTCCATCTCCTCCAGGTGCTTTGCCATCTTTCAGGCTGGCGATTGCTCTAGCTATCTCATCCATAGTTGGAATCTCATCAAGGCTTGTCTTGGTAATGCGCTGCGGGATGTTGTTCAGAGCTTCGTGATCTATGTCGCCAGGGACGTTGAGTAGCTTCTGGAAGTGTTCACTCCATCTTGCCACAACTCTCTTGCTGTCAGAGAAGGTTTCCATTCCGTCTGTTGATTTTAGTTGAACAGGTCCCTTCTTTTTGGGTCCCCACACTTCCTTCAGTCCATTGTAGAAGCTGCCCATTCCTCGTCTGGTGTTGAGTTTTCCTTCTCCTCCCAGTGGGCGAGAGCACTGTCCATCTCCTGCTCAAAACTCTCCCTATGGCTGATGGTACTTGGTTTTGCAGTGTTGAGCTTGGTCGGCTTATTTGTCCCTTGCCTGTTGTGCTTTTGTCGTATTCTGAAAGCCACTTTTGATCTCAGCATCTCAGCAGTTTGCTCCACGCATGGCTCGGGTGCTATGGATGTCCATCTTATCCCGACACCTCGTGATGATGAAGTCGATCATATGCCAGTGTTTGGAACGAGGATGGTGGTCTTGCGTTCATCCTTCTGCTTGAACATGGTGTTCGTCACTATCAGTTCGAACTCAGAGCACAGAGCCAGTAGAAGTTCGCCATTGGAGTTGCATTTCCCAATCCCATGTTTGCCCATGACCAAGGGCCACTTGTCATTGTCTCTTCCTATCCTCGCATTGAAGTCTCCTATCAGCAGTAGCTTATCGGTATGAGGGATGCCCCTGAGCACACTTGTGAGCTGGTTGTAGAAGGCCTCCTTGTTTTCGTCTGGGTTTGTCATTGTCGGAGCATACACGTTGATAATTGTAGCAAAGTTGTCCTTGCTCAGAGGTAGTCTCATCGTCATGATTCTGTCACTTACTGGCCGTGGCATTTCTGTCAGCTTTGTGATGATATCCTTTTTGATAGCAAAGCCCACTCCGGCCTCCCTTCTTTCTCCTTCGGGTTTGCCACTCCAGAAGAAAGAGTATTCCAAGTCGTCGAGACTACCAGACTCTGAGAACCTTGTTTCACATAGGGCGGCGATGTCGATGTTGTATTTGGCAAGTTCCATTGCTACTAGTGCCGTACGTCTTTCTGGTCGGTTAGCTCCTTCTCGGTCGAGGAGAGTCCTGACGTTCCATTGTCCAATTGTCAGTAGTTGTCTTCTTTGTCTTCTTCTTCCTAGCTGATTTTCCACTGTCGACGGAAGATGAGGTCGAGCAGCGCGGTCCTTGGTAACCCGGGCGACGGCCGATCCGGTATCATGTTTCGTGCAGTTGTACATTTCATGGAAGCTGCTAGCAAAAACTTTTGAAGTACCGCTGGCTTTTGCAAGTTACTAGCGACACTCTCTCGGGAAACAAATAGAGGTCTCACACCGGCAAGAACATGTCAAGACAGGCGCAAACTATTTGTCCCTGCAGTGGCTGGTCGAGAGATGTTGGGAGTTCCATACACCAACCGCCCTTGATGCTGCCACAGTGACATGGTTTTCTGTTTAGGGTTTGCTCCCTTAGCCTTCGGTTCTGACAAGAACCTATACCACAAGGCAGTGGTTTACAACTCTGCATGGCAGGGGCGTCAAACTCCCTGAGGTATTGCAATACCTTAGGTACTGCAATACCTGCATACAACATGTTAGTAATATAGTAGGATCCTATCGTGGGTACATTACCGCTCTGACAAAACAGAAGAAAAAAATCGGACAAAACAGAAATACCACATAACAAAAATGGACAAAACAGAAAAAAACAGCGTCCTATCTTTTTACATGGCGAAAATGAACAAAACAGACAAAACAGAAAAAAACCCGGATAAAACAGAAAAACCCGGACAAAAAAGAAAAAACCGGACAAAACAGGAAAAAAACCCGGACAAAACAGAAGAAAAGAAAGCGGACACAAAACAGAAAAAACCCGGACAAAACAGAAAAAAACTCGGACAAAACAGAAAAACCCCGGACAAAACAGAAAAGTATAGGACAAAACAGAAACAAAAACATAACAAAAACGGACAAAACAGAAACAATTCCTATCTTTTTACATGGAGAAAATGGACAAAACGGACAAAACAGAAAAAAACGGACAAAACAGAAAAAACAAAACGAACAAAACAGAAAAAGAAATTACGAAAACAAAACTAAACTAAAAACCGACAAAACAGGAAAAAACATTAAAAAAAACCCGGACAAAACAGAAAAAACAAAACAACGTCCTATCTTTTAACATGGAGAAAATGACCAAAACGGACAAAACAGAAGAATAAAACGGATAAAAAAACTGGATAAACAGAAAGAAAGAAAAAACGGACAAAACAGAAATAACGCGGACAAAACAGACAAAAAATACAAAACAAATCCGGACAAAACAGATCAAACAAAACAAAACCCGACAAAAAACAGAAGAAAAAAACAGACAAAACGGTCCCGTAAACAATTGGACTCTTCTCTGTTTAGTCAAGTCGATGTCTTTGAATGGAACCCTTGTCACGCCTTTCACGAGCACATATGCATATCGTGCATACATCGAAACATTGTTGAGCCACGGAGCGGAAGCCAAAAACAGTCAGTTAACTAGCGCACACTGGTTCAAAGACACGATACATGGATGCCACCGACGACGAAAACAAAGATCTTCTAGAGAGAAAGGATTACGTTGCTGGTAGTCGAATCATCGATATGATGGGGCGCCTACAAGTCGACCTTTTCTTCCAAGATCGCTATTTTCTAAATGGCGTCGACGTAAAACTTCATCTGTTGCAGAGCAAGAACACCTTTGCACTTACGGCCGGCGGAGTCAATCCAGATTACAAGATAATTATCGCCGAAGCGGTTTTGTTTGCCAGGAAAGCCAAACTGAATCCTGCCGTGCGTATTGGTCACGTGAAAGCACTCGAGAAGGGGACGGCCAAGTATCCCTTGAGAAGGGTACAATGCAAGGTGTTTTCCATACCGCGAAGTGCTATGTCGCACACACACGAAAACATTTATTTGGGCGTCCTACCGAAGAGAGTAGTGTTGTGTTGTGTGGACAACGATGCCTATAACCGGATGTTCACCAAGAATTCATTCCATGCCAAACACAAAAAATGAACTTTCTAGCCTTGTACGTTGACGGTCAGAAAGTTCCGGCGAAACTTCTGCAGCCTAAATTCGGTGCTGACGGTACCTATATAAGACGTTACCTTAACCTATTTGCTGGAACGGGAAAGATGTTTTAAGACGAAGGAAACGATATCCCGCGACAGGATTTTACCCTGTTTGATTTTGATATCACACCGGATTGTTGCGACGGTCCCCATTTCAATTTACTACATAAAGGCAACCTGCGAGTGGAAATGCATTTGGATGATCCGCTCGAGAGCAGACGGTCAACGTCATTGTCTACGGAAAATTCCAGTCTGCATGTTTTTCACTAATGACGGGCGTGGAGAATATTTCGACTCTTACGGCTTGCCATCTCGACAAGGGGAATTCGTTGACTTTCTAGAGAGCAACTGTGCGACTTCGAATTTCAACGAGAAAACACTTCAGAGTCCGCTGTCTAACGTGTGTGGACAACACTGTGTCGTGTATTTGTTGCATCGATGTCGAGGCATCCCCGCGAAGACGATTGTGAACGGTTTCGGGAATGACCTCATCAACAATGACTGCCGTGTATTTAACTTTGTTAACAGTTGTATGCAATGTCTGCGTTGATGACATTTGTTAAGTGTTGTATGCAAAGTCCGCATTGCTGACTCGATATGTGTGCATGTATCGCCTTAATTAAAATAAAGAGTCGACACCATTTTGTGGGTTTGCAACGTTTTATTTACACACTTATATACCAATGTATTCCATTTGACTACAAGTTACAAGACTAACTTAGTTAAATTTGTGAAAACACCACCTGTCTAATGCAATGAAAGGCTGAAGCGTTACAAAATGGAACGAGGTTAGAACACAAACTTAGTAAATGTAAAAACTTGACAAAAGTTATCGCATCGAAACACTAAAAGTTATGTTATGACTATGGTCGAAGCCTGAACTGGTCTGCTATTTTCACGGAAGTTGTGATTTGTGTATATATATATATATATATATATATATATATATATATATATATATATATATATATATATATATATATATGGTAGGAAGCGTCTGATTATATTGCTGACTTAGTAAAATACGACAATGTAAAAAGGATGTCAGGTCGAAACGAAAGAATATTTATTTAGATTTTGCTACAATCATGTCATAAACATAAAAACGTCATAAGTTTATCCGAAGTAAAAAAAAAAAAGTTATCACACTAACTGTCAACTTGCTGTGTCTGTCAACCTCCTGTGACTGTAAACAACCCGCGTCTGTAAACTTGTTTGTTTTGTTTTTGTCTGTTTTGTTTTTCCAGTTTTGCCTGTTTTGTCTGTTGTTTTCTGTTTTGTCCGTTTTTTCTTATGTTTTGTTCGTTTCTGGTTTTTTGTCCGTTTTTTCTTCTATTTTGTCCGTTTTGTTCATTTTCTCCATGTTAAAAGATAAGACGGTTTTTTCTGTTTTGTCATGTTTTGTTTTGTTTGTTTCTGGTTTGTCCGTTTTTGTTTCATTTGTGTCTGTTTGTCCGTTTTTTCTGTTTTGTCCGTTTTTGTGACATATGTGTCCTACATATTGGACATGGTAGCGACGCGTGAATTACAATTTTGTATTGGTGGAAGACCTGTATCACCTACATACTGGACATGGTAATGACGCGTCAACTACAATTTTGTATTGGTGGAAGACCTATGTTTCCTACATACTGGACATGGTAGTGTTACCATCATATGAATAATCGTGCCCATACTTGTCTAGCTAGGGACAGTACGTCGTTTTATTTTTTTTATTTATTGCTGGTTACCTAGCAACCTGTACTTGAACCAGTGACAGGTCTATTTACAGTAGCGGAGCACATGCACGTCACACAGTTGGAGATAGGAAGGTCGACGGTTAATATCTCCTACACCTTTAATTGACGCGGTGACTTGCCGTAGCGTGGTGGACCAACCACTCGCAATCATACAACGTCGTCAACTGAGCTAGCGTCCCTCAATGAGAACAGAGAGCAACCGACTGCCCTGGTCGGGGGCGGCAAGCTTCGGTAGATAGACAAGCACCGTGTTGCACCCGCACTGGACATGGAGGACCAGGTATCTTACTAGCATACATGGGACCTAGCTTCCAAGAGAGCAGGCACACTGCATAGGGCGCTGCTGTAAGTCCTGTTTGGTATAGTTTTAAAAAGGCACAATAACTTATAACCTCCGCTCCAGTTACATTAGCCCACTGTTATATAAGATAGATAAGAAAACAATAACATTGCGCATGCGCTATGATGCCTACATGAGGAATGTGAAGAAAATGACCCAAGTGGTCTACGTGTACAACGTGATGATAATAATTGACCTTACCGTTGGCCTTTATTTTGTAACCTTCTACCCTTCCTTCCCAATAACCAATCAAAACACTTCTTCGTCCGCAACAGCCAATCCAAACATTCGCTAAGATCGCCTCTTGACATTTTTACTATTTTTAAAAGTAGTTTAAAAATAAGGCATGTATTTGGGGTATTAGCTGAAGACATATCCATCAGATGGATCCACTTATTCTTTGACCTAGTTTCTAGTTCACCACCTATCCGCCAGGGGAAGCTACATGACCCTAACCCCCATTTGACACAATTTAAAAAATTAGATGTACGAATTTGGACAGTACTAGTTCGTGACATGTCCGTTGGGGCGCCACCAGTTCACCAAACTATCCGCTACGGGCGCCATTTGACATTTGACCTTGACTGTGACCTTTGCCTTTCCATCGCGGCAAGCGCGGTAGGGTAACCACGGTAGGATCCTACTATACTACTGATGTTGTATATATCATTCCTTTTTTTTACACATAATTAAAACAAGAATTTGCCTCAGAGAGAAATCTGAATGCCAATGTTAGTCATGCTATTTTCACTATACACTATGTGTAGCATGTGTCACTGTTTAAGACTTTAAATTATGACTGAATACTCTTTTCTTATGAACAAATGTGTCAGATAGTGTAAGGTTATCCATTTATATTCGTGAATAAACTAAAACATAAGTTCATACAAGTTTCCATTTTTTCCCCGCCGGGATGTCAACTTTGACCTTTATCCGACCTTCAGCATCTGATATTGACCTTGAACTGAAAAAATAACATCATAAATGGATTGGGATATACCCCAGTATCTCTAGAAAGAGATATTACACATAATTCTAATGCAACTGGTTCAAAAGCCTTTTTTTAAGATCTGACCATTGGCCATCTTGGATTAATGCAAATTACCACCTCTCTCTCCCTCTCTCTCTCTCTCTCTCTCTCTCTCTCTCTCTCTCTATATATATATATATATATATATATATATATATATATATATATATATATATATATATATATATATATATATATATATATATAACCATACAGCAACGTTAAGTTTACACGAATAAGCCCATAATATATATATATATATATATATATATATATATATATATATATATATATATATATATATATATATATATATATAAACTTACCGTTGTTGTATGGTTATATATCAGTTGGGCTATATGCTTGCAAATATTTTTTATGAAATGAAAAAGTGGGGAGGGGGCATTTCATATGCTGTTGCCCACGTGGAAATGGAATGGACACGTCACCTCGCTCCCCCCCCCCCCCCCATTGACTTCCATTGTAAGCACAGCTCCCACGGTTTACAGCCGCGGTGATTAACGCGAACACAGACAACTGATTACAAAACGATCCTAATTGAAGAAGCATAATAGGCCCGCGAAAACGTCTAGATTCCACAAAGTAATCAGAGTTTTGCAATGCAACAATTAATTGGTCCGACACGCCGTTCACTCTCCCCGCTTTCATATCGAACGCACCTAATCGTCACAGCTGGAAAGAGCAAAACACTGCCACTGTGATCTTTGATAAAACTAATAAAACGACACGTGGAGTAGCCTACTTTAGCAGGCCTAAGACCACATTTGTGTTTTCCATAGACGGCCATTATAACGTTTCCTTCATTTCCTATCGAATTTAAATAGACCTGTTATCAAAAAATTCACAGCGTATTTATCCTCCACTGGTAGCCGTGCCGTGGAAAATTCGTGAAATTCGAATACCTCAGAGTCACACAAACCACGTTTAAACATGACACCCCTTCATTCCTGCTAGAATCAGACAGTGACCTATTGTTTTGACATCACCAATCTAAATGATACATGTATCAATACATATGTCCTCACAGAAATTCAGACAGTCTGCATGCATAATGCTATCTATTTAGGGTACTCTTTGGTCATGGCGGACGAACACGTCATTGTGGTGTTACATCAGCAAATAAAACGGTTATGAGTCACCCGACACTGGGTGTAGAGTGCAATACAATTCCCCTGGTGGGTGGATGAAGTGTCCATTTGGAATAATAAATTTGGACAAGTTTAGTTTAGTACTCCATAGCAAACACAACGTATGGAAAACATCTGGTCTTTTTATACATTTTCAGCTTTGTGTAAAACTGTCTATAAACGTATGGACAAATTGTGCTCTTTATAGACATTTTCAGCTGTGTGTATAAACGTGAAGTTAGTTGTTGATGTAATAAACCTGTTAAAAAGGTAAAGGTAAGTTCTTATATAGCGCAGTATCCAAACCTCAGGATTGTTCAACGCATTTTACACTTTACTTCCATGACAGACCTGTTCACTCAGACATCATCTCAACTTCTCTGGGAAACATCCCGCCATATGCTACAATTAATGCGCGAAGACTGCTCGTACGCATATCCACCACTGTCTATAGCCAGGTACTCGTTTATACATCTGAATGAACTGGAGCAATGTAGAGTCAAAAATTTGTCTAAGGTCTAAGGTTTTAACATCGCTGCTCAGGATTCGAACCCGGGTGCTCTTAGTCTAGATTCCAAAGTTCTACCCTTGGGCCACTGCGCTCTACTGTTACCATTTACTGATGTGTAACGTATTCTAACAAATATTTTTAATAAAAGGTATTGGGACCCTGTGTATATATATAACACATGTAATTATTTTAGTAACCCGGTCACTCGAGATCTTACAGTTACAAGCATAAACTGTAGGGCACATTCTGGAAGATCACATTCTAGGTTTCCTACGTGTACTTTACATGTATTTTCGCATACCCGTCATTGCGTTGGGAGTGACCTAGTATGCGGATGCTGTTAGTTACCTAGGCAACTTATCGGTTTGTCTAACTGCCTTCGGGTCACTGCTCGCGTGATCGACGCACTTCCAACTGTCGCGGCCAACCCGCAGTCGCATACAAACTATGGCGTTCGTTTGCGGTCTTGAGGATTTGTTCTTGCACCAAACTTCATTACATATGTATACAACTATATACTACTCACAATGCCGCCGAAGACGAGGTGGCCCATTATATCGGACATGACCCCAGTAAGCCCGACTTTGGCCAGGACGGCGACGGAAAACACCACGACGATCACGCCTACTCCGATCTGTATTCCGCCGAGGATGAAGGACGGTCTGCTGGCGTAGTTCGGGAAGATCCCAGGAGGATCTGCCTCCTGCGTGACGACCATGTTCGTATTTGTCATGGCGGTGTTCGCCATCTTTGTTGCCTCACTTGCCGTGCCGAACGCTGAGCTGCGTGCAGTGGACGTGTCACTTGAAACGGCCAATGACCCAGCAAAAGCACCGGTAGCCGCGAACGGAAAACTAGCACGAATATATTAGCATAAACAGGTCGTAACCGAGGCAGACCGTTTGCATCAGTTGCCTCGTTTGTATACTGGTGATGACGTGTTTTTTTTATGCGACATCGTTTAACGGTGCCATGCACGATAAAGGTCGAGGTAAAGCAATTAAGGAAATATTTGCGCTTGGCACACGCATCGGAATGGCCATCATACACATAACAATTATTTTGTGATGGACCGCTACTGGATTCGGTTGTATAATTACAAACAATTGCATGCGAGACCGTACTGTTTCGAAATAAGCACTACCGATCACATACACACACGCACACGCACACGCACACGCACACGCACACGCACACGCACACGCACACGCACACGCACACGCACACGCACACGCACACGCACACGCACACGCACACGCACACGCACACGCACAGGCACACGCACACGCACACGCACACGCACACGCACACGCACACGCACACGCACACGCACACGGACGCACGCACGTACGCACGCACACGCACGCACGCACGCACGCGCGCGCGCACACACACACACACACACACACACACACACACACACACACACAATTAATACACCAATTACTCTGAACCAAGTGATGTGGTCATGCCACACTTACACGTGTATTTTTTCAGATCAGTGGTTTCATGGTCCTCTCCGTGATTACATCTATCGCCGCCATCTCTGCCTTCTTCGTGTGGATCGTCCAAGCCGATGAAGTCGAAGAAAAATATCAACACACCGGACATGTAAGCATAAACAATTTATAAGTTCTCCACAATTTACTATTCAAAATATTGGCTAAGCGTAACCGTCGCAATAGTACTAATGTCTTGCATCAGGAACTGAATATGCTTAAAGCTCGTGAATGATATCAATTAAATCACTTTCCTTGGCTACTTCACCAATTTTATAAATGTAATTGGGAGTTCATGAACAGAAGTTCGAGACAGGAAAATAAGCTACATATATCTAGATATAATCATAGAACTGGACAGGACTCCATAAAACTAGTAGGAGCTCGACTTCGGAATAATTTACCAGTAGCCATTCAAAATTCTAAATCGATAAATATTGCTAAGCGTAAAGCTAGGAGCCTTAAAATTGGCATTAATGAATATTAAAATATAATTATATTTTCTATGGAATTCGCTAACGATATCAATAATATTGGTATATCATATGTAGCTGTAAATTTAGAAAGTAATTTCCATGTTGGACTACACTCTATTAGTTTAATTTACTGCGTAGTCCATATTTTACTTATCTGATAGCCACCTCATCTGTTTTACGGTACTTTGGAATCATACCTTGTATCATGTGGATGTGGATAAGGAAACAAAATGACTTAATTACTGACTTACTATTTATTTGATTAGGATGTGTTTGTCTCTTGTAACAGTTGCACAAAGTCACACCCATATGCCTACTCAGTCCTAAATCGAATTAATTACACGTGCATTTTCATCTTCGCCTATTTGACCGAGGGGGTCGTCAGCATTTGGTCAGCCGTCATCGCGGGCGATGTTACCTGCTGCAAACAACGCCACCCACGGTTAAATGACGAAGTGTAACGAACTCACTGACCTCTATAAAACTGGATTGCTAATGCCGCATTTCTGTGTGTGCTGTCACTTGACGCCACGCTCCCCCGCAGCCGCCATGTTGATATGATATATGCCACCTGCCATGGGCGGGCTATTCAGTTGTGTGTGTTTCACGAGCCGTATTCATGTCGAGCAGATAAACTACCCAGAGATAAATGACGTAATCGCCGATAGTAAATTACTACAGAATCACGTGCCGTTATCCGGCGGAGAGCGTTACCTCCGGGTAGGAAGGCTTAACCGGGCGACGTGAATACGGAGCAGCAGGTCTATGTGTTGATATTGTAACGTACAGTCACCGTGTAGTTAATTAGTGTAGCTTACTTAGTAGTAGTAATTAGTGTAGTTTAATCAGTAGATGTTATATTATATTAACGATCCGCGCTTCAAAATTAGTGAGGATGCTAGTACACGATGGTCATAGTGTTCTTACACTTACCTCAGTAATTGAGTTTGATGTATAGGGTACACACAGTCTAGACACTGCTACGGCAAAGATCCGCTCAAAATGACTAGAACAGTAATAACTCTGGAACAATAGTGTTTAATCATCAGTGATGGAAACACACTCTTACCTCTCTTAACTGCTTACTGAAACAATATTATTTTGGATGTTATGTATTATAATATAATAGGCACTGGTTATATAGACACCAAGTTATGTGTCATGTTTATGGTTCACCATCATCATGTTTAAAAAGTTTATGTTTGTGCATGTTGTGCTTTGCCAGTTTAGTTTATCTGGTTATGAATGTTCATGATATACATGTTCATATTTCTGTCACTGTTCACATTTCAAATTAGTTATTTCCCATGTTGTATATGTTGCAACTTTTATATATGTTATATTTGGTTCTTTTGGATATAAGTTACCCAATTTTCTTACATGCATGGAGCGCTGACTAACTGTCCCGTTTTTGGTTCTACCTGTGTTGAACGCTAATGTCACTAATGTTATACGTTTGTCAGATAAGATGGAATTTGTGTAATAAGTTTATAGCAGTACCTGTTGTAAATAAATTACAACATGATCTACAACAAGCCCAAGCGCAGTTTCTTCTTGTCAGACAAAGAAGGATAGTCGACCAACAATTCAAACAGTGGCAGCCAATAGTCTACGATGAATCATATTCAATCATGTAATTCAGGAATAAAGGATATATATCTTGTGTATGTGTTTTGTTTACATACGGCAACATTGGCATAATTCATTACATGTGTTTGTTTTAAAGGTATGCAACTCAGCAAAAGTGTGTGAAGCTGATGTATGCGTAGGCATAACAACAAACAGGCGGCTGCTGGGATCATGTTTGGACCCAAACCACTATTCCAAAATGGGGGTGTGGGTGTGAGTTTGGGTTAGGGTTTAGGATTTTGTTTAGGGTTAAGCCAATGTTCTATTATATAGAGATCAGTGGTAATACGTTTTATACAAGTAAATTCTGGCTCGATCCCCAAAGTCGGGTTTCCATTGTTACTGCCATTCTGGAATAATGGTTTGGTCCATATCCTGCAGCACCTGTCTCCACTGAAAATAATAATAATACAATTTCAGCGTAACTAGTTTGATTCCTAGCGTCATAATTGCCATTATGAATAATTAGTAGTGCCATAACAAGTGTTAGACACAAATAATACTAGCGTAATGTTAAGAAATTGGTAGCTGAAGTTGAGCCATTTGACATTGAAAAGGTATCAGATTGCCGGCGGCTGGGACCCACATGGCGGCGGCTCACCAGTCCGGTGATCTCGGTTTTTCGCGATCTCGGCCTGTTTCGGTGAACTCGGCCAGTGATCTCGGCCTGTGCAGCAGTGATCTCGGCCTTTAATTTGATAGCCAGTGACCTTGGCCCGTACAGGGAGTGATGCTCACGAAGTGATATGATGGTACAGCATATGTATCAGGTTGCAAAAAATATGCAATGCAATAAAGAAGCTGTGACGATCAGTCTTGATTTCGTTCTTATTTCTTGCCTATTGATAAATCCTCAAGTGTTATCATTGAATGTATTGAACCTGCAATGCAATAAAAAAAGTTGTGATGATCCGCCGCGATCTCATTCTTATATTTGATTCGTGTCCGTTGGGAAGGTGCCAACGTAATCGACTTACATGTGTTGCTTAAACTAGCTATATTAAGCATATCTTTCCGTTTGTCTTTGATTTATGGGCTGTGTGAACGTATTTTGAGGCACGCCATAGTAATCGGCTGTCTACTCGTACATTACGTTATTGGGCAGATTCCTCCTTTCATGCTTTTATTTTGGTGGGAAACTGCGTGGGAATGAGCTTACAATGTTGCCTGACCACAAACAGTCGAGATTTATACAACAGCAGGCTGTTTATGCACATGTGGTAGGAATGCCGACCTCAGGAGGGTGATTGCTCAAAGAATGACAGGTTATGGATTATCCTGTGAATTTTCAAAATATCACCCCTGATGACAGAACACAATTGGAATGGCACACCAATAATCATTCATGGGCTCGCCGGTATACTCAGGGTCTAATTAAGGTTTTCACCACATGGGGTATAGGGGGCTCTGGTTAGGGGTACTACCTTTGATGTCTGGCATGCTGCACCTTTGGGTGGACAGGCATCATTGGTCTCCATCCATCCTCTAAATCTCTCACATGTGGCTCCAAGCGCCATGCCCCGGCAAACCGCTTCAGCTGGCGGACCAAACCATGTGAGGGGGTGGTGTTAACACGGCACCACTGGGCGAAGGACCTCCTTGACGCAGGTCACCGGTCAGGGCGGAAGAGTTCCCAGACGAACTACAACGACCTCGTGTTCGCGACCAAGGCGAGCCACCTAGATGGAGGACATCGGCTGTGGTCAGGCATGGAGAGGGATGGGCTCCGCCATGCGACATCTGCCCTAGATACACCACATGATGATGACAACCACTACACAACCCACACCGGATCGGCCGTCGCCCGGGTTACAAAGGGCCGCGCCTTCTGCTGGATACCAGGGCGGAGGTGAAAAGTGTGCGACTGATATACCGGAAAACAAGATTAGTGCCAGGAGCAACATCATCACTGGCACATGGAATGTAAGAACATTGAGAGAAGCAGGCAAGTTAGAAGAACTCACTCACGAGATGACCAGATACCGCTGGAACATCCCAGGACTCTGTGAAATGCGGTGGAAAAACATCGGAGAGACATCCACCCAGGAAGGACACAAACTATTCTACAGTGGTAGAGACGACAAACACCAACAAGGCGTCGGGTTCCTCATTCACAAAAACACTGTGAACTGCGTCATGGGTTGTCGGCCAATCTCCAGCCGACTTATCACCATCCGCCTGAGGGCAACGCCATTCAACATCACTATCATACAGGCGTATGCCCCAACATCAGACTATGACGATAACGATGTAGAAGACTTCTACGAACAACTGCAGGAAGTCCTTGACCAAACTCCAAAAAAAGACATCCTAGTGGTGCAAGGCGACTGGAACGCCAAGATAGGAGAAGATGCTTATGAGAACTGGAGAGGCACATGTGGAAGATACTGCAACACCAGATCAAATGAGAGAGGCCTAAGGCTCCTTGAATTTGCCAGCTACAATGACCTTATGCTGGCGAACACCTTTGGCCCACACAAAGCATCCAGAAGAGCCACGTGGCACAGCCCAAATGGAAAGTACCACAACCAGATAGACTACATCATGGTAAGGAAGCGCTTCCGGTCCAGTGTGAACATTGCCAAGACACGGAGCTTTCCTGGAGCTGACATTGGAAGCGACCATGAGCTAGTCATGATGACCTTCAAACTACACCTGAAGAGGGTCAAGAAACCCAGCCACACCAGGATCAAATTTGACCTTGAGAAGCTGAAGGACCCCGAAGTAGCAGAAGCCTTCCACGCAATGATAGGAGGAAAATTTGCAGCGCTCACCATTCTGGACGCTGATGGTACAGACATGGAAACGTTGATCGACACCTTCAACACAGCAGTGACCAACACCGCCAGTGAGATCCTTGGCACACATCGCCCAGTCAAGAAGCCCTGGGTCACAGCTGACTTACTTGATCTGTGCGACAAACGAAGGGAGTTGAAGAAGAAGAAGAAAGATGCAGAAGGAATAAGGCAGTACAGGGCAGTTAACCAAGAAATCAAGAAAGGCATGAAAAAAGCAAAGATGGACTGGATTGAAGAACAGTGCCAGGACATCGAAAATAACATGAAGAAAAATAACAGCAAGAAAACTTACCAGCTGGTGAAAGACCTGACCAGCACAAAACAAGGACGAACCACCACCATACAGGACAAGGATGGAAAATGTCTGACTGAAGAACAGGACATCCTAACGAGGTGGACCGAGTACTGCTCGGAGCTGTACAACTACAGAGCCACAGGAGACCCAGAAGTACTAAACGTCCCTCCAGCAACCGACAACGACAACTACCCCATCCTTCGCGAAGAAGTGGAAGCAGCGGTGAAATCGCTCAAGAAGGGGAAGTCAGCAGGAGCGGACAAAGTCCCAGCAGAGCTGGTGCAGGCAGGGGGAGAAGCCATGATAAGCGCCCTACTGACTATCTGCAACAAGATCTGGCAGACAGGGGAGTGGCCCACGCCGTGGACCCAATCTCTCATCATCACCCTCCCCAAGAAAGGCAACCTACAGCTATGCCAGAATTATCGTACCATCAGCCTCATCAGCCACCCGAGCAAAGTTATGCTGAAAATCTTGCTGAACCGACTGAAGCCGCAAGCGGAAAAGATCATTGCCGAGGAACAAGCTGGCTTCAGACCAGGACGCAGCACAACAGAGCAGATCTTCAACCTTAGGGTATTGTGCGAGAAGTACCTCCAACACCAGCAAGACCTCTATCACGTCTTCATTGACTTCAAAAAGGCATTCGACAGGGTATGGCATGCAGCACTATGGGCCACCATGAAGCATTTCAACATCAACGCCAACCTGATCAGAATGATACAGAACCTCTATGAAAAGGCCACCAGCGCAGTCTACCTTAACAACAGCATAGGGGACTGGTTCAGAACTACCGTC
>OZ024859.1:12308469-12318469 GCA_964017155.1 Oasisia sp. SBJ-2009
GTTAGATCATGTCACAGAGAGCCTCCAGATAAAACTGCTAATGCAAATTCACCAAGAAGGTGGCAGCACATTCATCAATAGATTTGAGAATGTCACGTGTAATATCACATGAATCCGTCGACACGCCGTCCAGCCATTTTGAAGAAAAAAGCTATTGTTCCTCATTTTGTCCTCATCTTCAAATTACCTGTTTGTGTATGAATAATTCATTTCCTAAAGGTATGGTTTAATAGGCCGCTTATATTATCTTTATTATTATTATTATCGACATGTGTCATGTTGCTACCCTGTCGAACTATCAGAAATACTTATAACAATGCTAAAATGTGCGGCGAATAGCAAATAATAATACATTATATACTATACGCACACTATTTCTCTCTCTCTCTCTCGCACACACACACACACACGCACCCACCCACACACGCGCACACGCGCACACGCGCACACGCGCACACGCACACACGCACACACACACACACACACACACACACACACACACACACACACACACACACACTGGAATAAAAACATGTATTTATCTTATCCATAGCTCCTGCACGAAAGACTAACGGCCGAGGACGTATGAGAGGGGGAAACGATGATCGCCAAAGATACCCCAGTCCGGAAAATGCTCGAAAACAGACAGGCCGCTAGAGCAGCGCGAGCTACAGGATGCAGTAGTAAGCGAAAACTGTCACTCACGAAAGACAGCTCTCGTCAAGAAAACAAAGTCAGTGGAATGGTTCTGCTTAGTATGTGACGAGAATTACGCCGACAGCAGGTTGCATGAACAGTGGATCCAGTGTCAGATGTGCCTCAGTTGGGCACATACTGAATGCACCTCAGGCGACGACACATATCTGTGTCACTTGTGCGACTCTGACAGCGAGTAGGCCTTATTCGTCAGGTTCCTGTCGTTGTCGATCTGATGATATATGTCATACTAGTCTTGTTTTTAATTTCGATTTTCATCTTTCTTTTTAATTTTATTGTGGAAAGGAATACCTAACGAATGTGCATAATTGCCCATTGCATTCACAATGTACGTTACATCAGATATTTAGTTAAAACATGCAACTAATTACTGGGCCTACTGTGTTTTGGCAATTATAAATAACCATCACATGTTTGTAATCGAAATGATTGTTATTGCAATTTCTGGTAATAAAACTAAATGTTTTGTTTGGTCAGATACTGTGTTTAAAAGCTGAACTCCAATACGGAATATACTATATATGCAATGACACATCGTTATTATTAAGTCTCAAATAATGTATATAGCTTACAGAAAGCAGTAGCATCAATTGGTAATTTTATGTTGTGTTACAACTTACCCCAATGGTAAAACATACGTATTACAACTTACCCCGTACTCTGTTACAACTTGCCCCGTATATAGGACACCTCATATAATACATCATACCGTAAATGTGAAATATCCCAGACAATTAATTATCTACAATTAACTGCGGGATATATGTGAGGACCTTTGGCATAAAAAAAGTTTCGATCGGTTACGAAACCCTTCCACAATCCTGAAATATGTTGTTTTTGTTACAACTAGCCCCGGTCTCCCCTACTGGGTTTATTTTGTGCTGAATCAAAATCGACTATTTTGCATGCCTTGTCTCTACAGCATCAGTCGACATAGTTATTATAAATAATAAGTATTATATGTAATCTCCGTATATATTTCAGGCTTTACTGATCTGCACGCAGACTTACACCTCCGTTGCGTCAACTCAATCATAGAAACAACTGCGTATTCCAAGATGACAATATACAATTGTGATCCACCATATTTCGTATTTCCCACAGTTACCATACAGTGATGCATTTCGGGAAGAAACGTCACGATGACGCTGTGCGTACAACTATTATGCGTTTGAAGCGAAATTTAGTAAAAACGACGAAGGAACACATTAACGGCGCCAGGCCTTTCCGCGAATATACCGCCTTCTCCGAGGGGCTGATCAACACCGATTGTCTACACCGCCTTCTCCGAGGGGCTGATCAACACCGATTGTCTACACCGCCTTCTCCGAGGGGCTGATCAACACCGATTGTCTACACCTCTTCAATGTTGGCCACGCTGTCGCCCTCGATTACGGTTTCAATAGCGCTTGTGCCCTCGACTTCTTTTTCAATAGCGCTTGTCGATTCTTCTGCGATTGCCGTCGGACGTATGCGTATGTCTTTTTGCACGCCTTGGCTTAGGCAGTACTCTAAGTGAATCCCGCGTTGCTTACAGGACTCGTTCAGCAGTTTCTGACCGTCCTCTAATAGCCCCACGGCGTAGGCGTTTTTATCCCGCCGAGCCCACTCGAGTGCCTTTGTAAAGGTGTCGTTCGCCAGCAGGTAGTCCTCGTGGCGCGTTGCTGCGTGACCCAGCAGGAGCCACGCCTGGAGCTTCCACAGGTTGTCGTTCGTCTGAAATTGAAAACGACACAAACGGTAGCGTCGATTACACAGACTCCGTGAGGTGGCAGCACTTATTTATCCCTCAACTCCGCCAGGTGGATTTATGTTCTGCCGATGCTACCACCAGGGCGGCCTTACTCCAGTAGGGACGCTGATTGGTTCTAACATTAAAACTAAGACAACTTTTATAAGTTAATATGAAACATATTCAACATTGAACTTATATTCAGACAAAAATAAATACAAATTTGCAGTTGTTTATGAAGCAGGAATTATGTCAAGATTACCCAGGCTCTGTGACGTGGCAGCGCGGTTTAGCACGGATAATATTCAAAAGCTGGCTAAGTGACCAGACTCTTCCAGGGTCGGTTAGGCGAGACTACACAAACGCTTAAGCTTATATGATCATCATAAAATTATGAATAATAATGTAACATTGACTTAAGACTAGCCATGGTGTCGTTCCGTTTTGAGTGTAATGCACGTGCGTTGAGTAGACGGTCACTGAAAGATAACTAGGAGATTCCGGTGTCAGAACCTATGTTGAACTAGCCTCGGTTACCCAGACTCCGTGAGGTGGCAGCACTGTTACGCCCCTCAACTCCGCCTGGGACATTAATGGGCTTAAATTTCTACATCCGGGTAGCCTTACCCCAGATTAGGGTAGAGACGCCGATTGACTCTCAGGCCAACTATGAAATTAAAATTAAAATAACGTTATACGTTATTTATTACAAGATAATAATATCACATGAAAAGTATTCAACATTGAACTTATATTAACACAAAAGTAAGTACAAATTCAAATTTACAGTTGTTTATAAAATAAGAATTACGGCAGGATTAACCAGTATCCGTGAGGTGGCAGCATTGTCTAGCCCCACACGGATAGCATACCAATTAAATAAGGATACCTTTTTTATATCAAATAATGGTGTATTATAAAAACTATTCAGAATTAAACATATATTAACACAAAATAAATAGATATACAAATTTGCAGTTGTTTATAAAAAAAAAATATATTACGGCAGTGTCAGTGAGGTGGCAGCATTGTATAGATCACGCGGATACCAAACAAAAGCCGTTAATGGGGCCAGACTGTCTTCTCGGCGTAGTTCCGCAGCCGACCGACAGTCGGTTAAGCGAGACTAATGTTGAACCTGCTACAACACAAGGGTCGAGGAAAGTCCTGTGGCAGCCGGTGTGGTATGATCAAAGAAGCAATGACCTGCGGTGTACGTAAATTTCACAATTATCTGTGGGGTCTATCTACACGGACCATAAACCACTCTTGGGTCTGCTAGGAGAGTTAAAACTTATTCCGCAACACTCCTCTGCTCGTTTGTAAAGGTGGGCTCTTCTCGTGCAAGGCTACGACTATGAGCTCGGAACAAGCATTGCGAATGCTGGTGCATTGAGTAGACTGTCACTGAAAGTTAAGGTGCCAGAACCTGTGTTGAATTTGCTACAACACCCGGAAGAAGGTCCTGTGACAGCCGATATGACCAAAGAAGCAACGAAGACTGATCTGGTTCTGTCACGAGTGTTGCAGTATGTGTTACAGCAGTGGCCAGAGAAGAACATAGCTGCAGAAATGATGCCATTCTACAGGCGAAGACATGAACTGTCTTGAGAAGATGGGTGTATCCTGTGGGGTACAAAAGCCATTGTACCCACCGTTCATCGCTCCAAGTTGATGGAAGAACTACACCAGACACACCTTGGAATTTTGCGAATGAAGAGTTTGGCGAGAAATTGTGTGTGGTGGCCATCCATGGATATAGATCTAGAGACGATGGTAAAACATTGTCTTTCATGTAGGTTGATTCAACAAGCACCTGCAAAGGCACCACTCCATCCGTGGGAGTATACAGCAAATCCATGGAGCCGAATGCATGTAGACTCTGCGGGTCATTTTTTGGGACGCATGTTCCTAGTGGTTGTGGACTCACACACCAAATGGTTGGAAGTGTTCCAGATGCAGAACATAACGAGCCGAAACACAGTTGAGAGACTGAGGTCTTGTTTGGCCACTCATGGTATGACAGATTGTATTGTAAGTGACAACGGCCCGACGTTTACAAGTGATGAATTCCGTGAATTCACCTCTGCCAATGGAATGCTACCGACACTCGTGGAGCGTCTACTCGAGAAGACGTCCCTGCTCGAGTCGCTGGTCGTAACACTCGAACGATCGAACCAGCAACTTGTCTCCTTGATGGGCGAGCAGAGCCAAGAAATACGAGGCCTGCGAGAAGACATCGCGACAGGCAAGCGTCCAGACGGCTACGCCGACGCCAACGATGGGAGACCACAGGCCGTGACACTGCTTGTGGGGAACAGCCTGCTACGTGACGTACACGTTGATAAAACGTCCAGTGGCAATCCCATCAAGATTCGAAGGAAGTCAGGCGCCACTCTCGCCGATATCGAACAAATGATCGATGACGCGGCTAATACGGAAACCATCGACGAAATATTCATCGTTGGTGGTACACACGAAACAACGAGTGACGTCAGTGCAGAACACATAAAAGAAAACATCGCGCAACTACTGCGGAAGGCGAAAACCGTGACACCAACCATCACGGTGAGTAGCGTACTGCCGTCGAAGCGTCGAGCCAATCCAGACAGACGAGCCGAAGTCAACATGAAGGTGAAGGAAGCATGCAACGAAGTCGATGTCAAATTCATCGACAACGACGCAAATTTCACATTCCGGAACGGGGCTGCCGACGACGCGGCTTTCCAGAGAGACGGGCTGCATCTATCTGAGAGCGGAGTTGGCAGATTGCTGTTGAATCTGTCTCTCCCAGAACAGCCACCGAAACAGCACAAACGCCAACATCAACAACAACACCGACACGTGTCAAACGCAACGAACCACGACCGATCGCCGAACGCAACAGTGGCACCTGACGGTAAGTGGACAGTGGTTAAGCGTCGTACTCGTCAGTCGATGGGCAAGTGTGCCAAATGCGGTGAGACGAACCACGTCACTGCCACCTGCAGACACCCCGACAAAGTGTTGTGTCGTCAGTGCGGGGAAAGAGGACATAAAGAAAAGCATCACACCCGTGATTAGGAAATGGGCCTAAACGATCTGGCCATGGAACTTCCCCTGAACACACAAACCGAGAACTCTGATTCAACGCGGCTTTGTGTTCCGAATCCAACAGCGGACAAAATACGCAAATGGGATCTGCCTTCCTTAATTAATTTAAATGCCAGATCTTTGAACAGTGAAAAAGTGGACGAATTGCATGTAACTGTAGCAACACATGATGTCTCAATTGTATGTGTTAGTGAGACATGGTTTAAAGACTATATGGATTCAAGTAGCCTTACTATGCAAGGGTTTTGCTTAGAGAGAAAAGACAGGGGTCATGGACGAGCCGGTGGTGTAGCTTGCTACATTAGACATGATTTAAAGTATAAGAGATTGAATGATATGGAGGTTGATGATTTAGAGGTAATGTGGATTAAGGTTATGCCAAAGAAAACGCCTCGAAAATGTTCATGTATACTGGTGGCATGTTTATATTATACTCCAAAGACGGAGTATTTAAAAATACGTGATCATTTAATCACCAGCATTGACACTGTAATGCGAAAACACCCAGAATGTGGTGTGATCATAACTGGCGATTTCAACCAGTTGCGGGATAACTTTATGAAAACCCACTATAGATTTGTCCAAGTAGTTAATGTTGTAACACGTGGACAGGCGATATTAGACAAAATATGGACGAATATGGAGGAGGTATACACCCCACCTGTTACTATCTCCGAACTGGGGTCATCGGACCATAACATGGTTTTGCTTAAACCTAAAGCGAAAAGCTCAGTTGATACTGGATGCGTGACACGGTTAACCGTAAGGTGTATGGGGCCAAAAGAAAAAGCCACATTCAATATGGCTTTATCAGCCATTAAATGGGAACCCCTATTTAGGCTTGATTCATGTGCAGATCAATATTCATATTATCAAACGGTTATTAGCAACCTGATGGAAATATGCTTTCCTACTAAAGTTGTTACGAGGCATACGGCTGATAAACCATGGGTTACAGACTGGTTCAGAGACTTAGTTCGTAAACGACAGCGAGCTCACATGAGTGGTGATATGAATCAAGCAAAAATATTGCGTAATAAGGTCAACCGAGCCGCGTCGAAACTTAAGTATAATTTTTACCAAACACAAATTGCAGCAATGCATGAATCGGGATCCCACGATTGGTGGAAGCATATGAAAACAATAATGGGACTTAAAACAAATGGCAATTCATGCATGCAAGGTCTAGCTAACAAAACAACGGATGGTGATTGTGGCTTACTGGCCAATACAATGAATGATTTCTTTGTGTCTGTGAGTGACCATTTGCCTCGGTTAAATAAGAACCACAAGGTGTTCGACGTTAACGAGGAACTGCCGGATCAGTATGTGATAAGTGTATATACTACTTTTAAAGCTTTGGAGAGTGTTAAAGCCAACAAGGCTACTGGGCCTGACAACATCCCTGCATGGGTGTTAAGAAACTATGCAAATGTTCTCGCCCCTCCATTAACTGCTATTTTTAACAATTCACTAAGAAAAGGTGTACTCCCTATGGAATGGAAA
The DNA here is from genome assembly GCA_964017155.1 of Oasisia sp. SBJ-2009. Lineage (NCBI taxonomy): Eukaryota > Metazoa > Annelida > Polychaeta > Sabellida > Siboglinidae > Oasisia > Oasisia sp. SBJ-2009. The sequence continues at coordinate 12,315,518 of OZ024859.1, forward strand.
ATGGCCAATGTAATACCGTTGCCAAAAACAAGCCCCCCTGTGTCGATTGAAAAAGACATTAGACCAATTTCACTAACTCCAATAGCTGCCAAGGTGTTTGAATCAATAATAATGAAATGGGTGGATGAAACAATTGAAGGTGAAATTGATGCTAAGCAATTTGGAGGAATTAGCGGAACGTCCACAACAGATGTTCTTGTCGAACTGGTTCATATGTGGTATAAGGCGACAGATAAATTGAATTCTTATGTCAGAGTTGTAATGCTAGACTTTAGCAAAGCGTTTGATCTTATTAATCATCATTTGTTGCTAGATAAGCTACAATCGTATGGGTTGCCCGCACATATTTTAAGATGGATGGCAACATTTCTATTAGACAGAACTCAACGAGTAAAAATAGGAAATGAATATTCCCATTCTGGTCATCCCAATGGGGGAGTACCGCAAGGGACATTGTCTGGACCTAAATGTTTCCTTGTTTACATAAATGATTTAAGAACGACTGTTCCACTATATAAGTATATAGATGATAGTACGTTATTTGAAATATGCGACAGAAAGGGTGTATCTGTCATTCAAGAGTCGGTTGATATTGCTGCTAGATGGACAGAAAAGAATGACATGAAAATTAATTCCGAAAAATCAAAAGAAATAATCATTAGTTTTGCACAAGATGGCAATTTCAGAAGCACTATCCCGAATATAAAAATTGATGGGAGGGATGTAGCACAAGTTTGCCATGCCAAACTATTAGGTGTGACCATTTCTCAGGATCTGACATGGAACAAACACGTAGATACTATTGTGAAAAAAGCTGGTAAACGCTTGTACATGTTATATCAGTTAAAGCGTGCAGGGATTACACAGAAAGATCTGGTCAGTGTATATGTTAGTGTGGTGAGACCAGTTCTAGAATATGCATGTCCTGTATGGCACACTAACTTGCCCCAATATTTGTCTGACAATATTGAAGTTATACAAAAAAGGGCATTAAAATGTATTTTTCCTGGATTGGGTTACGCGGAGATACTAAGACGTGTTAACCTGGATACGTTGAATGTAAGACGGGAGAGCATTTGTCAAAAATATTTTGATAAAATTAAAGTCGGCACACATAGATTAAATTATCTGCTGCCTGACAAAAGACATACCGAGTATAATATTAGACAAGAAAATGTGTACCCGTTACCAGTTACTAGAACGAATAGATTCCGTAACTCCTTTATACCGTGGGCTTTATACAACTGTCAGTAAAAAGGTTATTAGTACGGTATGATTTGCGGTATCAAATGTATTTCTATTGTATTTGTATGATGTTTTGATGAGTCAATTGTAACCTATTGTAATGTCAATCCAACTCAGTTGAGTTGCTAATAAAACTTGTGTTATATTATATTATATTATATTAAAAAAAAAGAATACGGCATATATTCGCTGCACCCTATCATCCATCGACGAATGACTTAGCGGAGAGAGCGGTTCAGTCATTCAAGGAAGCCGTGAAACGCATGCAGCCTGCCGGTGTGATTGACGCGATGGTTTGCAAACTATCGGCTGACCCGGCACTCAGCCACGAATGTCCTGCTGAAATGTTGCTTCGCAGACGTCCAAAGTCGAGTGTTGACTTGATTCGCCCGAACACAACAGCTAGGGTGGAAGAGAAGCAGACGAAGCAAAGTTGCAGCACGATCAACACGCCACGGATCGCAGAATTGATCCGGGTGATCGTGTGTTGGTGCGTAACTTCGCGCCTGGACCAACATGGTTACCTGGCGAAATTATCCAGTGCACAGGTCCAGTATCGGTCACAGCCCAACTGTCCGGTGGACAGCTGAACTGTCCGGTGCGTCGTAATCAAGATCGTCTTCTGCGCCGCGCGTGCAACCGTCCCGTAGGTGAACCGGTTGCATCCCCTACGAAGGGGGAGCACCGAGTACCACCTGCATTCCGACTCCTCCATCGATTGCGTCGGAAGCAGCAAACGCTGAGGTTCAATCAACTGAAAATCTGGGTTCTCCTGTGAAGTCTGCATAGCCGCAGCACATTGTTGTGCGTGATTCTACGCGTGCACCGAATACTCCAGACGACAGTGCGTGCCAGTCAGCACGCTCAGAGCGACGTCAATCTACTCGGATCAAAATTACAATAAATGCCAATAAATGGATTAAATTGAAATGGGCGAATTCAACTTGCATTAGTAGGTATATAATAGATCTGAGGGTTGGGTGGGGGGGGGGGGTTCTAAACTAGTTCTATGCTGCTGGCGATAGACATCTTCCTTTGTCACTCCTCGTTTCTTCTTAGGGTGCAGCAGTGACGGCTTCTGCAGGTACGCACGTGATTGGCGCTTGAGCTGTTATGCTTAATTTTGTTATTTAGAATACATTTTTTGAAATCCTGCTAAATCATTGGTGATGTTTTTTTTTTTTTACAAATTCGTTGCTTTGCATGTTATTTTCAAGGGTCGTTTAAGTGTTATATATCGAAAACTGGTATCATCCTCTTAGTTTGTGTTTAACAGAAACATCCAGTTCCACACTCGAGGTATTACATTGTATTGTATTGTATTGCACTGCACTGCACTGCACTGCACTGCACTGCTCTACACTGCACTACACTGCACTGCGCTACATTGCACTGCACTGCACTGCACTGCACTGCACTGCATTGCATTCGACACACGCATGCACGCACGCACGCACACATTTGAAAACGTTTACCTCTTCAGCGAACTTGAGTGCCTTCTGTCCATATTCGATAGCATTGGCATGCTCCCCAATCTCCGAGTAAGCGCGACCGATGTTGACGCAGAACGTCGCCTGCTCTTGAGGAGCCTTAGTGAGCTCAGCTTGTTCCAGCCACCGACAGATGGCACCACGGTATTTGCGAATTTGTGGCGGTGATAACTTTTTCTGGTCAAACGGCAAATGCTGCAGTGCAGGAAAGGACAAC
>OZ024859.1:12323469-12325969 GCA_964017155.1 Oasisia sp. SBJ-2009
ATGTAACTAGTCTCGTTGAACCGACTCTAGCTCGGCTACGTAACATCGCCGAAAAAGTAGTCGGGTCACTTAGCCAGCTTTTGAATGTGATTCACGTAAAGTGCTGCCACCTCACGGATCCTGGGTAATCGAGGCTACTCCTGCCTTAATTCGTGCTTCATAAACAACTACAAATTTATATTTATGTTTATGTTTGTGTGTATACAAGTTTAATTTGAATAGTGTTTTATGATATAGTATTATATGATAACAAAGGTATCCTTATTTAATATATTATATCAAATTCGGACTGAGAGCCAATCAGCGTCTCTACCATATTCTGGGGTAAGGCGACCCTCGCGGTCACATCGGCAGACCATAAAAATACCAAGCGGATTTAAGGGGCTGAACAGTGCAGAGACACGGATTCTTGTTAATCGAGGCTACAAGGGTTTAACAACTTGATGGTAATCTGCAACGTTTTGCCTCTTCAGTGGATCACCTAGCTAAATATAGCACCATAACAAATACTGACATAATTTGGCTACTCCGACATTCCTCCACGGGTCACGACGTACTTGTAGGTGTACTTGAGCATGGTGAGGCAGCGGTGAGCCCGGTGCCGGCTGTCGTAGCCTTTCCCCGCGGCCCGCGCCTTCTTGATCTTGCGCAGCTCCCCGTGCAGGAACTCTTCTATGGCCTCCGGGCTCACCTGGACGGAAGAACGAGACGGAGACCTCGGGTGAGTGGGTCCCACAGCGCATGCGCACACGTATATATACACATGCTCTCTGTCATTCTCTCCCGCTATTTCCGTCCGTCCGTCCGTCCGTCCGTCCGTCCGTCCGTCCGTCCGTCCGTCCGTCCGTCCGTCCGTCCCTGCCCTGCCCTGCCCTGCACTGCCCTGCCCTGCCCTGCCCTGCCCTGCCCTGCCCTGCCCTGCCCTGCCCTGCCCTGCCCTGCCCTGCCCTGCCCTGCCCTGCCCTGCCCTGCCCTGCCCTGCCCTGCCCTGCCCTGCCCTGCCCTGCCCTGCCCTGCCCTGCCCTGCCCTGCCCTGCCCTGCCCTGCCCTGCCCTGCCCTGCCCTGCCCTGCCCTGCCCTGCCCTGCCCTGCCCTGCCCTGCCCTGCCCTGCCCTGCCCTGCCCTGCCCTGCCCTGCCCTGCCCTGCCCTGCCCTGCCCTGCCCTGCCCTGCCCTGCCCTGCCCTGCCCTGCCCTGCCCTGCCCTGCCCTGCCCTGCCCTGCCCTGCCCTGCCCTGCCCTGCCCTGCCCTGCCCTGCCCTGCCCTGCCCTGCCCTGCCCTGCCCTGCCCTGCCCTGCCCTGCCCTGCCCTGCCCTGCCCTGCCCTGCCCTGCCCTGCCCTGCCCTGCCCTGCCCTGCCCTGCCCTGCCCTGCCCTGCCCTGCCCTGCCCTGCCCTGCCCTGCCCTGCCCTGCCCTGCCCTGCCCTGCCCTCCCCTCCCCTCCCCTCCCCTCCCCTCCCCTCCCCTCCCCTCCCCTCCCATCCCCTCCCCTCCCTTCCCCTCCCCTCCCACCGCCTCGCCTCATGGCTCGACGGACCTTGTTGCTAGGCAACAGCACACACGACGGATGTGGGGCAACCTGAGCCTCACCTTGGTACAACACATGCGGTGGTTCATCTTCTTCTCGTACTTGCGCGCGTAGATCGGATTGAGCTGCTGGAAGAAGTCTGAGCGCCCGTGAAGCAGGAGCAGGCCCTCGTCAATCAGGTCCACCGTCTCCCCCTTATACTTCATCTGCTTCACTGACTCGCCCTTCAGCTTGTCGAAGAACGCCTTGTCTCCATAAAGCTCCTGCGACGGAAGAAACGTTATGCTATGTGAAACCATCATCGCAAGCCAGGAGTCGTTATATGCTACGTTACTATATCCCTGGCCGATCGTCTCCGTAAACCTGGGGATCGGTCAGAATCGAACTATACAATTAGGGCAATTGACTTCGCCAGTCGCCAACTGCGCAAATACCCGCCCCAATTTGAAGGAATGGTGGGAACCCCAATGTAAGTGACTCATTCACGTTCATGACATGTAACACGAACAGCGAGTGGCTGAAATCACACAAAAAATTATATTACATGACAGCAGACCGACAACACTCCTCGTGTACAATTACATTGGCTAATGTTAAAAGAGAAGTTTTTGAAAGGAATTTACCAGACGTAATCAGTTGTAGCGACCCCTGGCGCGCGAGGATGTAATTAATGCATTTATTAATTTAGAAAAATTCATGAAAGTGCCGTACTGGCTAGTTCTTCGGGGGAAATAAGTCAGTTTAAATTAAATTAAATTAAATCAGTTTTACGTTGTTTTTACCTACCTCCAGCAGTTTAGTCATAGTCAACTCATTTGCGACAGGCTTCATCGGCGCCGGCTTGACTTGCAACTGATGTCGTCTCGGCGCCAGTTGTTTCGTCTGCGGTCGTATGACGCGCTCGTTGAGCTTCTTGAAGTGGGTCAGGTCGCCGATCAGACTGAGTCGGATGGTGCGCGGGTTGCCGACGCAGC